>JASAOG010000002.1:1200000-1800000 GCA_030265305.1 Biomphalaria pfeifferi | reverse complement strand
GACATCACAACATTTTGTCCCGGTGCCTCGCTACTGTGGTTGTACCTGATGATGATCTGGAGAACATAGGTGCTTGGAACAAACTGAAAACACTACAGCTAACGGGCCTCAATGGCGATAAGCTTGCGAATTTTTTCAGAGCAATAGCTCGAGGGTGTTTATCCCTTGAGAGTTTGTCTATATCAAGTCACTGCACCAGAAAAGTAGGGATGCTTACAACCTTGTCATGCTTTCCAAAACTGAAGGACTTCCGAGTGGAACATCCATACTTTCCGGTGGACGAAGATATGCTCTCATCCATTGCCCAGTGGCCGAAACTTGAGAGAGCCTGCATTATCTCCCACAGTGAAAACATCGATAGCTTCGCCATCGAGCAACTTCTAACTAACGCTCCAAGATTGGTGAATTTTCAGCTTTTTTCTCATGCTCCCAAAACTACTTGTGATAGTCTCATGAATTATGTGGCACACAAACTCAGTCAGAGTCGTCCTGAGCTCTCAGTGTGTATCTCTAGTCAGCTTACCGTGGATCTCCAACTCGTGGCCACACAAAATCTATCTGACATAAACATTGAAGAGGTGACCCTACTCCGATCAAGAGTGGCTGCTTCCCCTCGCGACCACTAAATACAGTAGTCTATTGCCAAGTAGAACAATACATAGGCATTGCTGCTCTGAACAGAGACTTTAGTTAGGATACCATAAGGATTAGGACAGGAAAGTTGAGCAATGACTGATTTGTTGCATATTGTGTGATTTTTGTCATTAGTCTTTATATACCAAAAATGATGTGGTTTTTTTTTTTTTTGTATTTGACACTTGTATTTTTAATTTATTAAATTTTCTTATCACATAAAATTAACAGAAACTCTGTGCTAGAAATCGACCTCTACACCTGCTATGTTCAATGAGTGACGTCACATTTCTGTTTTCAAATGTTAATACTACTTGTTTGGCCAACGTTATTTGCTCGTCTGCTGCCTGTGACCCAGATGTACTAGACCACGTGGGCACTGGAGTTGACACACATTATAACGCTTAATTCAATAAGTAGTTAAGTCATTAAATTCAGCCTATAAACTAGTAGATCTAGTTGTTCAATAATCAGGCATAAATAAAAATAAAACCTTAGCATTTTTTAAAAACATTTAGTTCTTAATTATTATCTGTTCATTCGGAGCTTATTTTATTCACTGTCTAGTCCGCATGCACATCATGAGTGTGTGTGTGCAAGTTCAACGTGTGTGTATGTGTGTGTGTGTGCGCGTGTCTTCAAATTGCTGCTTATGTGTTTGTTCTTCTTCCATGTTGTTCGATCTCTATTCAATGATTCATTACAGAACTTTAGAAAATAATACAATCTACAAAATAAAATAATGCGATAGTAGACGTTGCAAAATGAAATTTTAAAAAGTGAATAAAAACATTAAATTGAAATAAAATGTCATGTTAAAAAAAATAAGGTTTTCAAAAAAAGTTTCTTAATTATAAGTAAATGAAAAAAAAATTACTAAATTTAAATTGAAAAATTGCAATACAATGCTAAGTGAGATCTATAATGGACGAGATAATTTGGTAATAGGAACACTACAAAACAACTCGATTACACCACGAATTTGTTTCAAAAGAAACAGACCTCGCGCTTCGTAGTGCTATGGCAGCACAATACCTAGTAAATCACAATCTTAGAGAGACTTTAGGTCTGACTCAAAAGTAAAGTAGAAACAATATATAAAAACATAAAACCCTAACTTACAAATACAAAAACCCAGCTTAATGAAACACGCAGAAAGACTTGAATCAGTCGGAAAAAAAACAACAAAGACTTAATTGGCATAGATTATATCTCTAATTAACATGCGCTGTAGATGAACACAAAGAGACGCATAGGACGTAGGCCTAATCCATAGGCAAGTTAATAATAATGAAAAGAAGATATAACCAACATTTGGAATAAGGTCAATAGTTGGAACATATACACATATATGTATCGCTAAATATAAATATATATATATATCACAAAAAACAAACAAGATAACGTTTTTATAACAACCCCACCAGCGGATCTAGATTTAGTATTTGGATTAATGTATGAGAGGTTAGATGTGAAGTTTATCGGCAATCAACTGACTATCTGGCTGCATAAATGAGACACAAACTCAATTCTTAAGATGTCAAGAACATGACTAGCCCAAGACAGCAGCGGAAATGTCCAAAAACTTACAACTTTCAATTACTGTGGTCGAAAACGTAAACATGTTTTTTTTAATACCAGAAATAAATCTGATCTTAAGAAAAACCAATAAAAATTAACCCCATTAAAGAAAGATTAAGAACCCAAATAGGGGAAGAATATTTTAAATATCTCTTTTGTGTCTGTGTTATTGTCTACACATTTGCGCGGACGTTTAGGCGACACATAGCCACAAGATCGATCCATAGTTTGGGCAGCCCTGGCCCTAACTCTAAACTATATTGCAGTGAATGAGTCATAGTAGATAAAAAAAAATTGAGAAAGAATCTAAATAAAACCCATCAGTAGACCTAATTTAAGTGCTTTAAAATTGAAATAAAAATGAAACTAGACATATTTTCTACAACGTACCGAATAGTGTTGAATATTTTGGAACGTAGGCCTTTCTCTGTGTGTGTGTAAAAGAGAGGTAGAGACTTATGTAAGGCACGTACTATAACTGGTACTTTTAGAGAACTTATGGATTTCGTGTGTAAGTGTGACAAGTCAAAGGCTTGCTGTCAGAATCACTCATACTTATCACATCATTAATTATTATTTACTATTATTTCTTTACTTTATTTTAATTATTTCCCCGCCCTATCCCCAATTTCTTCACCCGCCCCACCGTTTCCTCTCCAGGCTAGACTGAGCCCACCACCTTGGCGGCTTTTCACTTGTCTTCCCTTGACCGGGGTAAAGATAAACAGTCTCTTTGATCGTACCGGCCGGATGTCTGACGGGCGCAGTTGACACCACCTTGGGTGGAATGCAAGTCACTCTCCCCCCCCCCCTTCTCCAACGTCTCTCTTTGATCTAGGAGATCACTCGAACCAACACGCCTAATGACCTTTCCAAGGTGCGACTCTTGTCGGACTTCACCCACGTGTAAGATAATTCTTAGCCTAGGACATTTCCTGTTTCCGCCCACATTTTCCAGGCCTATATATATAAGGTAAATTAAATCAAGCCAGACCCTCTCATTTTCTCATTCAAGCTGAGCTATCGAGTCTGGACTACTTCATTTATTCTTACTCTTAGAGGAATACCTGGTGCCTCCCTCAGGTGTCTGCCTATTTGCTGTTCAGTGTCTACTCGACACCATTCAACTATTGCCCATTTGTTTGGATCACCTAGTTACCTGCCTATTCATTTGGCATTATCTGCCTATTTATCGGATCACTTGCCTACTTGTTATTGAGTATCAACTACTGCCTACGTGGATCTACTCAACTCTACTACTTGGCGCTATCGGCTCTACTTGCCCGCCTAGTCGACAGCCCACCAGTCAACTTATTAGGTGCGACGTCCCTATAGACCCAGATCTGTGCGAGACGTCATAGCTACGCCAAACCCTCTGCAACTTACTGGACCTATCCTGTTAACTACGCTGCCCACGGCAGATCAGCTCTGCCCGCAGTAACCTTGTGGCCACGGAAGCCGGCCACCCGCCCTACTGTGCCCACTACAGATATCAGAACTTGGGATTGAGACTCCACAAGAACTGTATCACCGGCGTCCCTTTATCCGCTAGAGCGCCACCTCCAGCTGCAGAACCTCAAGTTAGGACACAGCCAGTTGCGACCCAAGCAGGACAACCAGCTAAGTTCAGAAGACAAAGTGACATACTCTCTTATTAAGTGCAAGAGTGATGATTAAATACATTATAGCTTAGAGATAGATGCAATCCTCCCCCCCCCCCTTTTTTTTATTCTTTTATGTAAATAAATATTCTTCATTTTTAACTTTGTATTTTTCTTTCATTGCTTGTCTCGTTGCGTGCCTGCTCCCGATTTATATGCTGACGGGTTGGTGAGTGATAATTTCAAAAATAATCATCCCCTAGACATAAAACGCGCCAAACACACTCCACTTTCCCCAACCTGTCACAATAAGAAAGCATGATGACTGGTGAACAAAAAAAAAAGTTTGAAAACCGAAAAGTAATAACATGTGTCTTTGCATGAGTTCTGATACGCAATAACATGTGTCTTTGCATGAGTTAAATACGCAATAACATGTGTCTTTGCATGAGTTAAGATGCGTAATAACATGTGTCTTTGCATGAGTTAAGATACGTAATAACATGTGTCTTTGCATGAGTTAAGATATGCAATAACATGTGTCTTTGCATGAGTTAAGATATTACATGGAATAACATCCTTTGATTTCACTGTGCTGTGTCTATTACTAGACTTGAAAGCCTGTAGATATTTGAGAATAGAAACTTACTTTCTTTTCTTCATAAATAAGGATTTCAAACAATTCAAACGTGAGTGTCGAGTGCATACAAACACGCTTACAAGGTTACGTTCGAAGTCTGGAGCTACATCTTAAAGACATGCGCACAAACAGCGAGGATCAAAGGCGATATGCAAATGAGCTAAAAATAGACAAAACGGAAGCTGTCACGTGATTTGTCCTTGTGAAGTCTGAAGTTTATTAGGCCCCACTCGCGTCTGCACTTGACTGGAACTTAGTCTAACAAACTTGTTAACCAACAGTTGTTCATTTAATAAAAACACCATTATAAAAGTGCGTTGACAGAATGTGACTTAAATTATGAAGTATTTTTATTAAAAAAGACTCTTGTTCGACTTTTGTGGACATGCTATGAAGACAGCTGCCTCTGTTTCCAACTAAAACGATTAACATCAGAACACCAGGAGATGACAAGCCACCAAAATTAATGATTGTATACTTTACCTTTAACCTCCAGCACAGAACCAGCAGGAATTTTTCTCTCCAGAAATTTCTGAGATTCTCCTTCACCTTCCATCCTTATGGCCTTGACATTGGATCGCGTAAAGAATTTTTTGGGCATCACCTTAGCGATTTCGGCAATGGAGAGAAAACATGAAGCTCGCGTGAAGTCTGAAGGCACAAGTTCAAACCAACCTGCAGATACATCATTTGCTTTTACTTTGAACAAATAATGAGCTGCTCAAGAAAACATAAACTAGTTCTTCAACAACAGTAAGACACACTTAAAAACACAGCTACCATTTTTACAACCGCTAGTTTTTCTATTCGAAATTTCTTTTCTGACTTTGGGGCTCTCTTAGAGTTATTTAAAAATTAAATCAATTAGGCTTAAGTTCTAATTTGATAAAAATAAAATCACAGTAATAAATTTATTACATATTTTGGTTGAAAACGATTTTTAAGTTTGAAATACTGAGAATGTTTGCATAAATTTTAAGGGCTGATTAATGCAAATTTACAAATGAAAAAGTTCGCTTAACCTGATTATGAAAAAGTTTTTTTTTTCTTTTTTTACAAAAACTAGAATTAAACAAGCTTTCTATTGTTTCTAATGACCGAAGTATCCACTCCTTTTTTGTTTTTTAAATTTGAACTTCCGATTCGAGCCACAACAATACCCTCCCTTTTATTCTCTCTATCTTTCTATGTGTGCGTCTCTCTCTCTCTCTCCTTTTTCTCCTTGGCTCTTTTTTTTTCACCCTGGGCATCGCCATTACTCTGACATAGACTTTTGACTTGATTTGGAACGACAGGCATTAATACATAAATCTGTAATTTGGAAAGTGGCAAGGTTCTTTTAGGTTAAATGAAAACCAATTTCTATTTCTGCGGTTTTTTGTTGTGTTTAAATAATAATCTTTCAATTTTTTGATTGTCTAGTTTGAATCTTTAAACTCTTTTTGAAAGGTTGTATAAAAGGATGCGTGTTGTTTTATAGAAAAGATTGTCTATCTCTGAGGTCCCTGGTGTAATATAGAAATGACTATCAACGTTTGATTTGACCTTCTCATTGATAGCAGTTCTTGATCTTTATCTAGATCTCTAATATGACATCAATTGGTAACTTTGAAGTATTTGAGCTATTTTATTAGACTTAAAAAAATAGACTTAAATCTATATGTTAGTTTACTTATAATATTAATAACAGTAAAAAAAAATTAAACGGGGTATCTATGAGGTGCATATTAATATAGGCAAGGCATCTTCCTTTCAAAAATTTAAGTTTACAAGTGGGAGACTGTCTACATAGTATATATAGCTTTCTCGATCATGTCAGCCGTAGTTGTCATATAATAAACCAATAAATGGTAAATAATTTTTTTAAAAAATAAAGCTTAGATATATTATAAATTCGTCTACTCAAAACTTTAACAATGGCGCAACGTGGCAGCCTGAAATTATCCAGGACATATAGAACTAATTTTATGAATGAAAATTTTACTTGGACGTCTAAAGTTATCCAGTGTATATACAATATATAACTAGTTATATGAATGAAAGTTTTTACCTTGGTAGTCTCCTGGGATAATCATAGTTTGACCTACTTCGTAATACGTGCCACTTGGATCTTTAAAAATAGTCCTGGCTCTTGCTTGTTTTTGACTCACGCTCGTGTGCAGGAGCACTGGTTGTCGTGAGTAAATTTTCAAACCTGGAGCAAGTTTATCGCAATGCCCATCTACTTCTTGTACATTCTCTTCATAGCAACAGATGCAAGGGAAGCAATCTTTGTCTACAAGCTGCGACAGGCTTAAATTGTCTTCGTCCCATGCTACTTCAGGTCCCAGGATTGTCGACCCTGTTATATCTGGCAAAGCTGATGCCATTGTTTTTGGAACTGATAGAGAACGAGGTCTTTGGACGATAATGTCGCTTTCAGAAGCTGTTGCTATAATAACTCTTCTGCGGTTGTCGGTTATTCGTTCTGAAAAGGGAGTCTTATATGTCTTATTTGATAAAGGGGTATTAATATGAGTCGAGTGGTCGATGCTCGTAGGAATCTCTGAGGCTTTGGAAAGTGTTTTCGGAGCAGGTGATGAGTTTCGAGACGACAAGAAACATGAAGTAAGACCGCATTGCACCGAAGAATAATCGGACAATGTCCACAGTTCTTTATTGCGAGCTTGTCTTCTTAGATGTTGATGATCTTCCAATATTTTACTGCATTCACCTGTGCATGCTTGAGACTGGAACTCTCCATTCCAACGCTGAATGCTGTCAATGACATCAGAAGACAATAAACAGTGCCGAGCCCCTTCTTTTGTATCCTTGATGGTAGAAGTTTTAAAGACACTATCGTACTCGCCGTTATCGCTTCTTGAACCTTGGTTTCCTTTAAACTGTCCTTGCTTGGTCCATTTCAACATTTCTCACCCTCTCTGATCTTGGATAGAAAACATAATCGATATTCTGTTAATTCATGATTATGGGGTTGATTATGAGAGACTTAAAGTACCAGCCCATTGAAACAGAGCATTGCATTACTTAGTGTAGAATCACAATTTGTCTCCTCTTCATGAACTATAATAAACTATATTTAACTTTCCAATCAATTGATTGCGTAACATGCACGCATTATTCTCAATGTAACATAAATCATAACATTATTACAATATACAATGATAAATTGTTATAAAAAATGTTTACAAGAAAATTGAGTTATGAACAAGGACAATATCGTTGGAGTCATCCAGCAATGAAATAGTTCAGAAGTACACATTATCGTAACACGAACACACTTGAGTGTTTACATTGGAGCCATGTATTTTGTTCTGAACACACAGCCTGCACAAAACTTGCTCGGCCAGTTTGAGGTAAAACTGACACAAGTCTAAAGCAGTCTATGGAGGACCCAGGATTTAGTGTGTCCAATGTAAATATTCAGGACTGAAAATAGTTACATCTGCCTTAGTTTTTATTTATGAATTCAGTGACTCATCCAAAGAGTATGCTTGAAAAACTTTGAAACATTAAAAGATGAAACGCAGTTTTTTTTTAAGGACACAAAATAAAAAGACAACATATGCATTTATTTAGTGACACAGTAAACATAGACCTGCCTTTTTCCTCCCTCATTAATGCGTATGTAAGCCTGCGATGATAAAGAATGAGCTTTTGTTTTAAAGCAACAAGAGGAAAACCAAATGGCAGTCTGACGTTCTAAAACCGTTTAAAGTGCAGAGATGTCATATATGACCAGGAAAAGTCAAAGAGGAAATTTAAATAAAAATATACCACACTTATACAGAAGCACAAGTTTCATTTTAAAAAATTAGCAAAGTAAAATATACTTTACTATTATCAAAATTTAACACATGCTTTTTTTTTTTTAAATATAGGACCTCTCAATTTCATCCTGCGAAACTAATAATTATGCCTATATCTCATGTGATTAATCATTTACAATTTATACTCTTTTACTGTTTTAAAATGATCTTTTTTTTAATTCACTATCAAGTAATTATCAATATAATTTAAAACTGATGTATATTAGCATAGGTTTAGATTAGAGATGACAACTTTCATTAATTATATATTTAAACTTTATGTAGGCTGGATCTGATTATCGTATGGAACTTAGATATGAAAAGTTAAATATGGAATGTCAGGCCTAAATATGGAATGTTAAATATGTCCGTAATGACTTTACCTTGTAGAGCTATAAACTTTCACTTGATCCATCTTTTAAAAATGTAGTATCTAAAGAAAATCTAGTGTACAAATCTGTATTTTAGAATATAGAAATAGTCGACATGATCGGTGGCCCTCACTAGAGTGAATGCTACCACGTGACACCCACCCACTCACACAACTACCGAAAAGGCCAACGGTTCCACCCGCTGCGTCAATGTCTTGCAACGATCTATATGCTATCAATAACCCGTCATAGACCTACCACTAACCGATACCTGTTCTGTGTGCAAGGTAATTTAAGGACTAACGACTGTATGTGTGCATTGTGTTGAGGGGGAGGGGGAGTGAAGGGCTTATCTAAAATTAAAACACATATTTTTGTTAAAATAACTTTTCCTTTTTATCTCCTAAAGAAGTGTTTCCCAAATTGTGTTCCGCGGATTTCTAGTGTTCCGCGAGGCCTGATTAGGTGTAGCGCAAACCTGGAATAATCAACTAGTACGATTACACGCGAATTAATGTCAAAATAAATACGGAAAAATTAGTTCTTCTTGGTAACCAAATAAATTCTACAGAAACACTATGAACTTTAAACTGATCTAGAATCTCACTACACTGAAACAAAGAAACAAAGACAAAACTTGAAATGATTTAAATTCTTGTTGAGTTAAAAGAGCAGCACAATTGTTGAGGACAAACTGCTCCTTATTTTACTTCAGTTCCTAGGGCCACTGCTTAGCGTCTTACAGCATGCAGCAGGTTTTTCTTTTTTCTTTTATAGCAATGAAAGTCTAGAACAAGGCTTGGCGCCAGATGTTAGAAGTCAGATTGCTATCTTGCCTGATATCAAGAAGGTATGCTCTAACAGGATACCATACCATACACGTAATTTACACACATACATACATGCATATACATATATAGGGCTTATCGTTCAGTCTGATGATTGATGAGGAATGCAGTGCATATGATAATTGTTTGAACTTGTCCCGAGAATAGGTGTGGAGAAAATAACGCGTAGGCATACAAACATTTCACTAGGCTAACTGTTAGACAGAGTTGGTATAAGCTTTGTGAAAAAAGGGAGATAAAACTTCTTCACATTATTTAGTCAACATTGGTCATAATTTCGTTTTGACTTGTGTAATAGTCAATTATGGACTTATAACTAAAGTCAAAATATTATTTTTTTTGCCCTTGAAAAATATTAAAACCAATTTTGTCCCTTTGTTACTTGCCCCAAATAAAAAAAAAACACACATACACAAAGAGGTATAAATGTTGTTTGTCTATTGTCGCTCCCTCCCCCCACCCCCTCTCTCTCTCTCTCTATATATATATATATATATATGTGTGTGTGTGTGTTTGTGTGTGAACGTTGTTCCAATTTTTCATCTCAACTGTTATTGTCCAGTAGTTAGGCTGATGTTGTCAATTGTAGTCAAACTGAATTTCCATTTGATTGGATCAATAAAATTATCTTATCTTATCTCTATCTATCAATCTATCTATCTCTATCTATCTATCTATCTATCTATCTATCTATCTATCTATCTATCTATCTATCTATCTATCTATCTATCTATCTATCTATCTATCTATCTCTATCTATCTATCTATCTCTATCTATCTATCTATCTATCTATCTATCTATCTATCTATCTATTTATCTATCTCTCTCTCTATATATATATATATATACCTATATATATATATATATATATATATATATACCTATATATATATATATATATATACCTATATATATATATATATATATATATATATATATATATATGTTGTCTCAGAAGACAATGGATGCGCCAAGATAGTCACTGATTTTGGTTTCGTCTTGAGACGAGGCAGAATATGGAGTGACTGATTAAGCTAATTTTGGCAAAGTTTGCCACAGTTCATGCATGCATGTGCATCTGTTTTAGGTTATTGTCTAATAATGTTTGACTAAATTATATCGCGTTCATGTAACACGTGGTGCAGTGAATGTTTTAGGTTATTGTCTAATAATGTTTGACTAAATTTTATCGCGTTCATGTAACACGTGGTGCAGTGAATGTTTTAGGTTATTGTCTATTAATGTTTGACTAAATTATATCCGCTTTCATGTAACACGTGCAGCAGTGACTCGTAGTTTGTATATGTGGTGATTACATCAAAAAATTGAGCGAGACAAAGACTTGTGTCGAATTTTTTTAAAAAAGCAAACCGGTTACATTTACAGGACAGGACAGAAACGAAACGAAATTCGCAATTAAGTGAAAACGTTAATTAATTAAAATACGTCTCCAGAACTCTATTATACAAAAAAAATCTGGAAAATTCTCTATTATAAAAAAAAATCTGGAAAATTGTGTTTGTCTACGAAACGTTTTGGCGCCCCTCTACTGTGGCGACAGAGGCATGATGCACCCCCCCCCCCCCAGTCTATTTACATAAATGACCTAATTCATTAAAAGTAAAAAAAAAAAAGTAAAGTTTCCGTTTCAGACCATCCGATCTATAGGGCAGATGATGATAAGGTCAAAGGTCATAATTCTTTCGCCAACCGTTAATGAGCAGGGTGTCATGTGGCCAGCACAACGACCAACCGCCTTTACTTTTCCCAAATAAAGTTAGGTACCCAAGGGCTCAATAAAAATCCGGAAACTCAAAATCCCAGTCTTCAACAAGATTCGAACCCATCGTTACCCATGACTTCAGTTTCGGAAGCCAACTCACTCAGCCACCGCACTCTACACTACTGTAGTAGCATTAATTGCGATACATACTGTGTGGTATAACGTGTAGTTAGAGGCCAACATATAAACTACCATAACTAAAAATGAAACAAAAACTAGTTTTCCTATTTTACATATATTTCATCTTTATTCCGTTTTATAGTCTCATCATAGAAATATAATGTGAAACATTGAAGTCTGAGGGGGAAAAAAAAGCGAAATGTTCCAGGTCCAATGTTAAAACAATACAAACATTTAAGACAATATCTAAAATAAACGCAATCAGCAATCACTGAATGAATCAACGCAGTGTTGTCGAACAGCCAAATTGTACATTAGTTACACAAGTCACATCACTTAGTACATGGACACAAGTTTGTACATTGTTTGTATGCCTAAGTTTGTATAAGACAAACACTTTTCATACCTAATCATTCAGTTTTTAGCCCAAGTCCTGGAAAGATTAGACAGTATATAGTCTATGGACAGTATTTATAAATGTCAATCACAAAAAAAAAAAAAGAAAACAAAATAAAATAAACTGACATAATTGATCTTCCATGATTCCTTTGTCAAAAAGCTTTTTTGTTAGTCAGTTACTATCCATGGTGACAGTAAGCCCTTTAAAATATATGACTTATCCATTGTCTATTTGGTTTTTAACTGCATTCAGGATAATTACATCCCAGTGGTGCAACTAAATCAACAGTTCAAAAAAAGCTGAGTTTCTATAAGTAATGTCCAACCATTATACCCAAGAAATAAAATTTTTATAAATACAATAAGTTATAGTGCGATAGCATTGCTATCAAATTTTTAGTACAATATAATAAGAAAATAATTTTGGAGAACAAAAAAGGCTGGAGGTATCGATGAATATAAGAAATGAAATTGTTCTTTTCTTAAACTATATTTGTAAACAAATTGTAAAACAAATTGTTAAAATAGATGATTAATTCTAGAAATTTAAAAAATCACTAACATTGAGATAAATGTTTTCGATAGAAGCAGGAAATCAAGGGAATTATCAATTCTAATAAAAAAAAAAGATTTTTTTTATAATAAAAAGAAATATTGAAATAAACAAAAATGTTAACTCTTATATTTAAAGCTTAATAATAATAATAATAAGGGACTATGATGAATTTTGTTTCTCTTTAACGAAACTCGATCCTGGCAGTGCCAGAGAATGAATACTGCTTCGTTTCTAACAAAATAATGATAATAATAATTATAATGATAATAATAATAAGAAGAAGAAATGAAAGTATTTTGGAAATAAATGTCTTCAATACATTGTCTAACAAAGTATGTATAGAACTAAATACTGGAATGTTTGTATGTATACATGAGTATTTGGACATTCCTTAAAGCCTTTCTGAAGTAACGATCTCATTTACAACATAGAAATGCCTTAAATCCTTTGAAAACTATGAAATAAGTTATTCCTTATTACAACTACAATCCAATATAGAAGATATGCTGTTGCTTCAAACTCTTCATATATCTTTTCAGTTCAACAATTCTCAGACCCATTGAGTTCTTCAACTTAGTGAAACATAAGGTAGATTACTCAAAATAAAGTCTAAATCGCAAAACTAATCTTCCTATAAAGAATAGTTACACAATGACCTACTTTGCATGTCTAACAGACTTTGATGATAGATGCTGCCAGTAATAAAACACTGACTGTGAGTTCAATAAGACAAGAAATAGTTAAAATACTTCAGCTGCATAAATTGTAGACATTTCATACTTGAGAGTAATGCCAGATAGAAGTTCAAATATTGATATGTGAATTTCACAAATATATGTGCCTATTAAAACTGCCTTATATTTTGTAAATAGCTTTCAATAAGTTTTTTAGTTTTCCAACCATGCATTTAGTTTATGCATTAAACAGTTTCATAAAATACTAAATCATGTTGACTATTATGTGTAACTGACATATACAAGCATTAAAGGAACATGTCTAAAATGCAAGTTTGTGATATGCTTGGCATTCCTGATAACTAAAGATACATTCTTTTTCAATCATTTGTATTCTAAATTCAAAAAACAAAATGAGTGTATTGTGTGTAGAAATTTATGGAATGCATTATATAAAATATAATTTTAAATTTTGTTGCCATTAAAGATTTTAATGATTTGTTTCATTGTTTTATATTTAATAATGATAAAATTTGAAAAAAAAAAAAAAGTAAATGCTTTTCATTCTGCTAGGACTATTCTCATTTTATAATTGAAACAAACATTTGTATGTTCTCCAATCAGGCAGAAAAGGAACCACAATGTTGTCTATATTTATATATAACTATCTGAATGTACTAAGCAAAAATACAATGCAGAACTAACTAATGTTCAAAATGAACATAGTGTCTTGTTCAAGTAGAAGGACATATGGACATGCTAGATAAAATCATTTAAAATCTTACTAATGATGGAATCAAGTCCATGCATTCTGCTATAATTTTTAATTTTTCTCTTATTTTACCTGCAACCTAGATTACTTCCCCTGTCACATTGCTTGCTTAGTTGATCCATAATAAATGTTTGTTTTTTTTTCTTCAAAGTATTCTGCAGCACTACAAAATGAAAAATAAATTTTGTTAAACGAATAAAATTTAGAAACAAAATTCTGAGGAAAATATGAGCAAACTCTTAAAAATGTTATATCTGTTTTTGAAATAATTAGAATATTTTACAGTTGCATGGACTATTTCTAATGCAGTTATACAAAACTAAATTCAAATTTCATTTTAAGATTATGTTTTGTAGTTTTCTATTAAAATAAGGCAAAATTGTTGACATAAGCTAGCATTACTATATCCCTATATTCGCATTCAAAAAATTTACAAATATATATAAAAATTAAATTAATTTTCAATCAAATCAATAAAAAAATGCTATTCAAACAATGTGTTTTTTCTTACCTACAAACTTGACAATATCAGTTTAACAAATACATACTCATGTGAAGCCTTTCTACTGTACATATTGATAACTTTCTTCACTATAGGATTCTTTTTTAACAAGATTAACATTCAAATACAAGTACAATTAGGAATGAAAACCAATTAAATAAATAACATTAATAATCTTTTTAAATATATATTCACTATTAACATGAAATAAGATTAGAGAATATACAAGCAGAAATCATAGCAAGGCTCATGAATATTGCACAACCCATTGAAAAAAAGGCATCAACTAATATTTGTTCCACTTGTAACACACATACTTCCATAATTCATGTTTTCTTCTTCACGTCCAACCAAATCAAGGATGATTTTTTTGATATAAAATTCAAAATATGACAGTTTTCAAAGAGTTACTCAAGTGACTCAAATTCAGTAATACAAAATGTAGTCAAGCAGTTAAAAACTAAATAAATGTGAGTACTGTCCTATAGGATAAAACCCATATCAGTTAATATAATTTTAGAGCCTAGAGTTGCTGTAATATTACATTTTTATGGAACCAAAACTAGCATTGTAATTATAAAAGTAAATATGTGTCAATTTAACTATAAAATGTTAATATTATTAAATATGTGTATATATTTTTGTATATATTTTGAAAAAAGTAACACATTCAGTTTTTTTTTTTTTATGTCATGAATAATAAACAGAATTATCATTTAAAAAGTCAAACCGGTTTTCAAACAGTAAAGAAAAAATATTTTTTTTTTTTTTTTTATTGAATGAATAAGATTGTAAAACCAGAAAAAAAAAATCCAAAATAAAACATGTTCATATGAAAATATAGGAATCATAATTCTGAAACAATACACTAATTACAGACATCTCCTTGAGACAATGATTATAAGACTGAGATCTCAAAAATATTGATATATAGACAATGCACAGTAATAAACTGTAAAGACAGAGAAAGATGCCATTCAGTAGTGTATCAGACTGCGCAATGAAATATAGATCTAATAATAATTAGGTAAAGGTACCCATTATATATTAACAATTACAATAATACAAAACTAGAAAGAGCTCACACTATTCATGCCATTCAACAAGTTACAGACAATAAAAACAACCAGACAAGTAACAAGAGTTTCAATCACATCAAATAGAGAACTGGATGATGTTTAAAAAACCCAGTCTTAAGATTACTAAATGTCACACTCCACATCTTCTAATCCCTTAATGAATTTTCCCAGTAAAATCCATTGCGTTCTATTAGTTGATAAAAGTATTGGTTCAGTTTAAAAGCCCAGTCTTAAAATTACTATTTGTGTCAAATTCAGCATAACCCTTTCCCAAATAAATGATAACATACTCTCATTAATTGCTACACACCAGTAAAATGTGTACTCTATTTTCACTGGACATTAGAGATGTTTCAAACTTTAGATCACTGCTGTGTCACCCGGGGGTTGGGGGTGGGGGTCTGCAACCCTAGCATTCCCTTCGTGACAGCAGCACATCTTTGGGTCACCATTCAGTCAATGTGTAATCACATAAAAATAAAAATTTTATTTTATAATGCAAATAAATAAACACACACACACACACAGAACTCCACAAATGTATACACTTACACACAATAAAAACAGAGATTGATTATGTAGTTTATCCATTTCACACTAAATGTAAGTTTGAAAGCTCATTTTATATTGATATTCATTTATAAAACTACAATTTGTATTCAAATAAAGTTGAGCAATAAAATTTCAAAAAAATGCACAAAAAATAAAGCAGTTGTTTTTTTTTAGTCCATGGATCCAGATATAAATTATACTTTTTAATATTTCTATTTGTTAATAATTTCCATGAAAAAAGAATTGTAGAGCAACCAAGACCTATATAAAAGTCATTTTGAAACTATTGTGAGTCAACATCCACTAAAACACATAGTACATGTATGGTTAGTGTAATTTGACAGTTAGTGTTATTGGACAAGGGAAACAACTGCTACATACTAAAAAAAAATGCATTTATCAGTAAGGTATCTTTGATGCTGGTTATTTCTTTTATAGTTTCTTGTGTATTTTATAGCAATTTTTATTTTAGTGCTTAGCACATTACATTTGTCAACTGGAATGAAAATTCCAGAGAAGCTTTTGAAAATTTATACAAATACACTAAAGTTGACAAATTGTTAAAAAAAAAATCCCCAACCAACAGTAATGTGAGCTTGTTGAACTCTGATACACAATAGAACTGTACATCATGACAGGGATCTGCCTTTACACATCTTAATCCTGTGATAAATATGTACATTACATACGAATACATTTTAATTTACTAACAAAATAAAAATGGCATAAAGTTTGAAAAAAATGTATATTGATGAATACAAATTTTTAAAATTCTCATTGTATTGTTTAGAATTGTTTAAATTTATGAGGAACATATCATCAAGTAAACTCCAGATCAAGAGTTGAAAAGTTAACACAGTCAAAACCTAACAAACAAAATATCTGCTGCTTAAATACTTTGTCAATGAATACAAAGACACATTGTAAACTTAAAAAAAAAAGAATAAAACATTGACCAGACTGGCAAGTTCAAAATAACTTGCTAGCATTGAGACCAATCAAAGTTTTCTAATGGGACTTGACTCAGAATTGCTAAAACACCAATTCCATGGAACAAGACCTTAAGCTCTGATCAATAAACTGTTTGGGTTTATTTATTTGTTCATCACTCCCAAATTTTAAATAGTTTGATGGTCTTGTTTTTGTGGGGTTTTTTTGAATCAGTAGCATTAAGCCAGTAAAGACACTGATGTAGATTAGAAAAAAAAAGTCATTTCTTGGAGTTCAGTTTTGTTGTAAAAGAAGCTGCTCCAATTCATCAGCAGAGCGGTAAAGAAAGGCAGCAGACTCTCTGTAGCCAGCTATCAGCTGTTTGATAGCTGTCACTTCAGATGGACTAAGCTGACCTTTGTTAGTGGACTTTTTCATACTTAGATCAGTAGGACCTGCACAAAGGAGAGAATTAATACTGTAGACATGCATGAATAGATGCAAGTACATTTCTGTAATCTATTTAAAAGCTAAGACCTAGCAAAACACAAATCTATATTCAAATATATTTAGGCCTGTATCAGCAGATTGGAAGAAAAACAAAAATGTTTCCATTTCTAGAAACAAGTGGTTTAGAAAGATCCATTCGTTTTAAAGACATTTTAAGTTTAAAAAAACATAATCTGGACTAGATACACTTTAAAACTGATTGTTTTATGTAATACTCATGAGAGGATATATCTGATAATATTGAGTATAAAGTAATCCTTATTGTAAACTCCATTAAGACTATGATGTCATCCTGCATTCATCAACACATCAAAGGGAGTGGTTTGAACCCTGGACAATCATGAGGAGGAAAAAAGCAAATGCAATTGGAGCACATCAAATAGTGCATTTTATTTTGAGCCTTACAATTCTATTTCTTAGTTATTACATTGTAAGTCTAATCATTAGGTTGTAAGCCTACCATGTAAGAGATATGTTTTAATGACAGATCACTCACCAAATTCACCGTTAGATGTCGTGTTAGATGACACCGAGGCATGAGGTAGCACTGTAGGGTGGTGATGGGCTGGATGCTGATGGTTTGGGAAACCGGGGCGAAACAGGGCGGCAGTTCCATGCCCGTTGGTAAAAAAGGAAGGTGTGAAGTCAGGCGCGGGGCGGAATGTGGGCGGCGGGGGTTGGTGTCGGAGGAAATCTGTAGAGGCTGTGACTGAGCAGTTGATTGACCTGGGCGAGGACTGACTGCCCTGCTGTGCGTTCGACTGGGTGACCACTGGCTGAGGCTGCTGCGGTGTCGCTGCTTGTGTAGATGGAGGTGTCTGTGCTGTGACTAGACTGGTGTGGGCAACCATTGCTGAAGCCTAGGGTATAGATTGTAAAAATGGAAATATACGTATAAGGATAATGACATTTAGAAAATATATTTTATAAATGTAAGCCAGCATTACAAAACGTCCTCTAGTACAGGGTAGACAAAGCTGGAAAAAGAATGATTTTAAGAAGCAAACATTGACCTGTCTTTTGTGAATAAATATTGTTTATTTCCCTAACTGTTTTTCAAATTCAAATAGCTCTAATAATTCTACCACAACTAAACCAATCATTTGGCTAAACGATTCTTCTTCCATCTTTTAACGATTCCCAGAATGGAAGACACCGCCATGAGCTTTGTGTGGTCTGTCTTTCCGTCATTCCATACATCTTCCAATACAACAAACAAATTTAATAAAATACTCAGAAAGACACAAAAATAAAGGCACATTCCTTGTTCCATAGGCTAGGACAAATTGGTACAAATGCTCCTTCTTTCCGGTGCTTTTTGAGCATGGAATGGGTCGCATGAGCTAGCCAGGAAAACCAGTGACTTGGCAGAATGCATGACGCGTAGGACGTAATCATCTTCTTTTTTGAACTAACGTCTGTATTTCATAAGATTCGAGTTAAGATTTCAATAAAACAAGAAAAGTTATTGAAAATCCAAGCAACTTATAACTTATGGTTTTCTAAAAGCGAACCCTTTTTAATACATAATTCTAGTTGATACTACATTTTAAAAATGACACAAAGTTTTAGAACTCTGATTTTTGAATAGTTTTGATAGATTTTCAAATTGAAACGTGACAGACTGACAAAGATTAATTGTTGCTTAAAGGTGTCGCTAACGAAAGGGACAATTTTTTTTTTGCATGAAATGTTACTAAGTAACTACATATTTTGTTCATGTAAGTAAATCTGCAATAATTATTTTAAACTGATTACAAATCAATACATTTTTTTAATTTTACAAACATAAAGTACAAATATGTGTGTGTGTGTGTGTGTGTGTGTGTGTCACGTGGGTTTGAACTCGAGCTTTGACAATTAAAAAACGAGTCTCTCAAGAAGCTTGTTATTAATAATGAATGCCTTGTCTAAGGAGGTATGAGGCAAGCACCATATGTTGCGGGGGCACGTGGCGCACGCCCCTTATCCCGCTCGTTCTCGCTGTTCAGATGGCTACCACCTCTGTTATTAATGGATCATGGTGAGTACTGTTTGAAAAATAAAAGAGTGAACAAGAAGGTAGAGAGTACTCCTAAAAACATTAGGATGAAGGGGAAGAAAGCCCTTAGGATTATTAAAAAAAAGAAGCATTATTTCTTCAAAACAAGGAGAGAGAACTCTTCATTCGTAGAGAGGAAATGAAATTATAATAACACGGTTCGGTCGTTCGATGCAAGAAGGCATATGATTTGTGTCCCCTAGGTATGAAACAAGGGGGGGATGTTTCTTTATCAGGGGTCAATGAGCAGAGTGCAGGATGTGACAGCATAAAGGCGGCGAGGGTGAAAGGTTATTTCCAAGAGTTTCCAACGGAGGTGTAAAATGTTGGTACTCAGCTGCTTTGTACAGTAATGAAAGAGAAGGGAGTGACTTGTCCATTTTTCTCGTCCTCCTTTTATGCCAAAAAAAAAATATATTTAGTAAGGTTAGTTGGTACCAACAACAATAATCGTTGAAGCAAATATTATTGTACTTTTAAATGTAAATAGTTTTGTATGATATTGGCAAATGCAATGCATCAGTTGTGATAAAATAATGATCTCAATACATAGGTATTTTAAATGAAGTAGAAGAGGTGATGAATAGTGCAAATATCAGACAATCATCTACACTGCGATCTCCTTACATAAATATTGGCACACTATTACAACTATTCAAAGTGTCCTATACTTAGGATAATCCATTTCGACCGAGTAGGATTAACAGTGACTTTCAATAACGATGACCACGTGGTCATTTTATCGAGTGGCACAAACTTTTATCAACCCGCGACAGCCGTTCCAGTTTGCCACTGTGTCTAACATTTGACCAACATTTACAAAAAATCTAAAACGTTGAAGCTGGCAAACCTTTGTGCTTTGTCTAACAGGGAGGGGGTAGGAAGAAAAGGAAGAGGGGCATCCCTGCAATGTTTGGTTACCATGGGCAACCAGAAAACTGTCACGTGATCAATGCTTCTTCAGGCAACAGAAGAGGGCGGCAGAGGGAAGGGTGCGTGGGACGGTGGATGAGCGAGAAACTGGGGTGCTCGATTGTTTCGTCCTAAACAATAGGGACCTTTTTTTGCTCAGGTAAAGAGAATTTTTTTTAAAAAAAGGTCGCATTATTATTTCAGAATTAAGGTACTCCAGAAATAGGAAAGGGAGGGTTTAGGTGGGGGACGGGATAGGGGGAGGGAATGAAATTGTTTTAGCTTGCTTGGAGTTGAAACAAACACATTTTCTAAAACCATGAAATCAACGGCCATCTCTAAGGGACTCTCGTATTCGGGAAGAAACAAAAAGCAAGTCGCTTTTTCTTGTTTCTATTAGACAAAGAACTCTTGGACTATAGTGCTTTGGTCCGTCACAGTGCTTCCAGATTCTTTATGCCTCGAATGTATTTCTTTGGGGGCTGGGGCAGAGAGACCAATAGAGAGAGAGAGGGGGGTGGATAGATTGAGAACGACAGAGAGAAAAGGAAACTGAGAAAAATAAAAAAAAACAGATGGAGGATGGGTGAGAGGTCAGACTGGCGCTCCTCTTTTTCTTCAGCTTGTCTTAACCTTAGCATTTTTTTGGAGAGGTGACCTGATGAGGAGTGAGTTTGAGAGGTGACCTGATGAGAAGTGAGTTGGAGAGGTGACCTGATGAGGAGTGAGTTGGAGAGGTGACCTGATGAGGAGTGAGTTGAAGAGGTGACCTGATGAGGAGTGAGTTGAAGAGGTGACCTGATGAGGAGTAAGTTGAAGAGGTGACCTGATGAGGAGTAAGTTGGAGAGGTGACCTGATGAGAAGTGAGTTGAAGAGGTGACCTGATGAGGAGTGAGTTGAAGAGGTGACCTGATGAGGAGTGAGTTGAAGAGGTGACCTGATGAGGAGTGAGTTGAAGAGGTGACCTGATGAGGAGTGAGTTGGAGAGGTGACCTGATGAGGAGTAAGTTGGAGAGGTGACCTGATGAGGAGTGAGTTGGAGAGGTGAACTGATGAGGAGTAAGTTGGAGAGGTGACCTGATGAGGAGTGAGTTGGAGAGGTGACCTGATGAGGAGTGAGAGAAAGAAATGGAAGGGACAAGTGTGTGCCAGAGGGGACTCGGTCAATACTGTCAGGCTCAGGTGAGCCATGGGGGCGAAGAGGTGGAAAGTGTGGGGTAAAAGCGAGGGAAAAGGGGGAGGGAGCACATACAACTGAGTGAACGGGAGGGAGTTACAAAATGATTTTTAAGCAATTAGTAGAAAAAAAGAGAAAGAAAATACTCGGAGAAAGGAAAATAAAAGAAAGCAGGAAAACAAGAATTAAAACAAGAACTACTTGCTCTTATCTAAACCCAATGTGCAGAGATGTTTGTGTATCTGACAAGGAAAGATAGAATATGTTTCGGAGCTCTACTGCCCGTTTGGTCAGTTTTAAAGTATGAGTTTACAAGCGGACACAATAGCTGTCCATTTAGTGTTCATTCAGAAGTAGAAAGACAGAGTCATTTTTTTTTAATTCACAGATAATAGTGTAGCATGTAGTATAGTACTAAATTGCTTAATGTAGTCAAACGCAAAATTGCGTATATGGAGTAGGCTATAGCACTAAATCGCTTAAATTTAGTATAGCACTAAATTGGTTATAAATTTATAAATGTAATGTAGCACTAAATTTTTTATATTTATATGTAGTTTAGAACTAAATTGCTTATATGTAGACTAGCATTAATTTGCTTATATGTAAAGTAGCATTAATTTGCTTGTATGAAGTGTACAATTAAATTGCTTTTAGTAAATTAACATCTACACAACTGATTTGCAGAGTAATAGAAGGTTTAAAAATAAACAAATGTCTCTTCAGTTTAAAGTCATCACTGACGTCATTGCTGTTGGGAAACAATCCACCCGACACAATCGCGTATTTCTGGATCTCTGTCCACTTCCCATCCCCCGCAGCGCTACCTCGACCATATCTCGTGGCTCCTGGCATCATTAGGCCTGGCTATCTGACCACGTTCAAGTTAATGGCTGTTTCCACAGAATGCCGCCTGTCAAAGTGTCCTATTGTCCAGTTAGTGGGTCCAGTGCGCGGGTAAAGGTAGAAGAGGGTTGGGTCAGGCTAGTAAATGTTCCAGTTGAAATCCTGGGATGACTCCAACACTGCCAGGGGAGTCTGGCAACACATGCGTCGCCCAAATCGAGAGGACCCGTGGTGGAGGCTAAAAAGGTCGGAACAAACAACAATAGCGCAGTGGCGTACGGGACACTGCCCCATTGGTGCGTACTTCGCCCGGTTTCGACCAAATTTTGATGCCCGTTTCCGACACTGCGGTGGCGCACGTCTTGCAAGAATGTCCCAGCTTCGCGAGCTGCGGGAATACGTATCCGGTGGTTCGCTATGTTTGTATGGAAGCTATGAGGCACTACACTAAACAGCAGAGTTCCTTACCAAAGCACTACGGGAGTCCTAGGTCTCCCTGCCTTGTCACCAATTGGAGTTCATCTCAGGTAAAGTTCCAGAAAATAGAGTGTCCTGGAACAGAAGCCACTGGGAGGAAAACTTTAAGGGGGCCTACAGATGGGGGAGGGGGAATGCTATGCTATCAAAATTTAAAAGTGTGGATGGAGTGGGAAGATTAAATCGCAAACATACAAGTTTTTATCGTTTTTTTTTTTTGGGGGGGGGGGTTTGTTTTCTTGTATAGACATCTTCGCTGAATTAGTATATTATAAAAACTTCAACTTAATTTACCAAAGACAAAAGATATGACTTTGTTTAAGTAGGCTACTATCTCCAGTCAAGATGCTCAGTTTGTCTAGAGTCTAGATTCTAGATCATCCTTAATATTTCATTTACGGAAACAAACTACCGCTTTAAACGGAAAGATGCCAACTCCGCATTGAGATAAATCCAACATTTTCTGTTTGCAACAAGACATAGAACAGTTGATAAAACACGCAGTGGAAAAACAAGAATACGTTGAGTAAGACCTATACAAACTACAAAAAAAAAAAATAAAAAAAATTATCAAATAAAATTTTTTAACAGAATAAATATTTTCAGAATGGGGGAAGGAGGAGTAAACTCTATATGTATTAGACAAACAGACAGATAAATAGATAATGTGTACATACAATACAAAAACAACAAATAGAAAATAATAATTCAACCAGAGACTGACGACATTTAGAAAGCAGAATTCACTTCCTTTACAAAACTGCGCAACAGAAATGACTCAAGTCAGAAGTGTTTTCTTAATTGAAGTCAAGAGAGGGAGTCAAACTTCTTCACTGAACAGTTTTCATTAGTAACAAAATCAACAAAGTTCCCCATTGTCCGGCCGTACCCAGTTTGGTATCAAATTGTCCGTCTGCGAGCTGGCTTCAAGAGCCCCCGTTCATTTCCCTCGTCAGCGCCATCTCTTGAACTCATCTCCCCTTGCTCTGGGTGTCCTCCCTCTCTTGCGCACCCTCCCTTCCTCAACACACACGCACACCCTGCGGCCACGTCTGATCCACCCTCTCCCGCCTTTACGTCCGTAGACTTGATCCACGATTCACTCGACAGATAATCTTTCAGCCGGCACTTTTTTTTTAAGGTGAATCGCACACGCGCCTGGACTATTTGACCAGTGCGTAGGGTGACAGCTGGTCACAGAGTGTTTAGAATGAACGAGGGTGTATTGATCTTCAGGTGGATGAAAAACGTGCCCTATTATTTGACAGCACGAGAAGTTAAAAAAAAATTCCTAACTAAATTGTCCTGACATTTCAACCTTTTTTTTTAAATTGTCACAACTGAAGACGACATGTACTACCATAAGCATAGTAAACTTTCTGATAAGACCGCAAGTGAAATGAGTTACGCAATTAATAAGTGTAATTATGTATCAACTTTGACCAGATCGGAGCATCTGTTTCATTTATTATTTTTGTAGACCTTGGTAGAGAGCATACATTTTTTTTAATTTATAGAAATTTAATGAAACATAGGCCTATTACAGCCGTAAAAAAAATAAAAAATTAAAAAATCCAGATAGTAATTGTATTTGTTACTCTGCCAAGTTGCTCGAGTCTTATAAAAGAGTTTAAAATATTTTTTTTCTATAAGTATCGGTCGTGTCTTCAGAAGTGATTCTGTCATAGTCCAAACCTGCTGTTAGATGACCGGGGGGGGGGGGGGGGATAGCAGGCACTGGATGCCAACGTGACGCATGTTCTGAAGCGATATCACACTACTAGGCAGCCATTCTGACATGGGCATACATCAAATGTAATCATTACAAACAATAATTACATACGATCGTGCTCCAATAGCCGTACAAAAGTGTGCGTTAAAGAACCCACCAAAATATAAATGAACTAATTTAGTCTTGTTGCTAACACATCCGGTCTCCATCCACTGCACCCCCCACCACCCCCGCTCTCTGATTATTTTACTGGCACATTCTACCGCCCACGTCTAGAACAACATTGCCCACCCCCATGTCCCCAACATGTCCTGAGAGACGGAGACGTCTCGCTGCCCAGGTAACGCCCATGTAATTCGAACCCAGTGAAGACATTCAGGTAGTAGTTGTCCCAGGAAACATCAAGGGAGAGACAACATTTATCGATCAGCTCGACCTGAACTCCACGAGAGAAACAAAGGGAATCTGTGTGTCGGTGTGTGTGTATGTGTGTGTGGAGACAGGGGAAGGGGGAACCGAATAATATAGACAATGACAGCGTCACCAGTGACAGAAAGTACATGAAGACTATATTGAAGGGGAAAGGGGGGGATTATTTTTAGAGTTACCCCCCTCCTTCCCAATTACCTCACTTAATGTTTATATTTTGACTATTTGATCAGGGGAGATCAATACATTTTAAAATGAAAGGACATTTAATTGAAGGCCTAATATTGGATCAACGAATATTCAAGACAGTAGTTAAGTATCTTATCTGTCTTTTTTAGCCGACAAAACATTCCTAATAGAGGAATAAATGGAGGTAGAAAAAAAAGAGGATCCTAGTAAAGGAATAGAGATGCTATAGAAGGATGCCAAGTATCACCTTCGAAGACCGCATCACGCAAAAGAGAAGATTCGAAACAGGATCACTGTGACAAATGGGTCCCACGTTGGCCTGCTGAGCGCCGTCAAAAAAAGGCAAAACTTTATGGCCATATCATAAGGCCATCAGGGCTCGCAAAGGTTGTGCTTCGGGGGACATAATTTTACAAAATTCGAAGAAGTGGGAGAACGACATCTGGCTGCATATGAAGAGGTGGGGGGGGGGAGGTAAATAGATTTCACTTGTAGAAAATAGACGACAACGCTGTCTACAAAATACAGTTTGAGAAGACACTTTCATTCTAGTCCAGTATAAAAAAACTCAATGAGAAAACAAAGTGTTGCAATATTGTACAAAGTCTGATTGACATCTTGCAACATCAACACTCTTGTTAAATAGTGTCCAAGGAAAAGAGTTAAGCGGCTGCTAGTCAAACAAAAAAGTTTCACATAAAATTCTTTTTTGTTGTACTAAGTTTTAAAAGACTTGAAACATTTTATAAACAACTGGAAACAAAATGTCTATTCTTATTCAATCGATGTCGAGTCTGCAAATTATGACCAGGATGTAAACTTAAGAATGTATTTTTTCCTTCCCCCCCCCCCCCCCTCTCCCCCCAAAAAATTAAAATTTTGTTTCAAGTGATTGTTTGTGACATTTTTTAATTTGTACATTCATTTCGTTTCACTCTTCTATGTTGTAAGAGAAGAAATATAAACTAGGTTCAGACCTTTCTCTCTTCAACTATTTCCCCCCCCCCCCTTTTTTTTTTTTAAAGTTCTTTCTTGAATTCATTCTTCGGCTACCTGAAGAGGCTCGCGCCTGGGGTAAAGGTAATGGGGGGAGGGAAAAATCGATAGAGCAGCGCCCCCTATCGACTGTACGCCCGTGCCATTCGGGGGGGGGGGGATTCAGGGTTTGGATAATGCGCCCTAGGGGAACAGGGAGGAGGAGTAGGCCATAAAAGGGGAATGGACACGGGAGGGTGAGGTGGGGGGTTAAGAAGAATAACAGAAACAAAGACGGGGGGAAGTAGAGGACAGCGGGGGGCGGAGAATGAAGACGCACCGTTACTAACTGCAGAGAGAGCGCTCACCTATCCGGTCGATACCGGGCTCGCGCGCGAGAATAGTTGAGCATTGAACCAAGTGCGGGGGAGGCGGGAGGTATGGATGAGCACTGGGTGGAATAGAAATTAGGTATTAGACTTTTTTTTTTTTTTTGAAACAGGGAACAGAAGAGAAAAAGGGAGGCCACGCGACGAATGAAAACAATAGGAAGGGGGTCGGGGCGCATTGGGTGGAGGTAGGGAGCCAGGGAACAGGCTTGAACAAAGGGTAAGGAAATAGCACAGGTCGGGGGGAATGAATAGGTTAGCAGTGAATGAATAGAGGAGATGTACAGATGGACAGAAGGAAGGACACGGTGATGAACAAGAAAAAGAAATACAACAGATAGGCCAAGGAATTACGACGGAAAGAGGGAATTAGAATTTGTGAAGAATTACTTTCAAGAAAGCACAAAAAAAAGCAAGATCGAACCAAAAGAATACATAATGTTGGTAATAAAGTTGGTACAATACATTAAGGACTCGAATCGCTCTCTCTCTCTCTCTCTCTCTCTCTCTATTTTGGTCTATCTCTGTCTTTCGCTTATATCAATTTTTTTTTTAAATATGTAAAATAAAATACCCCGGTACATGTAGAACAGTTTGGCGAAAAAAAATGCAAATTTAAAAAGGCTAAGAGTGAGAATTGATTCGAATGTTTTTCGGCTTCATTTCGTCATGTACTTCTGAAGCATCGCCCAAATGAACTTGACTGTTATGAAATCGAAACACTGATTTTTTGTTCGATATTTTACATTCTAAACCTATTTTGAATGAAGAAATTAATTGATTGATAGCAGTGTTTGTATTTTTGTTTTTCATGTATGTCAGCGATGTGCTTTGTAGAAAATAAATAGGTGTGGTTACTGTTTTCATTTGTGTAAATCTTTCATAAAATAGATCTGTATTGATCACAGACGTGGGCGTAGTATCTTTTGTTAGTATAAAAGGTGCATTGTACACATATTAAAACATGCAATTTATATGTATCCCCCGCCAAACCCAACAATTTCTCGATTCCATAAGAAAAATTCTCTAGTATTGAACAGATAGTACTGTACATAGGCGTACATTCAAGTAATGTATATATAGACCATTTCTGGACTCACAGAATGGTACTGTATAGACAGTATAGTACCATACTTAATAATTATGTTAATAAAACTAATTTGTAAACATGTATTTCAAGATGTGCATAAAATAGTTTTTTTATCAGGTCTTTTTGGTAACGCTGAGATAAATGAGCTTCAACTATCTATTTATGAGTATCATGTTCAGATAGTGGTTCAGATGTTCAGATAGTGGTCTGTGATGGTCTAGTCTCATCCTCGCTACGGCAGAAGTTGGCCCTGAGAGAAGGAAATCAATAGCTCACATCCTTACGTACACTCGTTTTGTGTGTACCCCGTCCCGGATTCAAGATCTATATTCCCCCCCCCCCCCTCAGACACACACAATCACGCACACACACATACATACAATTACCAACACATATTGGGGCACATTACCGCAAATATAGAAAAAGCCAGTCTCTGTGCTGTTATGCAAAAGCTCCGACAACTCCCGAATAGTAATGATTTCAAGTAATAGGCTACTATCAGAACACATAAAGAAATTAGATACATTCAAAAGGAATGAAGTTTCAACTGACTCTTTCACTCGAGAGTCGACAAACCAGTATAGTTTTCATGACAGGAAATGTGTTTTTATTGAAAGCATCATTTTTATAACATAAAAAAAAAGGAGATTCTAGTTAACAAACAGCGCTCCCCCAGACTCCCCTTGCTGGCAAGGGCGGGGAGTCTACAATTTTTCCGCAAAGTCCAGGGAGAACCTATTCTAGGGTATAATAAACGTCTGCCAAAGAATGTGGGGTCAGAATATAACAAAGACACACACACATACACACACACACACATATATATATATATTTGGCGGGAAGTGAGAAAAAAATCCCCCCCCCCACCAACCCAAAATAAAATCCTGGCTATGCCCATGAAGTGTATACAATAACATTTATGTCTAAAACGCTGCGTTGATAGGTTGTTGTTTTTCAAAACATTTTGTTAGTGGATTCTCTTATATTTACAAAAGTGTACACATTATTTAATAGCTTATTGACTTTTGGAGTCTCGGCACATCCCAATCAACCACCTGAACTGACCGACTAAATCCAGTGAAGGTTAGCTAGAGCATTCTACTCCTCTGTTGAAAATTTGGCATCAAGCAGCAGCATCTAGCATGTGAAATCTAGGCCTGGTTCCAAGGCTCAGCAGTCATTATAATGGTCTGCGTGAGCTATAGGGCGTTTCCCAGCCCTTAGGTTGAATGGTCTGTGCAATTTAGAGCACTATTGAGCAAACTGATCATGCACTGCAATCCCAGACTAGCTCTTATTGCCTTCACCCTACTCTGCCATTGAATGTAACTGGTAGTGTGGGACAGGATGGTGCTGAAAGTGTCCTAATCTCTCAATTTAAACACTTTTCATGTCGCCAGATACAATCTCAACTAATGTGAAGAAGTCACCGACACTGCACATCCTACACAGGATGTAGACATACAACAAAGAGAAGAACCTGCTCAGATATACACAGAATATGGAAGAAGTTTGTTGTTATTTGTTTCACTCACCGGAAGTGGCTCAAGTCCAAGTCTCATGCGTTTTGCGTTGAGGCTTTCATTTTCACAGGCGGTGGCAAGGAGGCTTTCAGCAGCAGCAGACGTCAGATGTGGAGGAGTTGGTCTTAACTGATAAATAGAGGAACATACCACAAAGTGAGCCTAATCCTTTAGTACTATAAAGATAACTGATATTAGTCGAGGGCAATTTCAAGAGGTGGTCATTGTGTTGCCCTTGTGACATCCTCATTAGCATCTTGAACATTGAACATTATGTGCATATTCCCAGGTTCACATCTCTCTCTCTCTCTCTCTCCCTCTCTCTTTAAGGTTCAGTGACAATGCTTAGGTAATGTAAAATTAGGTTACGTGAAGTTAAAAAATGGAAATAATAAATAATTATTTTCTCAAATAATCTAGATCTAGATCTATTTTTCACGCTATATAAAACAAGGTATCTAGATGTAGCTTAATTTGGCTGTTGAAAAAAAAAGTCTAGAGTTTATAGACTTGAAATCTTTCAATAAGGATGAAGAGGACGTCCAGTTTGATGGATTAATATCGTCTACAATGGGCACCATCTATATCTGTAATTCTCTTCGTGGCCAAACCATGAGGGACACCACGATTAAAAAGTCATGGAAAGATAACTCTTTTATTTCTGCAAGTCAGACTAGAGTTAACTTTCGCTGACAGAGAGCGAGGCTCAGAAGAAAAAAAAGAGGTGGGGGCGTATGCTACGCCATGGGTCGTCTCGTTATTTTTAAAATTAAAAAATTCAGACTGGTCATTGTAGTCTCCAAACTTACCGGTTCCCAACCGTTGTGTTCTTTAGACCGGCGCATGCGTCGACAGGACTTTAAATAGGTCCGTATCCTCTTTCTTGACCGTTCGTGGAACTCTGGGAATTGTCTATCACAAGCTTCTAGAATGGCCTGAATCTTATCTTTAGGCTGTTTTGATATGGGAACCATTCGGTCCAAGTTTTCATCCACAAATAATCGAACAAACATCTGCAGTGGATAGATTGGTAAGAAAGTCATTCAGTTCAACTTGAAATTATTGCATTTAAACAATTATTCACATGAAGAAGTTTGTACTATAAATATAAAATATATAAAACATTGATAAAAAAATATATAAGTATTTACATGTTTCATTCATTTATGTAAACGCCTATCTTTGAAAAAAAACAACATTGCGCTGTTTCTAGCTCACCAACAGTAATTTTGCTACCTCCAGCAATACCCACAGTTGACTGATATTCATTTGTACTTCTTACCCAGCAACATTGATAATGTGAATATCTACTAGAGGTGATCTTTATCTTTACTAGAGGTGTTCTTTATCTTTACTAGAGGTGTTTTTTATCTTTACTAGAGGTAATTAATTTTTTTATCTTTACTAGAGGTGTTCTTTATCATTATCTTTACTAGAGGTGTTCTTTATCATTATCTTTACTAGAGGTGTTCTTTATCATTATCTTTACTAGAGGTGTTCTTTATCATTATCTTTACTAGAGGTGTTCTTTATCATTATCTTTACTAGAGGTGCTAAAGATGTTCTCTACGGCATGAGATGCTTATTTTGTTTTAATCATGCATTGATTAGGTCCAACTACATTGGAAATTTTCACCATAAATTTCAATTTTTAAGATGATGCTTACAATAGTTTTAGCGATAAAATACAATAACATAGATAAATAAAGATCCACAATGAGAAATGTGAGGCACTTTAACGAAACCTAAAGAAAAATCTAAAACTAGGAATTCAGGGAGGATGTCCTTGTAATATTCCCCCCCCCCCCCCAACACACACACTAGAGGGACTGCACCTATCCTGTAACCCCCAGCCCACTTTCCCACCAAGATAAGCTGATATATTGACTTATAACAAAAAATAATGACGAGTACTCACGTTGAAGGCTTTTAATCTTTCTGGGTCAATGTCATGGCCGACTGGGATTTTCTCATCGTCATCATTATCATCGTCGTCATCATCATCTTTACCTTCACTTGTTTTAGTCATAGCACTCTGGAATAGAACATTGGTGTCAAATTAGAATTTTGCTAGCATTTGATTTGATCACGCCAGTGGCGTAGCTGAAGGGGGGAGGGGATAATTTGAAAATACCCCCGAACCACTACTTGAGAGGGGCCCCCAAAGGAGTGTTCGAAATTTAATTTTGCATTAAATATTAAGCCATTATCTCATTGCATGATGTCGAATATCAAAATACAGGCCCCCACCCTTAGAGGTGAAGTCCCCCCCCCCGGGCCCCCAAATGATGGCAAATTCTTAGCTACACCACTGATCACTCCTGATGAAGACTGAATAGCTCTAAACGATACAGTAGTCATGTAGCATTAATTGTAAAGTTGATGCCATTTATTTTGAACTCAAAAAAAATGATGTTCTCTGGCTAGTCATTAGAACTAGAACATTGGCACTAAAGTAGAGAAGTAGTGGGGTTTGGATGAAGGAGATTTAAAGGTTTAGTTCATCTTTCACATTGTTCTAAGGACTTAAACAAGAATTGTTAATACTTGAAAACAAACATGCAGTTGGTCTGTTACTATTCGTTGACTTAAATTCCTGTTCGAATCTATTTGTATTAGCCCTGTGCCTATCAATGTAGACCTAGACTCTACAGACGTAGACTCTACAGACCTAGGCTCTACAGATCTAGACTCTACAGACCTAGACTCTACTTACGTCACCACTCTCACTACTGGCTCGACGTTTTCTCTCGGGATGACCTTTGCTCACTTCCAAAATTTTTCCCGGGACAGGGGAGTTCTTCCTGGACACCACTTCCTCAACTGGAGACTCGCTGACTCTTGTGTCTGCTTCCATTGGCTGAGGGGACGCCCTTTTGGCGGATGTCATAGTCTCAGATAGCGATGAGTCTGTAGGAAATATACAGAGAAAACAATAATTTGAGTTAAGTCTAAAAAAAATGGTCCATTTCAATCAAATTAGATTGGATCAAGCAAATTATGAAGTGCAGAATACTAGATGCACATAAATACATTATGCAAGGAGATTTAAAGATGACACTTACATTTTCAATGTTAATTATTTATGATCTGACACATCTGTACTATAATAAGAATTAATTGAAGCCAATTTTAAAGTTTAAAGCGCAAATCACACCCCATATCATGTCCTGCCCATTCCTTATCATAACGTTATCAAGCAATATCATAAACATATCATTCCAAAAGCATACCAATACCCTAACCATATCACGCCTACATCAGGCCCTTATTATTTCCATATCATTAACATATAATACTCATATCACAACAATATCTTGCCCATATCGTTATTATATCATGCCTAAATCATTACCATATCATTTGAAACTCATGTCATTCCGATATCAATGACCATATTATGCTTACATCGTGACTTTTTTCATCAATGTACATTCTGATATCATTGACTATATTATGCTTATTTTACGTATTTATTGCAATCAATACTTTTAAACTATTTGTGAAAAAATTTAAAGCAACAAAAAAAAAACAAATTCAGGTTGAACTAAAGTATGTTATTAAACGACGATTAAAAAAACACTGGATCACAGACTTTTTTTTTTTGTTCAACTATCTTGTTCATGACCAAAAAATAAATAAATAAATGTCTTATTATAATTAATATTAGATTACTAATATTCAATGTTATTGACAAAATAGAATTTAGAACGAGAAGAAAAATATACTTTATTGTAAGCCAACAGTTATAACTAATATCTTACCACAAAGTGGCCTCCCTCTCCTCAGTTATAATTAATATCTAACCACAAGGTGGCCCCCCTCTCCTCAGTTATAACTAATATCTAACCACAAGGTGGCCCAGCTCTCCTCAGTTATAACTAATATCTAACCACAAGGTGCCCCCCCTCCCCAGTTATAACTAATATCTAACCACAAGGTGGCCCCCCTCTCCTAAATTATAACAAATATCTAACCACAAAGTGGCCCAGCTCTCCTCAGTTATAGCTAATATCTTACCACAAGGTGGCCCCCCCTATCCTCAGTTATAACTAATGTCTAACCACAAGTTGGCCCCCTTCTCCTCAGTTATAACTAATATCTTACCACAATGTGGCCCCCTCTCCCCAGTTATAACTAATATCTAACCACAAAGTGGCCCCCCTCTCCTCAATTATAACTAATATCTAACCACAAAGTGGCCCAGCTCTCCTCAGTTATAACTAATATCTTACCACAAGGTGGCCCTCCTCTCCTCAGTTATAACTAATATCTAACCACAAGGTGGCCCCCCTCTCCTCAGTTATAACTAATATCTAACCACAAGGTGGCCCTCCTCTCCTCAGTTATAACTAATATCTAACCACAAGGTGGCCCCCCCCTCTCCTCAGTTATAACTAATATCTAACCACAAGGTGGCCCCCCTCTCCTCAATTATAACTAATATCTAACCACAAAGTGGCCCAGCTCTCCTCAGTTATAACTAATATCTTACCACAAAGTGGCCCAGCTCTCCTCAGTTATAACTAATATCTAACCACAAGGTGGCCTCCTCTCCTCAGTTATAACTAATGTCTAACCACAAAGTGGCCCCCCTCTCCTCAGTAATAACTAATATCTAACCACAAAGTGTCCCAGCTCTCCTCAGTTATAACTTATATTACCACAAGGTGGCCCCCTCTCCCCAGTTAGAAACTAATATCTAACCACAAGGTGCCCCCCCTCTCCTCAGTTATAACTAATATCAAACTACAAGTTGGCCCGCTCCTGTCACTGTCACCAAAATAGAATAAAAAGAAATATCTTTGAATAACATTTGAGTACTTCTACACTTTCGTTAATTTTTTTTTACGATTATTAATGATTACTACTAGCGACTACTACTAGCTAGGTAAAGCGTGTTTTTTTTAATATAGTTGAGCATTATAAGAAAAAGACATACAAAAAGTCATTGTTTCTAACATGGAATACAATAGTGCATTAAACTCCCTCCACCAGGACAAGATTACTCTTATAAGTGGAGCTCAGTGATAACACCTGATGACATCAACATAACTTATAAGATTATTTACCTTTAAAGTAATTTAAACTTTAAAAAAAAAAGTGTAAGGTTTAGTCTACTGATAAGTGTTTAACTGATAATTTTCAATTAAACGCTGTTGACAAGTTACTGTTAAAATGTTCAGTTTTAAAATAACATCTATATATATAATCCTCTTCATGGCTCAACAGTTTGGACACCACGTAAAGGAAAGATAGCACTTTTATTTTAAAAGTCGTACTAGAGTTACCTTACAAAAAAAAAGGGGGGGGGAGGAGAAAAACTTTTATTCACCCGTCACATAATAGCAGGGCCGGAGTTAAGCGTTGGGACCAAGAAGTCATGGAAATATCACTCTTTTATCTATTTCTACCCCACGTATTTTTAGCGACGAAAAAAAAAAGGAGGGGGGGGGGGGTAGAAAACAATTAATCTACTCTGTATTCACCCGTCACTAAATAGCAGGGCCGGAGTCAACCGTTTTGGGGCCCTATGCGAAACGGATTTCGCGGGGCCAAGTTTGGGCAGGGATACGGATAATAAGTGAAAATTAAGAGTTTGTATTAGAAAATAAATTCGTCTTTGCATTTTATTCATTCTTTACTTCGGACAGAATTACTTTACGTGCCTTGCGTGTAGCGAAGTCATAAAGTAGGCGTATATCATAACATTTTAATATCCTACATAGATCACGCTCAATAACAAGAATTACCAAATGTTTCAATCTATCGCGAAATTCATGTGGCCAGCTCAATGTCCTTTACTTTTCCCCAACAAATGTCAGGTATCCATTAGAGCTGGGTGCCATAGGATCCCCAAATAAAAAAAATCGCAGTCTTTACCAGGATTCGAACCCAGGACCCCTCGGTTTGGAAGCCAAGCGCTTTACCACTCAGTCAACTAATTAAAAGTATCGACGTAATCTCTCAATAGCACATTTGAACTTCCACTTTTGTTTTGTCTCGCGCCAAGTATTTTCCATATCTTTCTCTCTAATGAAACCTGATCATGAAAACACGTCAAGCTTAAAACAAACGACTTTGTTACCTTAAGAAAATGTATAAATGTGCATATGTTGTGCATAGAAATGTAATCAAATGTAGCCAATACTAGCCAGAGACCAGTCACGTGTCCATGTTGATTGTGTTGTGTAGTAAAAGAAGAAACTCAGGAGACGGATCTAGAGAGTTCTTCAACTTAAAGATTGTACACACACACATTACTTAATGGCATTGCGTTTGTCGAACTGGAGATAAAAAAAGGAAGTATATCCTCAAGTATAGACCCTACTTTACTAACTTTAGATATTTTCCAGGAAAGTGTTAAACAGAGTGACAGCGGAGTAAAAATCGAATTATTGGTAGATCGCAAGGGAAAGAACCCATTATGTAGTTCTCATTATTTGATATGCAGACATTTCATTTGCGATGGTAAACTGATGTCATTACAAAGCGAGTGGAAAAGTTTACTTTTACAACTTTTTTTTTCTATTTGGTCTTCAAAGGGGAATCTTCTATAGCTCTGCGAACTTACTCAGAAAGTTACACAAATTTTTTTTTGTCCTGAAATATAGACGAAAAAGAGCTGTGGTTACATTTACATATGTACAGTGCCATTGCTTTCAAAGCAGAATAGAGGGGGGAAAGTTATGACAAATACATAGATAAAAAAATCATCTTTTAAAAATGTGAATCTCATATGTAAGCGATAGAACAATGGGAACATATAACCATACAGACCAACAGAGAGAATCGAGAAAGAAAAAAATAGATAGATAGATAGATAGATAGATAGAAACAATTAAATGCAGATGTCAGAGAGTAACCGAGAGGATCAGAGAGAAAAAAAAAGAGCGGAGATACAGGGGCCAGTACTCTTCCACGCAAGAACTTCCTCCCTCTAAACAAAAATAATGACGTGGATTAACTCCCCTGTGGGGGACCGGTGTGCGTTCCCTCCCTCCCACTATCCTCTTCCCCATCAGACTTCCCTTGCTCACGTCTATCTTACATGGGGGGGGGGGGGGGGGGGGGGAAACAGAGGGGGGATGCAGGGGAGGGCCACAGGCTTGGGGATCGATACAGGTTGTCTTATCGTCTGCAAGATTTTCAGTCGTCTGCCCGAGCGAGCAACCAGCTGACACCCAGTGCTACCACGCTGAGCTCCTCTCCATCAATGGTGGTGAGTGCGGGGGTGTAGTGGTGAGAGGGAGGAGGTGTGCCCGCAGAGAGGAGAGAGAGAGAGAAATGGGTACAGGGGGTGACGTGCATTTACCATGTTGAAAACTCAGTTGTTGTTGTTGTTTCTTGGAGTGGGGGGCATTAAGAGTTGATGTCTTATAGCTTGTTGTTCTGGACACAGGGCGGGGGGGGGGGGGGTGTCTCTACAACTAGCAGAACTAGGGGCTAGCGATCTTGGTGCCTCAAGAGGGTTATGGAGACACTTATTTGTTTATACGACTCAACATATATCTATGTCTACAGGGTGACTTATTTATTGCGAAAATGAAATACACTGATTTAGAAAATAAACTCAAACGTAGATTAAATAGACAGACAAACAGACAGACAGACAGATAGATAGATAGATAGATAGATAGATAGATAGATAGATAGACAGACAGACAGACAGACAGAAAGAGAGAGGAGGAGTGGGGGAGTATTAAAAAAGAAACACGAAAAAAAGAAAACTTGAGTCCCAACGACCATCCCCCCGCACCCTGTTGAGTAAAGGTAGAGTAACTAGCAGAGCAGCCACAGAAAAACCCAGGATCGATACGTGCCATGACACTGGCACCCTTACAACTGTCAAAGCAGAACTCAACTTTCAGACCCAACCAACAAATCATTTCTTTCACCCATAGTTCTCTTTCTTCAAAGTGTCACAAAACGTAACAGTTGATGGATCATCTCTTTGTCTACATCTAGGAATCTAGTCACGGAAAGAGATCTCTTTACAATGGGATGCTTCTTTAGTCAAAACAAAGCTTATTAAAACAGAAGAAACAATCGCCAATAGGTTCAAGTGAGAATCACTAGAAAAACGAAAAAAAAACAACATAAAACGGGTCTAGACTATAAAAGAACGCGATTAAGTTTGTGTCTTCATGACACGCAAAATGACAAGTTACTAATCAATGTCACCCACTGGATGAGGGTCATTTAGCATAGTCCCACCTATCTGTTTCACCCCCCCCCCCCCCCATTAGGCGTACTGGTGTTAGATACTACGTTCTATTGATTGGTTCAAACTCGCTCTCAAAGAATTCTATTTTAATATACTTCAGATCTACGTTGGCAGAGGATGGGCGAAAAGTAAATGAAGGAGAGGGGGGGGGGGGGGGAGACTACAGAAAGGTGAACGAGAAGGATACAAAACAACACGACAAATGTGAGTACAAAGAATGTTGGACCGTGTGGGAATATTTGAAATGGCGTATTAAAAACTGTTTCAAACTTTGGTTTAAAAAATTTAATCCAAGTTCTATGCTATTTTTATTTATTTATTTATTTGTCGAAGAGATTCACCCACATAAAATATAAAAAACATTTCGGGCAAAACGACTTAGTGTTCACGATTTCAGTGTCAAGTCAATAGAGCTAGAACATTATTCATTATATTATAGTCCTTGCAGTCGGCGACTTTGTCACGTGACGGTACTAAAAAAAAGAATAATGTAACAAGTTGTAAAAAAAGTTGCAAGGCTCTAGTCACACAAGATTTGGTGCAACTAAAAAACTTAGATAAAGTCATGGGAATATTGAAGTCATTGATGTTTCAACTGGCCCACGAAGCCACACGAAACTAACAAAACCTAATCTAATCTAAATAAGCACACTTGGCACACTGCAATAGTACTTAAGAAAAAAATATCATCGATCGATACACGTTGGCAGGTAATTTCATTCTGATTTAAATCAGCTAAGTTGGCATTTAGTTGAAAACATCGTTCCTTACATAAGTCTTGTGAACTGAAGCTAAACATATACAAAACTTGAAAAAAACAAACAAAAAAAAAAAAAAAAACATTAAACATACGCTGTATGCGGTATTTAAAATAGTCACCGTCAGAAAAACACATTTGAACTAACACAGCATCCATAATGAACACAGTATCTATCAACTTTACAGATATTCAAAACAACTTCAATACGATTCCCCGCCCCGTAAAATGAAAACCATATATAAAGTGGTCAGCGGAACTTTGACTGCGCTAGATCACTGCCCGTATGGAAGGCCTGGCAAAGACAGTCGCCCATCTCACCCTCACACAGCAATGATACAAACAATTCAAACAGCCTGTCCGCGTGACACTTTACGATAATGTGTATGATGTAAAATATAACTCCAAGAAGAAACCTGATCGAGGAAATTTTCCATAAGTCAGAAAAAAAGTTTAAAAAAAAAAAATTAATAATAATTCACACAATGCCATAACATTTATATTCATGTTATCTATGGCTATAACACAAAGGGAACTCACTCCTGTTATTAATGTGTAACTACTTGCTGGGTGATACAATTTGAATAATAGTGTATTGAAAACCTAAACCACTTTCTGTCCCCCAAAGTCCTGTGGGGTAAGTCCAACGTCAGCGGTGAACTCGTTCCTTACTAGCACATTGGAGTGAGCGCTACACCCCGTTCAGCCAACGTGAGTAAACTGAAGAGGGGCTCGGCTAGCACGATCGTCAGGGTGAGTCGTGGGGGCTGACGGTGACATTGGAGACTCGGTGAGGGGCGTAGGGTGGAGGGGAGAGATGGGGCGAAAGGGGTGTAAGAGTTGCTGGGGGGGGGGAGTGGGGGAGGAAGAAAAGGTGGACGGAATGGAGAGGTGGGTGTGAGTCTGTGAGGTGCTGAAAAGGGGGGGGGGCGGGTGTAGAGGGCGCTTATTGCGGAGAGCTGGTTGGGTGGCAGAGCCAGAAGATGGGAGAGGGTTTGGGATGAGAAGAGCAGAAGAGAGAGAAGAAGAAGAAACTAACCCAACGAAATAGAAATGAAAGTACAAAGTGATTCAGCCACATATGTATGTGTAAGTTGAAGCTTACATAACATTGCTCATATATCTTGCCTATTTCTATAAAACGCTACAGCTTAACAAAACACGGAGCAATGAGGTTGCTACCTATTGCAAACATGGCCTCAGCACAAAATGAAACTTGAAGGCAGAATCATACTAATGGATTATGTGTATAATTTTATTTTCCCGTATCGAGTGTCAGCAGTATACAAACAAATTGCAGGCAAAATTGTGTTCAATATAAATCTAGTTTCAATAGTACTTTTAAAACAGACATTAACAATGTGTGTGTGAGTGTGTATGCTTGGATGGGTGGGTAATGAATTATGAATTATTTAATTGTTTTAAATAATAAATATTTTTGAACTACTTTGACTTAATGAAATGATTATGATACATGAAAAAACAGGGAGGCAAAAGGGTTTGGGGAGGGGGTGGGGTGGAGAAAAAGGCAGAGAGAGAGAGAGAGAAAGAGAGAATGAATTAGTGCGACAGAAAATCAAAAAGCAAAGTGGGTGGCGTGTGGACAGAGTGAGAAAATAAACAGCTGAACTCACTTTATGTTAGGATCAAATAAGATCTCACCATGTCATCAAATGCTTACAAACATTGATGGATACAGAAGAAATTAGAATTGAAACAAGCAAATTATAAATAAATTCATTCTTTTAAAATAAAGCTTATCCAAGGGAGAGAACTCCGCACTTACTACTATTTCTCTCAATAATGTATAAGGTAGTTACCTTATTTGAAATTTAAAAAATACCAACAATTAACTGAATTATCTAAGGGGACGAAATCCTACATATATATTCGTATCTGTGATTACTGAAGGATTAATTACCCTTGTTGATATCAAGCAAAGTAATTAATTACCAGAAATTAATTGACTAATTGGTTAATTGTTGTTTTTTTTTTTTTTTTTTTTTACTATTATTGATTCATGTCTTGTTTATGCCAATGAATAATTGTGCAAAGTTTCAACTTGATCCGAGAATGATTTTGGGAGAATGAACGTGTGCATACTTTTTTTACCAGACAGACAGACAGACAGAGTGAGTTGATATAAGCTTGGTAAAAACCATCAGACAGTAACAAAAAGAAAGGGAGAGAGAAACAAACAAACCAGACGGGCTCGAGTCAGCTATAGACTATTGTCTTGGGCCTGATGCTAATTACAAGGAAAGAGAGAGAGACATATGAGTGTTTTACACTAACCTATATAATAACATTCAAGGTCCTATTTTTGACTACCCAAGCCCAACTATCCACAAGCGCAACTACCCACAAGCCCAACTACCCACAAGCCCAACCAGCACTTATGCAAACGAAGCTAAAAAAAAAAAAAGAGTATTTCCCAGATTTTCAACGAATGTGTTCATTTCCATTTCGTCACCAGTCTCTCCACTACCGTTCGTTCAGAACTCACCTGGACCTAGGTCCAGGCATCGAGGCAGTGTCAAGGCCACAGGATTAGCTCACGAAGGCTACCAGACACGGAAAGATGTCCGGACAAATTGCAACCTAGACCGTCACACCACCTCCCTTCATCCCTGGTCTCGCACCCGTCCGCTCTAGTTCACCTCCGCACCCCTCCCCCTGCTCAGCTTCTGTCCCCACATTTGTTCTGACACAAATACACCTTTGTATTTCAACACGACAGTATCCTCACCCCTCCCCCCACCTCGCTTCTCCCGTGCGCTCTCTTTTCAACATTAAATATTGATCTTCTGTCGCGTCCCTGGTCTATCTTACCAGGGGTGTTAAATTCTTTCACACGTGGAACTCAAAGAAGCTTTCCTTGGGCTTAAAGCAAGGGGCTCTTTTCAGCTCACACACATCACGGCCAGCTTCAAACTGGAAAACAACACAGACTAAAAAAAATATTTTTCTTCCAGTAAATAAGGGCCCATTACATGGCAAATTGGGCATTCAAGAATGAATGAAGGAGGTGGGCGATGTTTGAGACACGGACGGTTCTTACTAATTATGCATGCGCGTGAACTAGGGAGGTAAGGAAAAACTGGCCCTCTTTGCATATATGCATGTCTTCTTTTTTAACGGATGGTATTCAATAACAAATTCAATTAAACAGTAAGCGTTAAAACAGTGGCGTAGATAGAGAGATGAAGTCTATAGCGCCAAGGCCTAAAGAGAACACTTAAAATTGAAAAAAAAAAGTTTTTTGGCAAGAATTAAATGTAAAAACTTTATTGCAAAATTTTGTTTAGTATTCAACGTGCGTGTATCATGTGTCTATTTAGTAGCGATGTTCACGATCAACTCTACACTGCCAAGGACGCTAAACTTTAATGTTACAAACTAAATCCAAAAAGAAGAGAAGGGCTTTAAAAATTAGATTCTGCAATGCTAAATTGTGCAAGGAAATGATCCTATAACTAAAAAATACAAAATGCCCCAGGAGACAAAGACATATTTTTTAATTTGAACCAAGTAGACAACATAGAAGATTTAGTAGTACAAGAAAATGGAATCCAAAAACTATTATCCAACACCAAACCAAATAAAGCATCTGGACCTGATGGTATTCCAGCTAGATTACTCAAAGAACTAAGCAATGAGCTAGCCCCAGTGTTCAAAATACTCTTTCAGGCATCGCTTAACCAGGGCAGAGTACCAAAGGACTGGAAAGAAGCTAATGTCACCCCCCTATTTAAAAAAGGAGAAAAATCTGATCCAGGAAACTACAGACCAGTATCACTTACCAGTATCACATGTAAAATCCTAGAACACATAATATGTAGCAACATCATAAACCACTTAGACAAACATAATGTTATCACCCCATACCAACATGGCTTTAGGAAATATAGATCATGTGAAACACAACTAATAGGACTATTTGATGATTTTTCAAAAGGTTTAGATAATAGTGAACAAATAGATGCTATTTTACTAGATTTTTCCAAGGCTTTTGACAAAGTTCACCACCATAGTTTGCTTAAAAAATTAAAGTATTTCGGCATTAATGGTCCACTGCATCAGTGGATTCAAGATTTTCTGATAGGGAGAGAACAAACTGTAATAATAAATGGCTCTAAATCAACACCAATAACAGTAAACTCAGGTGTACCTCAAGGAACAGTCTTAGGTCCACTACTATTTTTAATTTACATAAATGATTTACCAAATTGCATTAGTTCAGGAACAAAAGTCAGATTATTTGCAGATGATTGCATAATATATAGAACAATAGAAACAACACAAGACACAGATATTTTACAAAGAGAATTAGATGAATTACAGAAATGGGAATCAAATTGGAGCATGTCTTTCCACCCAGAAAAATGTCAGTTGTTAAGAGTAACAAAAAAACTAAAACAAATTAATTCCACTTATCTTATTCATGGCAAACCAGTAACACAGACTAAAAACGCAAAATACCTGGGTGTTATAATAAATGAAAAACTGTCATGGAATCCACATATTGATGAAACTATTAAAAAATCAAACAAAGCATTAGGATTTATTAAAAGAAATTTCTATAAATCAAATAAGAACATAAAACTAAAATGTTATTTAACCTTGGTTAGGCCAATAATAGAATATGCATCCACCGTTTGGGACCCCTCAACTCAAGAAAACATTAAGAAACTGGAACAAACACAAAATAGAGCAGTGAGATTCATAACAAACGAATATTCACATTTGACTAGAGTAACACCATTAGTAAAATCACTAAATTTAGAAAGCCTTCAGGACAGAAGACTCAAAAGTAAAGTAGCAATTATACATAAAACACTGAACCATAATCTTCAAATACAAAAACAAAACTTAATAAAATACTCTGAAATACACATAAATAAAGGAACATTCCTCGTCCCCTATGCTAGGACAAATACTCCTTCTTCCCTAGTGCTATTAGAGCATGGAATGGGTTGCCTGAGCTAGCCAGAAAAACCAGTGACTTGGCAGAATTTAAGTCATTGGTTAATATGCATGACTAAATGCATGACGCGTAGGACGTAATCATCTTCTTTTTTGAAGTAACGTCTGTATTATATAAGATAAGATAAATGACACTACTTTATCAACCCTCCTTTAGAATGTACATCGGATACACCATAAAATGTTAGTTATCAATAGTATTTCCACCATAATTTAAAATAGCTAATTTGGCTAGCAACAACAACTAGTTTAGAAATAAGTGCACTTGCTTCTAATTTGTTACTCGGAATGCCGGATTTTAGTTGACAAATATAATATTCAGTAATAGTTTAAAGATACTAGTATTGCTTCAGTCAGTAATGAGACCAAAACATTGACAATTGGTTTTTTTTTGTTGTTTTTTTTACAAAGACTGATCAACACAGGATGACTGCGTTGTTTCGTCATACTAAGCCTTCGAATTTCTAAAGGAGGGGGGGGGGGGGCAGTCATACTCTTGAACCCAGACCTACGGGGCCATTTCTACGTCACGACGATATTTTAGGTCTAAAAAATAGATAAGGAACTACTCATTGTGCATTACGGAGGCTGTGACACACGAGAGATCTGGACACTATAACAGATTCAAACCCGAACCATAAGCAACGAATTCAGAGACACAAATTGCAAGTGATGCTGCTACTGTCACATGACTTTACAACGTCCGCACTAGTGTACAAACATAAAATGTGTTTGTGTGTGTGCAACTAGATTGTCAACTGATGTATGAATACAGATGTTTCAAAGTATTTTTTCTAAAGCGATTCAGTTTAGTTTTTAATTATTCTTGTGTTTTAATTTTCTTCATTTATACAATATCAACACAGATTTTTTTTTAAATGTATATTTATGTGCAAACACACTTAAATGTAAACTACATAAACTTTTTGTTTTTAACTTTATTTTACATACACTGGGCAAATATAATCGTACTTCTTCTACTTTGGCACATTTCTATTTCTGTATGAGACAGACCTTCCCATTTCAAATAGAGCGCTCACTTTCATTTCTCTAGGCCAGACAAATAATTACTCCGTGATGCACGACAGTGCTTAGAAATTTGCATCTGTGGTGCTCAAAGAAACGTACACCAATAATAGCATATGATTATTAATCTGTACACCATATATACAGTGGACTTCAGTTATGAAAACCATCGTCATTTGAGGCTGGGTTAATTTTTAAATCTTGACTTAGCTTTACCCTTGTCATATGTGTGTGTGTCCAAGATACAACTAATTAGACTACCTGTACTGTCCACTAAGGGACACAACTAATTAGACTACTTGTACTGTTCAAAAGACAAAATTAACTGGAATACCTTCTCAAGATAGTCGACTTGTGTTAGGTTTTAGACTTAATTGCTAAATTTCTCAATATTGCAATTACCTCTCTGACTAGTTACCTCTCTTGACTAGTTACCTCTCTGACTAGTTACCTCTCTTGACTAGTTACCTCTCTTGACTAGTTACCTCTCTTGACTAGTTACCTCTCTTGACTAGTTACCTCTCTGGACTAGTTACCTCTCTGGACTAGTTACCTCTCTTGACTAGTTACCTCTCTAGACTAGTTACCTCTCTTGACTAGTTACCTCTCTTGACTAGTTACCTCTCTGGACTAGTTACCTCTCTTGTCTAGTTACCTCTCTAGACTAGTTACCTCTCTGGACTAGTTACCTCTCTTGACTAGTTACCTCTCTGGACTAGTTACCTCTCTGACTAGTTACCTCTCTTGACTAGTTACCTCTCTTGACTAGTTACCTCTCTTGACTAGTTACCTCTCTGGACTAGTTACCTCTCTGGACTAGTTACCTCTCTTGACTAGTTACCTCTCTGACTAGTTACCTCTCTTGACTAGTTACCTCTCTTGACTAGTTACCTCTCTTGACTAGTTACCTCTCTTGACTAGTTACCTCTCTGGACTAGTTACCTCTCTGGACTAGTTACCTCTCTTGACTAGTTACCTCTCTAGACTAGTTACCTCTCTTGACTAGTTACCTCTCTAGACTAGTTACCTCTCTGGACTAGTTACCTCTCTTGACTAGTTACCTCTCTGGACTAAGCCCTACACTCTCTTACTTCACCTTTAGATCGTCTCTTTCTCTACCTTATATTCATGCCTCCTCTCTATCCTCTGTCTCACTTTCCTTCCTCTTTCCCTTCTTTCTTTCTTTCTACCTACTCTCTATTTCTACCCTCGCCCCCTCCTCCTCCAATCTTCCCATCTCTCTGACTCCTCCTCCTGTGCACTATGTTAGCTAAAGGCAAAGCATTTAAAAAACAAAAAAAAATCAAACATTTGACATTGTAACAAAAGTGTGTGTCTAGTGAAGCTACCGGCTAAACCGGCAGAAGGGGGGGGGGGGTAAGGGGAACTGGTGAGTTAAAACTAACGTCCGTGTGCCCGTGTTCGATTAGTTGATGTGGGGAACTAGTCAAAACATGGGGAGGGTGGGGCTAGGGCTAGGTGGGAGAGATGTTGTGGAGAGCGGATCTCCTCCTGAGCTCTACGGGTGGCAGGGCGCTGGGGATTAGGGGAATAGGAGGGAGATGCGCAGGGTTTGGAGGATAAAAAAGAAAAGACAAAAACATGAAAGTTTTGATGACGGCCATTAAATGATTTTATTTTCAGACAAGCACAGACAACTCTTGTGTCAGTTGGGAATACTAGACTATTGTTAAATCTTGCTTTTACTATTTTTTACTAACTTGACGGGAGATGTTTCCATATCATGGTCAAGTAATTAAAACTGCGGGGGTACAGCTTAGTTCTTCTATCTCTGCAGAATACAGCGCATGGTCGATTGGTCGTCGCTAATCTATTACATTAATATCACTGGCCGTTAAAACAAAATCTCTAAACATTGCTGTTTTCAGCTCATTTACTGAGAAAATCACAAATCATATTACAAAATGGCGCTGAATGCGAAAGTTGGTCTTGTCTATGTTTTCAAATCTTGGATTGGTGTTGCCTAGACTAAATGTGGCAGCAATTGAGAAGGAAGTAGTGTAATGTGGCGGAAAAGACCCGGGTGTCTTCGGTTGACAAATTTCTTTTTAAGGGAAACTCAGATGGTTTTTAATATTTGAGTTATTGACATCTTTAACTTAAGTGTAAAAAGTTGTAATAATAAACACAACACAATTTTCATTTACACGCTTAGAAACATTTATATTTAATATACTAAACAGCAGATTATTGAAATCTTAGGGAAAAAAACGAGATTATATTATCATTATATGAGGATTTTTTTAGGTGTTGCCTACGTCGTTCTTCCTCAATAATACTGAAAGCGAATCTAGAACTAACCAATTGCAATGCTTCATTCTTACAGTGGCTTTTAGACATAGTGACGGGCCAGGCTATGACTGTCATTGGTCTAGTTATATATAATAAAGATAACCAACTCGACAAAAAATTAAATATGTAACATTTTCATCTACACCCCTCCCTGTCCAAAAATGTAAATCGACTTTATGTCCGACTGATTCTAACAAACTGGTCAGTGTAGGATTTCCCTAATATAGTACATGTACTCGGTCATATAGATCTACTCATAGCATTAGGATACCCCCCCCCCCCTTTCTACCCAAAAAGTAAAAAGGATGAGTCCGACTGATGTTAACAATTTGGTCATATATACGTTACACTTTTAGGGATTTCTGTCGTCACATAGAAACCAGGTAAAAATCTGACCGTCTTGGATGCTAAGAAAGCAAATCAATTACTAAGTTATTATTGAAAACAAAAACAAAAAAGAATAAAAACTCAGTAAATGAAAACACATATTATATCAAAAGTTGCCCCAACCACCGGAGATTACATTGAACAAAAATATATGATTTGAATGAAACTAGATAAAGAAAAAGTAAAGTTCCCTTTTCAGATGTTGCGATCTATGAGGCAGATAATGTAAAGGTTTCTGTGGCCTACGGTTAACGAGGGTGTCACGAGAGCACTACAACGACCAACCGCCTTTACATTTTTTTTCCCAACTATTGCCATCAGAGCTGGGGAGCTGGGTGGATTCAGAGGTGCCCCCTAAAGATCCCGAAATAAAAAATCCCAGTCTTCACCAGGCTTCGAATCCGGGACCCAATAGTTCGGAAGCCAAGCGCTTTACCACTCAGCCACTGCGACTTCAAAACTGGTGGAGATACATTGTTGTAGTGACTTAGTTAAAGGTGCAACATTGAGGAAATATTTTTTTTGAAGTGGAAATTTTCAAAAATAATTTCAAAATGCAAATACGAGAAAGAGAGTGCGGGAAATGATACACTTATTAATTTCATTGGGTCTGACGCGATCGCAAGTTCCCGCCAATGGACCTCATTCACCAATCGCAAACAAACAACATTTAGTCACGTGATCTTATTGATAAAACAACGAAAAAAAACTGTCACGTGACAACCATCATGAATTAAACATGAGATCGTAAATTATATAGAAGATATAGAGCACCACGTGCTAAATGTTGTTTGTTTACGGTTGGTGAATGATGTCCATTTATTCTTTCTCTCTCTGTCTCTCTCTCTCTCGCAGACACGCACAGACACAAAGACAATATTAACATTCTTCCACTCCTAAATAGACTCAGAATTACATCCGGGATGATTACGGGTCAAAGTTCATGAAACTGAAACAGAGGAGATCCAATCATCTTTATCCCCAGCTATCGGAATATGAATGACGCTGGATCCAGGTGAACTTACCTGAGAGAAATGTGTGAAATGTAGAAGTCAAATAACAAGACATATAACACAAATAATTTCATGACAACGAATATAATAATACAACTTGGAACAACAAGTACAATAATAATTATAAAACAAACAAAAAAAATAATACGACATTAAGATTACAAATAAATAAATATTGAAATATATAAATAAAGTCATATGACAAAAGTTGGAAATAACAACAGAGGACACCACTGTGATTCTTAATTTAATATTACAGCCGAGCATATTTTAACGATAAAAAGGAGGCAGTAGTGCTTGCAAAGACATACACACTGCCACACCCACGCACGCGTGCTCACACCTAAGTAAAACGTGGAGGTCGTCAAGAAGACGTCGGGGACAGAGATATTGGGTTAGCTCTCCCCCTCTCCCCCCCCCCCCCCCCACCTCTATGCTTTCTAGCCACGATGCCATTGGCCGGCACCCTAGCTTCTGGTACCTGGTGAACTAATGAATTGTAAATAATCAACAGGATCACTTTTAGGAGATCAATGTGTTGTTGTTTTCTGAACAAATGAACCGTGTCGTAGGTAGGTGAAAAACATTATTTCTATATGAGAGAAACGACAGGAAAGAAAAACGGGAAATATTTAGATCTATAACTTTATTAAGACCAAGAACTCTGGAAATATTTAGATCTATAATTTGAATTAGACCAAGGACTCGGGTAATATTTAGATCTATAACTTTATTAAGACCAAGAACTCTGGAAATATTTAGATCTATAATTTGAATTAGACCAAGGACTCGGGTAATATTTAGATCTATAACTTGAATTAGACCAAGAACTCGGGAAATATTTAGATCTATAACTTGAATTAGACCAAGGACTCGGGTAATATTTAGATCTATAACTTGAATTAGACCAAGAACTCGGGGAAATATTTAGATCTATAACTTTATTAAGACCAAGAACTCTGGAGATATTTAGATCTATAACTTGAATTAGACCAAGGACTCGGGTAATATTTAGATCTATAACTTTATTAAGACCAAGAACTCTGGAAATATTTAGATCTATAATTTGAATTAGTCCAAGGACTCGGGTAATATTTAGATCTATAACTTTATTAAGACCAAGAACTCGGGGAAATATTTAGATCTATAACTTTATTAAGACCAAGAACTCTGGAGATATTTAGATCTATAACTTGAATTAGACCAAGAACTCGGGAAATATTTAGATCTATAACTTTATTAAGACCAAAAACTCTGGAAATATTTAGATCTATAATTTGAATTAGACCAAGAACTCGGGAAATATTTAGATCTATAACTTTATTAAGACCAAGAACTCGGGTAATATTTAGATCTATAACTTGAATTAGACCAAGAACTCGGGAAATATTTAGATCTATAACTTGAATTAGACCAAGAACTCGGGAAATATTTAGATCTATAACTTGAATTAGACCAAGAACTCGGGAAATATTTAGATCTATAACTTGAATTAGACCAAGAACTCGGGAAATATTTAGATCTATAACTTGAATTAGACCAAGGACTCGGGAAATATTTAGATCTATAACTTGAATTAGACCAAGGACTCGGGTAATATTTAGATCTATAACTTGAATTAGACCAAGAACTCGGGGAAATATTTAGATCTATAACTTTATTAAGACCAAGAACTCTGGAGATATTTAGATCTATAACTTGAATTAGACCAAGGACTCGGGTAATATTTAGATCTATAACTTTATTAAGACCAAGAACTCTGGAAATATTTAGATCTATAATTTGAATTAGACCAAGGACTCGGGTAATATTTAGATCTATAACTTTATTAAGACCAAGAACTCGGGAAATATTTAGATCTGTAACTTGAATTAGACCAAGGACTCGGGTAATATTTAGATCTATAACTTGAATTAGACCAAGGACTCGGGTAATATTGAGATCTATAACGTGAATTACACCAAGGACTAAACTACTACAAGATCAAAGACGATGGCGAGTAAATATTCCACAGTTCATTAAAAAAAAATCTCTTTAAGTTTTTAATTAATTTGAGATTTTCATCCATGGCGGAAAGAAAAAAAAACAATAAATAGCTATCGTCTTGGTGTATCCGGTGTACACAATAAAGACAGTGTTGCTAAGTTGTTGTTTTTTTTAAAGTTCTATGTGATTATTTCTGTGCACTTTTGAGTCGTTCGGAATCCAATGTTCTAAGCTCTTCCAAAGTTCAATGTGAAGTATTTGACAATTGGGCAACACATGGATGTTATTGTGAATTTTAATCTAGTGCATTGAATAACAGACTTAAACTCTAAATTTCAGCTAAATCATTCTTTATTCAGTTGAGGTTCAATTAAATGTCCTTGACCTCGCGAATGAAGTGGTGACTTAAAAAAACACTTCAGTAATTAACTTTGATCTTCATCAATTTTTATTTCAAGCAAGATGATATTTCAAATAAGTCATTGCTAAGTAGGCAAAATCTACTCGAAAGACTAAATAAATAAATATAAAGATATACATTTGTAGACATAAAGCTGTTTAGTTCGGAATGGTTTGCGTCCCTAGCAACTAAAACATAAAAAATGGCGAATGTCGAGTTCTTTGTCGCAATTTCTTATTGCCACAGAACGCGCTTTCCATTTAAATCCCACTCGACAGTTCTCCGCTTTGGACAACGCGGACCACTCCGCTGTTCCCTTTCTCCCCCCCCCCCCCCTCTAAACTTCGATCCGGTCCTAGCGGGTCCCCAAGCCCTTTCATCAAGTCCAATCTTCCCTTGCCTCCGCCTCCTTCCTCTCCCCTTTTTGCCTAACTCGTCTACCTGTTCAGGTGAAACCCGTAAATGGTCGCCTTGGACTCCGTGGCCGGTTGCCATGGAAACTACACTCGATATGGTAAGCTTATGTGTCCCTCTACAGTTGTCGTCTTAGGAGTTCTTCCCCCCCCCCCCCTTTTTTTTTTTAAATGTGTTCCATCGTCTCCCCTTGTTCCTTGCACGAGTTATTCCTGCAATTTTTTTTTCTCTTCTTACCTTTTTTTTGTAAAAGCTAACAACATTTTGTCTTGTCACAATTTCTAACAACACATAACCTTTAACCTGCGTCTTGTCACACAGGAGACATGGCCGATAGATGTTACGTTTGAGAGAAGAAAGTTGATACAGTCTTCAACCCTAATTTTATCTGGTTAATCTCAAGTTATATCTATACCTATCTACATCATTGTCTAGATCTATTTCTATTCTAGGTTTATCTATCTATCTAATCTAATTATCTATCTATACTATATCTAGTATATACAAATATATTCATATACATACATATACATGCATGCTCAGATTGAGTGAGTGTGTGTGTATTTATGTGTGTGAGTGAGTGAGAGAGAGAGAAAGATACACATGTATTTTAGAGGTCCATGTATCTGATATCATGTGGTTGAATTTGGATTCCTATAGGTTCTAAATTTCTAATTATTTCTTTATTTTGCCGCCCTGTTATCATATCTCAACAAAAAATGTTATGTCTTGTTATCAGTAGAATTAGTCAACAAAATGTTATGTCCTGTTATCAGTAGAATTATTCAACAAAAATGTTATTTCCTGTTATCCGTAGAAAGAGTCAACAAAAAAATGTTATGTCCTGTTATCAGTAGAATTATTCAACAAAAATGTTATGTCCTGTTATCCGTAGAAAGAATCAAGAAAAAAATGTTATGCCCACTGTTCAAGACCTATATATCCACGAGAAAGTTCATGTTACGTTAGCTGTGTCTGTTCCTAAAGAGTCTTGATGGCTACCACAAAACTCAACCGCCCATTTCTAGTCATAACGAATGTCAGACATCCATTTAGGGAAGGATTGTCAAAGGCGTATCATCGAATCTGAAATATAGAAATATTTGCCCCAACCAGGATTCGAAGTTGTGGTCCCGTCTTACGTGGAGGTTGGTAGACATGGTTAGGATTTCTGTGACACTCAGTACGTAACTTAACAACGGCCCCGAAACCAAAACATTAGCAACCTACAACGTTTGACTCATTCTAAAAAAAAATATGCAAATTGTGCCTCACCAACTTTTGTTGATCAATGTTGAATATGAGTTAAAATTCTATGACAGTACGATAGTTTCATATCCGGAGTAATCTTACCTATACGAAATTTGAAATGCTTAGTATGTTAATGTAGAAATGAATCTAAATATTCCTTCGCCGATAAAATATTATGAATGAATCACTCTATGTGTGTATTGGCAAAAGATATCGTTAAAATAGTGTTTAATGCAGGATAAGAATAAGATTTCAAGCCAAATAGAAATAATACATTTGATATTTTAAGGAGCGCAATGTGTTGGTGTTAAGGGAGAAGTGAGAAGGGGGGGGGGGGGCTAAAGGTACAGACGTCAGAGTGTATGGTAACAGCAGTCAGTTTAAAAGTCGTAAGCAATTCTATTTTAATTACTGACGTCCCGTTCTGGGCAATGAAAAGAATCATTTTGTTAATGAGAGAAAGGGACCTAACTCTTTCCATCATAAATCAGATTAATATTACGAGTTGATCAATACAAAATACAAACCTACAATAATCTGTCTACTTTCTTCAACTGTCTAATATATCTGTTTAGACTATATATCTAATCGAATATCAAATCTATCTATCTACTTTCTTCAACTGTCTAATATATCTGTTTAGACTATATATCTAATCGAATATCAAATCTATCTATCTACCCATCACCTGTTAACCTTAACAATATCTTCTGCTCATGAGTTTTCTCCATTTTTCTCCTCTCTAGCGTGAACGCCATTGTGAGTCTCTATAATCCTTCTTTTTCTTTTTGGTGGTTTCGTTTTTATCTATGCAACGCATTAATATTTGCGAATCTTATTTTTTCCGTCACTTAGATTCGTCTATTTGAAACGTTTCAATTTTTTAACTTAATCATCAACCAGACGCCCGTGTAAGCCACTTCTGTAACACACCAGATTGTTTCCACACTATAGTGTTGCTGTTTTTGTTTTAAATTGACAGCTGAAATAATGAAATATAGGTACGACATTGGCTACGCCAATACAAAGCTGCTCTGATTCTCTCGTAAAGTACGTGATAATATAGTTCCTTAGTCTCATTGAACATTAACATTTTCAAAGAAATAAATCTTCTTCTTATCTTATATAATACAGGCGTTACTTCAAAAAAGAAGATGATTACGCCCTACGCGTCATGCATTTAGTCAAGCATATTAACCAATGACTTCAATTCTGCCAAGTCACTGGTTTTCCTGGCTAGCTCAGGCAACCCATTCCATGCTCTAATAGCACTAGGGAAGAAATTAAGACTCAAGATGAATCATATGTTCATTTCAAACAAAATATAATTAATACTATAACGCGTGTACTTCCGAACTCACTGTTCAACTATGCTAAGATCAAATACAACTAAAATCTAACGTTCGGTTGACCAACTTAAATGTCTCCAGTAACCAGCTGCATTGTGTTTGCAGCGGTTTTTTATATGTATTTTTATACATCGTCGATTCAATTCGTTAATTCGTGGAGACTTCAAAAAACTTAGTGGCTGGAAACTTCTGGGCGAATGGACTTGATTCTCGAAAACGGTTCTAATGATTTTCTAGGATTATTGTTAGATCCATTATAGAAACCGTGTTTACCCACCCAGGTCTTTTCTTTTTTGTTTGACCCGGTGAGGATTCGCAACTGAATAGAGATATTGTAAAAAAGAAATACTTATTGATAATAAAAAAAAAATGCTCTAAGCTGTTAGATAAAAATATGTGTTTAAAAATCCTCTTAGAGTCCGTATTCAAAGTGAGAGGTATATATGTTTTTATCTAACTAGATAGTACGGATGTCTTGATACCGAGAGATAATCCGTATCACCAGATTGTTACAAGCCAGTTACCTGACAGCCAAGTCCAATTTCTGACCACTCCCATCTGGTCAGCTCAAGCCTGTTATGATCTATCAGAAAACATTACATTCAAAGGAGACTTACAAGGCAGTGGGAAGAAGGGGGGTGGGGCACTGACCCCTATTATTCAGATACAAAATCATGACCACTCTCGTAGATACATAGACATCGAATGTAAACAGTCTCAAACTTAGATTAGTTACAGATATAGTCTGACGACTAATATTTACAATAGGAATGCTACGAAAGTGTACAGCCAACGTCCTTATAATCACATTGACAGAGATGTCTGGTGTGACGTCATTCTATCACAGGCAACATTGAGGTGTGATGTAGAGATAATTTCCTTTTATTTTTAGGCATGAGAATTTTTGTAGAATTGTATACATGGAGGAACATTCATAAATAGCAAGCTTTTTGATGTATCCGGTGTACACTATTCGAAAGTATTGATATTCGAAATATGAAGATGAGCATGATGCTGATGATGTCGTATTTCAGTGCACTTTTCTGCACTGTGAAATCCAATGTCTAAGCTCTTTCACTTGTAGAACAAAGTATTTTTACAAAGATTGTATCAACTCACTCTGTCTGGTAAAAAGTGTGTATACGTTATTTCTCCCACACCCAATCTCGGATCAAGCTGAAATTTCGCACAATTATTTCTTTTACAAGTCAAAACAAGAATTAATAAAAAGAAAATTACCAATTAGTTTATTAACTATTGGTAATTTTTTTTTCGTTATCTCTTACAAGGGAAAGAAATAGTACACGACTGATAAGGTGGTATAATTTTAATTAGTCCCCTTTATACTTTGTCGAAAGTTTGAAACTAACAAAAGATAACAATAAAACCTTTTATTTTCATTAACACATTCTTGGTATCCTAACATAACACAATTGAGTGGACTTAAACTCTGCTAAGTTTTTGGTTTTCCCAGCTGATTCAGGCAACCCGTTCTGCGCTCTAATGGCACTATAATTTAGAGTAAGAAATGTGTCTTTCTGAGCATTTTATTAGGTTTGCTTTTTAAATGTTTTTAGTTGTAAATTATGGTTGAATGTTTGATGTATTATTGTTACTCCACACTTTTATTTAGTTTATACTGCTCTTTTTTCTTCTTTTTAATGCACTCCAAAAATGTATCATCAAAATATTTTTTTTTTGTTATCTTCAATATATAACACTAAATAAAGCTGAATGTTGATACGACACTTGTGTTAAGTTCTGCTCTACATACATAAGTCATAGCGTCTTGAAACTCAACAACGTTTTTCCTCCACAGTTTAAATGGCTCGCAGCAGTAAACTTGCTGGTCCCACTTCACCCACCCGCCCCAGTCTCAAGGCTTTAATTCTGTTGAAGAGAAACATGGCATGGAAAGGGGGGGGGGGGCAGCGTCGTGAGGTGAGGCGGAGGGGGGATAAGGGGAAAGGGCGGGGGTGGGAGGGGGTGGAAAGCTTTAAGAGTTGTCTTTTCTAAATCGTTCTTTACAACACCAGAGGGTGCCAGAAAATCTCATAGACTCTGGGAGCCACTGGCAATCCGGCTTTTGTCTTGCCTCCATTATTGTATCTTGCCCCCCTCGGTACGGTTTTCTGATCTTTTGGCAAATAGAGTTTTAAGAGGGAGACTTCTGTCACGTGACAAGCTGGTGCACCATTAGCTGTAATTGATGGTTAAATATAACATAGGTATAATGAGTACCCAATATCTGTCACTTCTTTCGTGAGTTGACTCCATATCTGGCCTGTGAATAAAATAACGATTCCATGTAGTCTATAATAGAATTCACGTCACAGGCAAGCTTTCAGTTGTCTCCTATAATGATCTCTTACCTTTCCTATTTGCATACTTTTCTTCAGCCTCGTATTGAAGAATCCACGTGATTTTTCTGTATTGTGTTGTCATCATGTAGTGATCTCTGAATGTTTTGAAGCTTTTACTTCTGCTGTAAGTAATCACCCGCACATGAGTTATGTGGATGTGTTAGACAATTAGGCCCAATGTTCCATGTTCGTATTATGACAAAACAATTAGAACCAATGTTCCTTGTTTGTGGTGGCGAGGTGGCTGAGCGGTAAAGCGCTTAGCTTCCGGGGTTCGAATCCTGGTGAAGACTGGGATTTTTAAATTCGGTATCTTTGGGCGCCTCTGAGTCCACCCAATGAGTACCTGAGAATAGTTGGGGAAAAGTAAAGGCGGATGGTCGTTGTGCTGGCCACATGACACCTTCTTAAACCGTAGGCCACAGAAACATATGATCTTTACATCATTGGCACTAAAGACCACAAGGTCTGAAAGGGGAACTTAAAACTTACTCCTTGTTCGCATCATGTGAAACTTTAGAGAAACAATCTTTCGAATATACATTTTGCTGTGAATGCTACCAGCAAAGTTGGAAGACTTGGTTGTAAGCGAATGTTTCATCTAGATTTTTTCCCAAGGTAAGTACATTTTACAGCCCCCCCCCCCCCCCCCCAGTGTCATTGAGTTCTTTCGTCTTTTTCTTGTCGGTTTTTTTTTTTTTTGTTTTTGTTTAAGTTTGGTTCTATTACTTCCCTTTGAATGAAGTTTTCCGAGTCTTCCCCCTTTCTGATCAAACACCTAAATCCGAAAGAAGAAAAAAAAAATGTCCAGTACCCAGGGACACCATTGCCGGATAATTCTGGTCTAAAGGACCAGGAGCCAAACGGAAGAAACTAGGTCCAGTGGGGGCCCAGGTCCGTGGAGGCACTCAATTTTCTGGCTTGGAAAGACTTTTTTGGGGAAGAAGAAGATCGACCGAGACTGGAGAGTAATAATGATGTAAAAACAGAAACAGACCCGTATGTTTAGTTCACCAGAGATCAAACCTTTAAAAACAGAAACAGACCCGTATGTTTAGTTCACCAGAGATCAAACCTTTAAAAACAGACCCGTATATTTAGTTCACCAGAGATCAAACCTTTAAAAACAGACCCGTATGTTTAGTTCACCAGAGATCAAACCTTTAAAAACAGACCCGTATGTTTAGTTCACCAGAGATCAAACCTTTAAAAACAGACCCGTATATTTAGTTCACCAGAGATCAAAACTTTAAAAACAGACCCGTATGTTTAGTTCACCAGAGATCAAACCTTTAAAAACAGACCCGTATGTTTAGTTCACCAGAGATCAAACCTTTAAAAACAGACCCGTATATTTAGTTCACCAGAGATCAAACCTTTAAAAACAGACCCGTATATTTAGTTCACCAGAGATCAAACCTTTAAAAACAGACCCGTATGTTTAGTTCACCAGAGATCAAACCTTTAAAAACAGACCCGTATATTTAGTTCACCAGAGATCAAACCTTTAAAAACAGACCCGTATATTTAGTTCACCAGAGATCAAACCTTTAAAAACAGACCCGTATATTTAGTTCACCAGAGATCAAACCTTTAAAAACAGACCCGTATATTTAGTTCACCAGAGATCAAACCTTTAAAAACAGACCCGTATGTTTAGTTCACCAGAGATCAAAACTTTAAAAACAGACCCGTATGTTTAGTTCACCAGAGATCAAACCTTTAAAAACAGACCCGTATATTTAGTTCACCAGAGATCAAACCTTTAAAAACAGACCCGTATGTTTAGTTCACCAGAGATCAAACCTTTAAAAACAGACCCGTATATTTAGTTCACCAGAGATCAAACCTTTAAAAACAGACCCGTATGTTTAGTTCACCAGAGATCAAACCTTTAAAAACAGACCCGTATATTTAGTTCACCAGAGATCAAAACTTAAAAGTAATAATTATAAAATTAGTTGCTAAATGAAAAGACGACTAAACTGTTACCTACACACCCAATGTTTATATATATAGTGAAGTGTTTCAATATGTTGTCAGATAGAGAAATGAGATTGTTTGTATAGCTATAGTATTGGTTTAATTTTACTGCTGTAATTTAGACAAACATTTACTTTATACAAATTGAATTTTACTTAGCGGCCCTGTAACCCTGGAAATACTTATCAACACTGAAAATACTTATCAACACTGGAAATTACTTACTAGCCCTAGAAATCCTTATCAACCCTGGAATACTTAGTGACCCTGGAAATACTTAGCGGACATGGAAATACTCAGCGGCCCTAAAAAAAAAAAAACACGCACACATTTAAATATCAAAGACAAAGAAAAGCTCACATGGCCAGGTCTTGATGGAGAGTTGTTTTAAATATGTTAAATTTGGACATTTAAGAAATAAAATCCACACCCAAACCTTTGAACAGAGATTAGCCCCAACGTCTATTAATAAAACTTTCTCTTTTGGTTGATTAAACCAGCTAAGCGTAAACCGAATCACTCAGACGTTATGAACGACTTATTTGCCAAAAATGAGCTCTTGTCATCGACTAATTATCAGATTGTTTTTACGATACCTCTATTCAAGTCAGAACTTCATGGAACCTGGAACCAGCCTGGACGCTGATCTCAAAAACGGCTCAAACTATTTTCCTAGAAATTTAACAGTTGATGTATATAGTTGAGAAAAGAATTACAAGCTTGTTGGCCACACGGGAAAACTTGAGCTTGCCCGTTATAAATTTTCAAAGAAAAAAATTAATAAATTAAAATTTGGCTAGAGATATGGATAAAGGTGTAGGTCAAACATTGGTTTTGAAAGGACTATCGCGTTCTTGAAAGGATTATCGCGTTTGGGAATTTTCGAATGCAAAGATTTTCGATTTAAGCGTGATTCAAGAGTTAAATAAATAAATGTTCAAGAAAATTGTGCGCATCGTCTTCTAAGTCGATATCTAAATGCTTTTCATTGGACTATTCTAAAGTGTACTAGATCTATACATTCGCTAAACCAGGATTCTTTCTCGGGGAAAAATAGGCAGGCGCCGGGGTGAAAAAAAATTGTTCCATTGTTTTTTAATCTAACATTCATTTGAGAAATCGCTCTAGGAATTGTATAAAGGAGATATTGTCTTTTTTAAAAAAGTATTTTTAATGTTTTTTATTTTGTTTTTAAAAACTTTCAATTTAGTTACAAGTAATTCGTAATAACAATTGTTTCGTTGACCTTTATGTTAAAACGGTAATATAACCAGAGTGGGGGAGGGGGGAGAATTTGAAAATTCCCCAAGTGAGTGTTCGACATTTTTTTACATTAAATATTAAATTTTACGCAAAATGCAGGGGGCCCCCAAAGAGATCAATCCTTCCCCCTGGGCCCACAAATGATGTCAAATTCCTAGCTACGCTATTGTATTGAAATGTATATACGTCCTACGACCAAAAAAGTCTTAGTTCGAGAGACACTTAAAACTTCAGGCCTTTCTTGAGTCCATTATTTGTTTGAGAGCACTAGCTCTCGATCGCTCCTCATGGCAGAAGCTGTGAGTCTCGGAGTCTCAGGATTTGAAGCAAGAAGAGTGGCCAGGGCGAAAGAGCGCCGAACCAACAAAAAGCTGAGAGAAGAAGCAGGTCTTTCTGCAACTGACCTAACCCACCCATGCCACATATGCGGCCAGCTTTTCAAAGCGAGTGTTTGACTTTACAGCCATCTTCGAGTCCATAGGAAATGAGAAATGTGCTCATCTTCGACCACGAAGGAGGATATGTATATATACATATATATATATATATATGTTTGTAATGACATCTGTGAGGGAAAAGTCGGTGTGTTTGTACTGACCGCATAATCACCTTGTAGGTTTATTAAGACAGACTGTTAATTTACTATTAGTCTGTAGTAAACTGACTTATCCCAACTTTTCCTTATTCATTATATATGATTTAAAAGTCACTTTATAGAGAGGCGACATACACCCACAAGTCGTAGCTCACACACATGCACAACAGCAATAACACACACACATGAAGTATTGGCATCACATTCATACATAGCTACATTACCACAACCACACACACACATGCGGCGCTAAGGTACCGTCTGCCGACTACCACAGTTTGTTTGTTGGCCACTGGACTATGTATGAGTGCTTGTGCAGGGGCACGCTACCCCATCAATTTGACGGGCTGTAAAGCGGGGTTGCTCCCCTTCATACATAATTGAAGAGGAACCACTAGCGAAATCTGGTCAGTTCTCCACCCATCTCCCCTTTATTTCTTCACGAGAGAAGGAAAGGACAACACAATGGAGAGGGAGGAGGAGGACCGGGTGGCTGAAGTGGCCAGTAATATGGGGGTCGTTTAGGAAAAGGGAGGTAGCTTTGAAAGAGCCTCAAAAAAAAAAAAAAAAAGCTCCGCCAACTGTTTTTATCTCTACTTTGTTGTTCTTAACAATAGTACATTACACATTGCCATTATCTCCCCTTAGATGTGGTGTCTCCCTTGTCTAGACTATTTTAATGCTGTTGAAGCCTAATGAATAATCAGTATTGCTAGTTGCAGTTTTAAGTAATGAGGAAGAATAGAATGCTGTTAATCTCCCGATGTATTGAATATTTTATAATAGATCAGCATGGTGCAACTAGGGTAGGCTTTGTAGCTATGAAATAACTGATTTATTGGTTCCTTGCATATAGGGTTGGTTCCATACATTGTGTGTAGAGACTTTCTTCGTCCCTTTAGTCTCTCTCTCAAAACACAGCTGGGACCGTGTATTTTGTAAGTGAGATATATTGCACAGTGTGTTTCTTCTAAATATTTCTTTAAGTGTAACTACCAAATATCTCTTTAAGTGTAACTACCAAATATCTCTTTAAGTGTAACTACCAAATATCTCTGTAGGTGTAACTACCAAATATCTCTTTAAGTGTAACTACCAAATATCTCTGTAGGTGTAACTACCAAATATCTCTTTAAGTGTAACTACCAAATATCTCTGTAGGTGTAACTACCAAATATCTCTTTAAGTGTAACTACCAAATATCTCTGTAGGTGTAACTACCAAATATCTCTTTAAGTGTAACTACCAAATATCTCTTTAAGTGTAACTACCAAATATCTCTTTAAGTGTAACTACCAAATATCTCTTTAAGTGTAACTACCAAATATCTCTGTAACTACCAAATATCTCTTTAAGTGTAACTACCAAATATCTCTTTAAGTGTAACTACCAAATATCTCTGTAACTACCAAATATCTCTTTAAGTGTAACTACCAAATATCTCTTTAAGTGTAACTACCAAATATCTCTGTAACTACCAAATATCTCTTTAAGTGTAACTACCAAATATCTCTGTAACTACCAAATATCTCTTTAAGTGTAACTGACCAACTATTTCTGTAAGTGTAACTGACAAACTATTTCTGTAAGTGTAACTGACCAACTATTTCTGTAAGTGTAACTGACAAACTATTTCTGTAAGTGTAACTGACCAACTATTTCTGTAAGTGTAACTGACCAACTATTTCTGTAAGTGTAACTGACCAACTATTTCTCTCTGTGTATATTTACTCAGACTTGTCCACCCTTGGATGTGATGAAGGTTTGAAAAGGAAGAAACGGGGACTTGGTGTGAACCTTTCGTTAACACACAATGTAGAACAGGAACACATTTTGTGTCTGGCTAGTATGTTTTCATGTACAAATAATATATTGAAAAAAAAAATTAAACTAATGCACATTTACACGTGAATAACTACAATCAGACTGACTCTTTTTCATCTCAACAATTTAATATTTTTAGCAGAAATTTTTCAGAATTTGTCAAAGTCATTTTTGTTTCTAGACGTCATAGGTGTGGCATAGACTGCACTCTATAAATTGTCAATCTTGTACTATCCGTTTGGAGATATATCAGAATGAGCTTCCACGAAGGAAATTTGTACCAGTCAATATTGTCATGTACAAAGTCTGAGATTGTATTTGTCCATAAGTAAACTTGGTGTGGCAAAATATGTAGGTCGCGCTGGGACTACGTATCTACGTGAAATACTGTACTCCTGGTTAATCTTGGGACTCGAAGAAAAGCTTTTATTATTATTATTATGACCTTCCATTGCAACATTATAGTAGTACGAACAATGTATTGAATGGGTTTTGAGTCTAACAGACACATAATTATTGTAGTCGGTTAAGTGTCCATAGCTTGAGTTTGCCAAGTATATCTTTGTTTCAATGTGAAATTCACATATTAAGTTATGACCAATGTTCAAATTGGTCAGGGTTAGTGTGTGTGTGTGTGTGTGTGTAACTAAGAGGCTGGAGTAAAGAGCTAGAGGAAGAGCCATGAGTCGGCCTTGTGGTAGATTTTTGTTTCGGAGATTTCGGCTATCAATAAAGTGATCGATTTCAAATGATGATTATACAAGTTTGCTAAATGCGTTACACGATGCGGTCAATACAATTAGAAAATAAAAAATCACACATTACAATCGTTTCAAAAGCAAAGTTTTCAGAAGCAATAACTTAAAGCCAAACATAATTTTAAACTACAAAAGAACTACTTAACAAGTAACTTACAATGATCATAAAGTATGATACAATAAAATAAATATCTAACAAAAAAAAAAAAAAAGAAAAAAAAACCGACAGAATTGAGACGTTTCTCTGTACAGAGCCCTAGTTGAAAGAAAGTTTGCGAGAGAAGTGTTTGAAAAGTCTTCAACAAAGTCTGACAGGACAAGAAAGTACGAGGTATGAGAAACACATAGCATAGAAATAAGGAAATATAACAAGAAAGTACGAGGTATGAGAAACACATAGCATAGAAATAAGGAAATATAACAAGAAAGTACGAGGTATGAGAAACACATAGCATAGAAATAAGGTAATATAACAAGAAAGTACGAGGTATGAGAAACACATAGCATAGAAATAAGGAAATATAACAAGAAAGTACGAGGTATGAGAAACACATAGCATAGAAATAAGGAAAGATAACAAGAAAGTACGAGGTATGAGAAACACATAGCATAGAAATAAGGAAATATAACAAGAAAGTACGAGGTATGAGAAACACATAGCATAGAAATAAGGAAAGATAACAAGAAAGGGACAGATAACTTGACAGATAAAACGAAACATTGGATAAAGTGGGAAGAAAATAAGAAACACAGAGAGAGAGAGAGAGAGAGAGCAGGAAGTAGAGACGAAAGAAAAAGAAGATGGGGTGAAATGAAAAAAAAATGTTCATGATCCTCTGTGGCGTTGTCTTCTCACACCCCCCCCCCCAGTGCCCCTTTCCTCTTCACGAAATGAAATAATCGATAAGGGGCTTCGATGGAGGAAGGATTTCCTTGTTAGAGGTGTGTGTGATAGGGGAAGGCCCCAAAGGCAGGAGGAGAACAATTTCGGGGGGTGCCATGGGTTTTAGCATATGGCTGGCTGGAAAGTTATGGTAGCCATACAGTGTGTTGGAATATAGATGTTTAAGTATATCTACAAAGTGTGCATGGGTCAGGGATGAGCTTTCTACTATTTGACTTATTTGCTAGAGTAACGCGCAACAAGATGCTTGTTCCACTGCAATACTAACAAGTCATTACGTTTTATGGACTTATTTCGCTTGGCATTCTTTTAAAATCGAACATTCTTACATGCTAGTCCAAGCCTCTTGCATGAGATGGGGTTCAAACCTGGTGCCGTCGAGACGACAGGCAAGAGCACATCATTGATTTCATTAAATGACTATAATCCTAATTATTTGTAAACATTAAGTCCTAGAGAATATTACTTGTAATACAACTTTAGAAACACTATGTTGGTTTCAATGTATACCTCTCACCCTTTCTCTCCCCCTCTCTCTTATCTTTAATCACAAGTGGAGTACAGTGAGGGATGGAAATAGTGAGGAGCATCCGGTCTTACAAAAAAAAAAAAAAGACTAAACAAAAAAGTCATTTAAAATGTAATGAAAAGAAACTCATTTAGTGCCGAACTGTCGTCTGCAGTTTTGATCCACTAGTAACTCAAAGAGTGCCACTGCTGTTCTACATAGTGACATAAAGGCTCCACCTTTAAAACATTTGTTTGATTAAGAGTTTAATTAAGACTATAAATATATGTACAGAGGTTGTACCGTAGTGTCACTGTGTATCTCTATAGTAAAAGCTTCTATCGATTGTACTAATTCGGCTTACATGGATTTTTATTATAGTTAGTTTTAATATAATTTTTTTTCAAAAAAAGGTTCATGCCCACTTGTTTTGTTTTTTTAAGAAGTTACATGATTAACAAAAAATAATTAAAACACTAATTTCATTCTACAGTGATGAATGCGTGTCTTCTATCATTGGGACATGATTTCTGCATCTAGTTATATCCAAGTAATCTGTCCTTTTTAGTCTAAAAAAATGGCAGAGGTGAACCCAAAACAAAAATGTAACAAGCACCCTCGAACTTTGAACTTTCAAACAAGACAAACATTCAAAATACTTTTTAAAAAAAAGACAATGCCTCCTCTAGAGCCATTAATTTTAGTCTTATTCTTTATAACTAAGGAATGTTAGATACAAATAACAAACATTATTTTGTTAACCCGATATATTCACCCAATCCCATCCCAATGAAAGAATCTTGATTGAAGCGACTTTATAATCCTTTATAATGTTCCAACGATAGGCCTTTATATCTAAACTTTAGATGACGATGCGCAAAAAGTTTATTAAACTCTTGAATGAATGTGGAAATACCCAAAGACATATAGATCTGTTAAGATACACAATTTTCTAATTCTCTAGCCAAATTATTTTTTTCTATATAAGCCATAGAACACTATAACAGTCAAACCAGAGTTTTCTCAGTATGGCTAACAAGTCAGTAATTCCTTTCCTAACGATATACATCGACTGTCAAATTTTTAAAAAAATCTTTAGAGCGGTTTTCGTGTCCAGGGTTTTCCAGAAAGGTTCCTTGAGTATTTGAGTTGATAGAGGTACTGTAATAAGGTCATGTTACAACAACCCTATCCTTATTTGAAGATTATTTTAAGCACATTTGAGCATTCAGCGTAAGAGTTATGTTCATAATCTGTGCTAGCAATAATTACAGTATATTTCTGAGTTATTAAATAGTATGCTTGTCCGTTTCAATTTTGGTTGCAAATATTCAAAATATAAAATATACTTATTGATATAATATAAATGTGCATCCTTTAATGTTACAAAATCTCGCATAAACAGTTGGGCCACCCCTTAGAGACTCAGTCAACACGGTAGACTCACCACAGATGTCACAAACATGCCTTATCACTGCATTTTTTTTCCTAAACACGGGTAAATGTCCGTTGTTATCTGACTTTGTGACCAACTCTAGAACCCATCCTGTAGGGAGATACTTTTTAAAAAAAAGGCCGGGTGGGGGAGGGGGGAGGAAGCCAACGTGACAAAATGGTTTGTTGTACTTTTTTTTTGTTAAGCAAAGTAGCGATTTGACCAATTCAAACAATTTTTGTTTTGTTTTGTAATCAGCTCACTTCAAGAAACCTAAAAGAGAAGCACCACATTGTCGACAATGTTTGAACGCTTGTATTCAAACTTACTAGAACGTCCGAGCCAGTAAGAATTTTTTTTTTTTAGGCTTACGTCTGTTTTGGGTTGACATTTTTTTAGGGGGGGGGGGGTGGTATGCTTCTATTTGGTAATACCGACCTCATACCGTTTTGTTTGATGGACAACTACCTCCAGAAATTTATTGTTTCCAGTTAATACCGTGGAGATTGAAGTCACCAATATTGTTTTTATTTAATAAATATTCAAAATATTTATCTCTTTAGACCAGTAATAATGTAATGCAGTTGTGTCATCTACAAAAGCTAGTGCTTACTAAAAGATAGTATATAAAAATTGAACACCCAACCCAAAAAATAAGCAGACAGCTGCAGAGTGAATATATAAACAATGTAATATCTAAAGATAACAACAAAAACCTATGGTCATACATTAAGTCTAAGAAAATGGAAACAAATGAAAACAACAGGCATAACGTCATTAAAAGAAGAAGATAATGAAACTAAAGCAAACATTCTAAATATATACTTTGCATCAGCATTCTCAGCCCCAGGAGACAAATTATTTAATTTGAACCAAGTAGACAACATAGGAAATATAGAAATACAAGAAAAGGGAATCCAAAAACTATTAGCAAACATCAAACCGAATAAAGCATCTGGACCTGATGGTATTTCAGCTAGATTACTCAAAGAACGAAGCAATGAGCTAGCACCAGTGTTCAAAATACTCTTTCAGGCATCTCTTAAACCAGGGCAGAGTACTAAGAGACTGGAAAGAAGCTAATGTCACCCCCTATTTAAAATAGGAGAAAAATCTGACCCAGGAAACTACAGACCTGTATCACTTACTAGCATCACATGTAAAATCCTAGAACACATATTTTGTAGCAACATCATAAACCACTTAGATAAACATAATGTCTTTATTCCATGCCAACATGGCTTTAGGAAATTTAGATCATGTGAAACACAACTAATAAGACATTGATGATTTTTCAAAAGGTTTAGATAATAGTGAGCATAGATGCTATCTTACTAGATTTTTCCAAGGCATTAGGAAACGTTCACCACCATAGTTTGCTTAAAAAATTAAAATATTTTGGCATTGATGGTTCATTGCATCAGTGGATTAAAGATTTTATGATAGGGAGAGAACAAGCTGTAATAATAAATAGCTCTAAATCAACACCAATAACAGTAAACTTATGTGTTCCTCAAGGAACAGTCTTAAGTCCACTACTATTTTAATTTACATAAATGAGTTACCAAACTGCATTAGTTTAGAAACAAAAGTCAGATTATTTGCAGACAATTGCATAATATATGGAACAATAAAAACAACACAAGATACAGACATTTTACATAGAGAATTAGATGAATTACAGACATGGGAATCAAATTGGAGCATGTCTTTCCACCCAGAAAAATTTGTTATTAAGAGTAACAAAAATACTAAAACAAATTAATTTCACTTATCTTATTCATGGCAAACCAGTAACACAGACTAAAAACGCAAAATACCTAGGTGTTATAATAAATGAAAAACTGTCATGGAATCCCCATATTGATGAGACTATCAAAAATCAAACTAAGCATTAGGATTTATTAAAAGAAATTTCTATAAATCAAATAAGAAAATAAAACTAAAATGTTGTTTAACCTTGGTTAGGCCAATAATAGAATATGCATCCACCGTTTGGGACCCCTCAACTCAAGAAAACATTAAGAAACTGGAACTGACACAAAACAGAGCAGTGAGATTCATAACAAACGAATATTCACATTTGACTAGAGTAACTTACACCTTTAGTTAAATCACTAAATTTAGAAAGCCTTCAGGACAGAAGACTCAAAAGTAAAGTAGCAATTATACATAAAACACTGAACCATAATCTTCAAATACAAAAACAAAATTTAATAAAATACTCAGAAAGACATAAAGATAAAGGCACATTCCTCGTTCCATATGCTAGGACAAATTTGCACAAATACTCCTTCTTCCCTAGTGCTATGGAATGGGTTGCCTGAGCTAGCCAGAAAAAAACAGTGACTTGGCAGATTTTAGGTCTTTGGTTAATATGCATGACTAAATGTATGATGCGTAGGACGTAATCATCTTCTTTTTTGAAGTAACGTCTGTATTATATAAGATAAGATAAGATAAAGTTTTAGATAAATCTTCATTGTTGTTTTCAAACTAGTGCCGATCTATAAGCTAGGAACACCAGAGGATGTGTCGCTCACACAATAACTACTGTCGATCTATAAGCTAGGAACACCAGAGGATGTGTCGCTCACACAATAACTACTGTCGATCTATAAGCTAGGAACACAAGAGGATGTGTCGCTCACACAATAACTACTGTCGATCTATAAGCTAGGAACACCAGAGAAAGTGTCGCTCACACAATAACTACTGTCGTTCTATCAGCTAGGAACACTAGAGGATGTGTCGCTCACACAATAACTACTGTCGATCTATAAGCTAGAAACACTAGAGGATCTGTCGCTCACACAATAACTACTGTCGATCTATCAGCTAGGAACACTAGAGGATGTGTCGCTCACACAATAACTACTGTCGATCTATAAGCTAGGAACACTAGAGGATCTGTCGCTCACACAATAACTACTGTCGATCTATAAGCTAGGAACACTAGAGGATGTGTCGCTCACACAATAACTACTGTCGATCTATAAGCTAGGAACACTAGAGGATCTGTCGCTCACACAATAACTACTGTCGATCTATAAGCTAGGAACACTAGAGGATGTGTCGCTCACACAATAACTATTGTCGATCTATCAGCTAGGAACACTAGAGGATGTGTCGCTCACACAATAACTACTGTCGATCTATAAGCTAGGAACACTAGAGGATGTGTCGCTAACACACAATAACTACTGTCGATCTATAAACTAGGAACACTAGAGGATGTGTCGCTAACACAATAACTACTGTCGATCTATAAGCTAGGAACACTAGAGGATGTGTCGCTAACACAATAACCGAGCGAACGCCTGAGGTTGGAAATATTAATCGAGATCAAAATATACAAATAGTCGGTCCTCCAAATTATGAATTCAATACTTTGTGGAACCTCGTTTTCCCCTCAAAGCTGTTTAGGTATGCCTGTTTACAGTATATGTGTATGTGCTCTACATTGTTAGCATGTGTGAAAGTGTATTACATCGTTGGTGTGTGACTGTGTGTATTACATTGCTAGCATCTATGAAGTTTGGCTACATTTTCACTATATGTGTGAATTTGTTGCATTATCAGTGGTTATTGATTGATGCTTCTATGTCATCATTTACATGTCTTCCACTGTGCACTTTATATCACCATGGAGAACTACTCCACTGTGCACTTTATAACACCATGGAGAACTACTCCACTGTGCACTTTATATCACCATGGAGAACTACTCCACTGTGCACTTTATATCACCATGGAGACCTACTCCACTGTGCACTTTATTTTGTCAAGGTAAGCCCTCTAATGTATATGAGTAATGAACGAGCACCAGATAAGCCCAAGAGTGTGCTATATAGTTTTTTTTCATATGAGTAACGTCACCATTCTGACCAGGGCTTGCTCAATATCACCTGAGTAAGAAATGAGAAAGAGAAAGTAGACTTCAAGTTGAAAACTTTCTACCCGAGGTGCCAACTTTTCTTTCTAGACAGACACTAAAGTGACTAGCAAAGTTGAAGAAAGCAAAGCGGACATGTAACCCAACTAACGTTGTGAATAAGAAGCTGAAGCCAAAACGCCAAATCGCGAATGGAACACGCTGATTGGATAACTTGGACGTATGGGAGACTAAGGCTATCTAGAAGTATGTGATACTAAGGCTATCTAGAAGTATGGGAGACTCAGGCTATCTAGAAGTATGGGAGACTCAGGCTATCTAGAAGTAGGGGAGACTAAGGCTATCTAGAAGTATGGGAGACTCAGGCTATCTAGAAGTATTGGAGACTCAGGCTATCTAGAAGTATGGGAGACTCAGGCTATCTAGAAGTATGGGAGACTCAGGCTATCTAGAAGTAGGGGAGACTAAGGCTATCTAGAAGTATGGGAGACTCAGGCTATCTAGAAGTATTGGAGACTCAGGCTATCTAGAAGTATGGGAGACTCAGGCTATCTAGAAGTATGGGAGACTCAGGCTATCTAGAAGTATGGGAGACTAAGGCTATCTGGAAGTATGGGAGACTCAGGCTATCTAGAAGTATGGGAGACTCAGGCTATCTAGAAGTATGGGAGACTAAGGCTATCTGGAAGTATGGGAGACTAAGGCTATCTAGAAGTATGGGAGACTAAGGCTATCTGGTGTTAAAGCCAATCCCAGCAGGAAGGACTGCCTGCAGACAACGAAGAATTACATTTTATGTCATATTTAAACTTTATGTAGAACAAATACAAACTATGAATCTATGGCTGAGTGGAATAAACCGCGTGGCTACCTGTCAAGGAAGATCGTGTTCGAATCCCAACTCGAACAGAGTTTTGTTATGCTGATCGCCTTAAGGAAGCATGGAAACTTTTTCCTTGATACCCCCTCCCTTCCACAGGTCCAGCCAAGACAACACAGTGATACCCTCCCCTCCACTGGTCCAGTCAAGAGATTGGTCGACAACACAGTGAGCATGCTGATATGCATAAAGTGAGTTTACAAATGACAAAAAGTCAATATACATGTAGACTAGGGACACTAGAAGACAATTTTGTTCTTTTAGGAATTCATGTCATTACATCTTCATATCATATCATTACATTTCAAATTCTAGATCATTTTCCCACATTGCCAACTTTGATGAAGATACCCGAGACACTAAACGATGGAATCAATGTGCAAGTTGGTATTCCGTCGAGATGGTTTCAATGCTGAATAGCCATTTATTTAGAAAATAATCCGTTCGTTGAAAACGACAAATTCCATTTTCCCCCAATGATGCCAATAAAATCAGAGAATGTTCCAGAAGATCGTGGAGGTCAGCCTGACCAAATTGTTAGCATTTCTTCTTCTTCACAGAGTTTCTCTCCATTCCAGGTTTAAGCCTTAAAAAAAACAACAACTTGGGTAACTTGTTCCCTTACCTCCCCTCTCCAAATATTACGCCCAGAGCTGCCGCCTGGATCACCCTTAGTGCCTTTCAGCATTAAATTATTTGAAAATATTCTAAAAGAGAAAAAAGACGAAAATTCCCGGTAGGCGGTAAAAGCCAAAAGATTATTTTTTGTTTCGTTTGGTAAAAACGTTTCCAAAATTTTATTTTGCTTAAAACATGAAAGCGAGAAATTTTTTTTCTTTTATGAGATTTGCAGAAAACAAGAGTTGTGAATTAGATTGATAACACAATATTGAGAGCTAACACGGGAGACTTTGATTTGGAAATATTATACGTTTTATACATTTATTGATGCTGTGATTATTTTAAATTTCAGAAAATACATATTAGAAGTATTGCTACTGAAAAACGTCTGGTTGAGTTTGGGATCCTAGGCTCTTGGTTTGAAACTTGTTTCAAGATGTTTGGCTGAGGATATACACTCATTCAAACATTCATCTAGCACAATGAGCGCATATGGGAGCATTAAAACACGTCGACCGTTACAGTTTGTATATTGTATATATTGGTGAAGGGGGAGGTGGCGTACACTCATGTTCAATCACTGATTATGAAATGCCAAGTAAGTAGAGTTCCAAATAGATTTTTTTCCCCTAAGACATGCCCCCGCTCCAACTCTCCCCCTCGTGAAGTAAAGGGAGCGAAAAAGTAAACTACTGTCACGTGATCCTCTCGTTAACAGTTAAAAATAGTAACACGTGAAAGTCGCGCGCCTTTCCTCGAGGACCGCAATGCCTCATACAAAGTTTTCTTTTTTGACGCTAACATAAAAAGTTGGTGTCCCAACAGCGACCTCATTTGTTTTCATGTACCTTAACTTAGAATAAAGTTGTCATCAAAATGGAACTATCAGTAAAGTAAAGTAAGTAAAGACTCACCAAAGACTATCTATAGGCCTACTTAGTGTCTTTACTTACTTTCTTTATTGCTGATGTCAAACTGTTCTAGATGTAAAGCCCTCAATAAATAGGAAATAATTGTATTGACAATCTGTTTTTTTTTCTAGCCCATTCTACATCAGCTATAGTGTCGACAATTAATTTTTAAGTACATTTCTAGCATAAAAATCTCTCTCTCTTACACACGCACACACTATCCTATCTACACATGACATATATGTTTTTTCCAAATGTTTAGGAAGTTTATTTCAAAATTGAAGATGATTAAGTCCAAGCCCATATTTCCCGCAGGACGGTGAGATGGCAGCTAGCTGGATTAGAACCCGGAACCACCGAGACGACAGTCCATAGCGCATACCACACTACTAGACAGCCATCCAAATTCTAAATCCGTTACAAGCTGTAGATTTTTTTTGTAGTTTTGAAGTTTTATGAATCGATCAGGGGCGTAGCTATAAATTCTCCTTCATTTGGGGGACCGGGAGAGAGGCTTGACCTCTTTGAGGCTCTGCATTTTGCGTAATATTTAATTTTTAATGTAAAAACACTCATTTAGGGGCCACCCTCAAGGGGGGATCTAGGGGATTTTCAAATTCTCCCCCCTCCTCCACCCTTCCTAGGTACGCCGCTGGAATCGATAAGTTTGAAGCATTGAAAAATGATTTTTTAAAAAAATATTCCAACTTTAAGAAGCCGGAGCTATATATTTTTTAAGTGAAATGGAATTCACAAATAATTTTACAAGGCGTATTTTTTTTAAAAAATAGGCCAGATTTATAGAGCATAGTAGTTGGCACTCACATTCAATGTTAACAACTTAGCTGATCAAAAGTTACGATTCATCTAAAGAAACGTGCATGCTAGACTCAAGCACTACAACTAAATACTGTAACGGCTCTACCATCGACTCAATGTTTTCTGGACATTAACTACCCCACTCTCTGATGACTCCATCTGGTTCTTTAAAACAAACGCTCCAGGAAGCCCCATCGTAAAGGCACTCTCTTATACACTTACTCTCTCTCCCTCTCTCTCGTACACACACAAACAACTGCACACTGCAGCCACCACCACCTTCTCCTCCCACTGCGGTATTAACGGTGAGACATTGAAGAGCCTCTCTACATGATTTTATCCCCCCTCCTCAACCGTCATCTCCCATCTCACACCTTTCCCGCCCTCCCCCCTTTTCTCTCTCTCTTTTTCTCCCTGTCTCAAGTCCCTGTGGCCAAGTTTCGATTTCCCCCCATTATCCTACAGCCCCCCCCCCCCCGCAGGAACAATGCTTGGCAGCCATTCCTAAATTTCCACGTTTTTATATAAATTTTGTTTTCATAAATATAAAATTGTGTTTATGTTTTCTTGTAGTCGAGGTATGTCTCAGTTGATCTTGTCAAACATCAAACACAAGGGTAGGTGATAGGAACGATGTCAGTAGAGAGTGGAGGGAACAAGGGGGGGGGGGGGTGAAGACCTAGAAACTAAATGAGAGGGAGAATATACTTTGGATCACTGACAAGACTTAAACGTCAACACATTTAGACTGAAACACCATGGACTATTTGCTCATTTTAAAGCGGTGCCAAGCTACTAGACGACAAGGTCACGAGAACAAAATTAAAAAAAAAAAAGCAGATAGTCTTAAGGTGTTCACAAGATGTTCTGGCTGAGTGAGCAAAGTGCACAGACACGTGCAGTAGGGAGGAGAGACCTATCCCCCAAATCTAGTCAAGTAGTAATGGCCTTGAATTTAAAGCGAGTCTAAGCGAAGCATAATAAATAGATCTGATAAGATATGATACTTTAAGATATCAGTAAAAACAAAATAAAAGATTTTCAAAAAGTGTTTATTTCTAAAAAAAAATAAAATAAAAAAAAGAAATATTTTGTCCAAACGGCAGGTATCCAAACAGTTGCAAAAGTTGATATTTTCAAATATATAAATCCAAACTTATTAATAGAAAAAAAAACACAACATAATGAATTACTCAGAAAGACAAAATTCAATATACACATAGTGATGGGAAATAAACTAAATTTTGTTAGTTAAACTAAAACTAAGTTTGAACTAAAAAAAAGTAATTAAACTTTTAGTTAATCACAAATTGAAAAAATTAGTTAAACTAAATTAAAAACTTTAGTTAAACTTTTACTATTTTGACCTTTTTTAAGGACGAAACAGCCAAACATGAAAAATATAAAGCACAACCAATCTCTTTAGCAAAATGTAATAAACATTTATTTGTGCACATGAAAAAAGATTTAAATGTCTTTATGGGATAGATGTAGATCTTAATAGAATCACTAGAATGATACTATTATAGAAAGAAATTAAAAGTAATTTTCTAATATATAAGTTACCTTTAGAAGTAATGATAAAACTGCATGTTGACTCTAACTAACTCTAGATTCTAGAATATTCTGGATCTAATATCTTCTACAAACGAAATGATCAGAAATATAATCTGGATCTAGAATTAGATCTAGCTACTAGACCTAGATCAAATAATTAATATTTTAATTGAAAAATAATCTAAGAAATACTAGTTACTACTACTACTACTAGATCTAAAATATAGATATAGTAGATGGGTATTTAGATCTATATACTCTAGTAGATAATACTAGATCTAATAGATCTAGATAGTAGATATAAGGATAATTATAATATAAGTAGATGTAGATCTAGTCTAGATTTAGTTAATTTAGTATTAGATCTAGTATAGTGACGACTATTATTAGTATCGTAGATCTATCATGTATGCATCTTAGGACACTTAGGTCTTAGTACAATAAGTAATCTAGATATATCTAGATCTAATCTAGACTCTAATTCTAGAATAGTAGAATCTCTAAACTAATAGATCTAGTCTAATAAAGTAAAGTAATATAGATTTCAATTAACTTATAATTTTAAATTGACATCTAGATCTAAGACTAAGACTACTAAGAGTTAGACTCTACTTAAGACTAAGAGACTAAAATAATTAAATATAGACTATTATGACTTTAGATCTAATAGTAGTAATAGACTAATATTAATAGACTAGACGTCACTAGACTCTAACTCTAGATCTATCTAGCAAAAAGTTTTAAAATAAAAAGAGTCAACATTTCTATAGTAAATCAAAATTCTTTGCCTGCAGCTATACAGGAACACACTGGTGTTTAATAAAAACTTGCTAGAAATATAATGAACACGTTTATTTTTCTCGCCTTTCAAATACCTTGAATTGGCGGGAATAGCGACCATTATAGGGTAAAGGTCAAAAGGCTTTCTAGTGACCTGTGCACCCTCTAGTTTATTCTCCTCTCTATTATTCATTATATATATTCTCCAAATTACATAGATTTAAATATTTATTGGTATGTATGTTAAAAAAGTTAGTAGAATTTGTAATTAAACTTTTTAGTTTGTAACTAAAAAAAATTAATTAAACTAGGATTTTAACTAAACTTTTTTTAAAAATTAAACTTTGGCCTTAACTAATTTTTTTTAGTTAAACTAAAAATTAGCAACTTTTTAGTTAACTTTTGCCCATCACTATATACACAGTCATACAAGTGCTCCTTCTCTAGCGTCACTAGAGCATGGAATGGGTTGCCTGAATCAGACCGGAAACCAATAAATTAGAAGAGTCTCTATCTCTAATAAACATATTAACATAAGGATACCCGTTAGACGTAATTATTTTCTGTTACGAAGGAACGACTGTAATATAAAAGATAAGAACTACTCAAGTTCCAACAAAAGAAAGTCAAGGATCCGAACTTTTTTCTTGCTACTAATGTGAAGTACGAATTCTGCAGAACTAGATCTCGATTGACTAAGACTAAAGAATAATTCATCAAGAATAATTAGAGTTGTTCTTATATCACTAATTCCAGGATTCTAAATTGATAGTAAAATCTCTAAACGCTGTTGGATGAAGCCGTTAGTAGAGTGAAGGGGTTGAAAGAGTCGACTACTTTCAACTCTAGAGCCTTGCTAGGTACACGATACAGATGAAGATAGTTGTTAAAAATGGCAATATTATTTGGCAGGCAAACAGAAGGTTCCAAACACTGTGAAACAACAAAAGTGGAGATTGTTTCAACACTCGGTGTTTCCTCGGTCAGGATTAGCTTGCCTGACTACCTTATAAGGAGGGCTCGACTTCAAATCTTGAAGATCAGAAATTTTAAAGATTTCACTCTTTCTGAGTTGTATTTGCTGAGCGCCCAATTGCATCACGGAAACACTCCTCAGATACCTCCTTCCCTAGAGAAGTGGTAAACACAAAAACTTTGCAGCACGGCTTAAAACCTCGTAGATCCCATACAAATGTAGTGAACTTCCAACTTCTTCCTTAGCTCATGGAGTTGGGACACCACTGCAGTAGGCCTTTAACCAAGAGGAGTGCAGAGTTTCGCCTGCACATATCGTTAAATCAGTTCATTATCGAAAGTAAAAATCTTGTGAATAAGAAAAACTTTAGTTGTTTTGTTTTGTGATTTATGAGAGGTAGCAGTTTAAAAATAAGTCACCGAGGGAGGACAGTTTTAAAAGCGTTGAGCCCACTAACATATTGATCATTAGTTCATCAAAGCAAGGTGGCTATGTCTACATAATGGCTAATATAGATAACTTAACAAGGTGGCTATGTCTACATAATGGCTAATATAGATAGCTTAAGCTGGCTTTGTTTACATAACGGTTAATATACATTAATTGAAAACTGATTGTCTTAGCTTTCATTTCTTATATACTATTCTGGGAGAAATTCGAACAAGTTCTCCTTTTTCCCAAATGCCATTAGACAAGGAACGGTTTGCCTGAATTAGCCAGGAAAACCAATGACTCAATAGAACTTAGGTCTTTAATTAACATGCGCTACCAGATCTACATATGGATACGCGTAGGGCTCAGATCTAATTATCTTCTCATTGGAAGGAACGCCTGTAGTTTATAAGATAAGATAAGAAGATAATTGAGATATTAAATATTTGTTGGTAGCCAAGCCTATTCGGATCCTCGTCTCTGGCAATTTCTAAAATGTGTCATGGATTGATGCACAAAGCGGAAGAGTGTGGACTGACTGTGGACACAGGAAGGAAGTCTTTGGAGGAACTAATATTTATTTCCAAGTAAACTAAATCACTTACAATTTAAAGGCAAGAAAAATAATTTGGTTTTGAACCTTTATATCTGTTCATTGATTATATTAGTCTCAAGTAAAAATTGGACCGCTCCCACCTACAAAAATAAACACACACACACACACTGACTCTTTATGTCTTCTAATTATTTATTTAATTTGTTTTGGAGGTGGAGGGGGGTAGAGGAGGTGAGCTAAAATATATACACACACACAGTTACACAGCAGACAATCTATTTCTACAGAGAAAATGAAAATATAGTAAGTATTAGTTAAATATAATATGGTCCAGTGTGCTGTTTTTTTTTTTTCTTTTTAGGGTTTGCTTCTCAGCCTAAAGCCCTATAGCACCACCATCCTAAAGCCTTACACACCACCAGCGAAAGCCATATACACCACCAGCCTAAAGTCCTCTAGCACCACCAGCCAAAAGTCATATAGAACCACCAGATAGATGAAATGAGCGCCATATAAAAACGTGACTCCGCTTTAAAAAAAAAAAATGCCCATCCTCCCAATACAAAATCCTTTCGTTCATTTTTTTTTCTAGGTGTGAAGGATAAACTAAAGAGGAGAAACTGTTTCAAGAGAGAAGGGGGGAAGGGTGTATAGCGTATGGGGAGTGATGTCGTCAAAACATGGTGGTGGGCGGTGTAAGGGGGTGGTCCCAACGAAGCCTGGCACGAGGTTGTAGGCAAGGGCACGGTGGTGAGCCGCGCAGTGCCATCCAAAGACGAGCCTAAAAGGGTTTTGAGAGGTCCAGGTATTGACCAGCAGGAGAATGGAATGACAGGTAAAGAGAGACACACAGAGTTGAGGGGGGGGGGGCGGAGGGGATGTGAAGCACGAGAATTTAAAGATGAGGACACACTTTTAAAAAAAAAAGTTAGGTTCTGGTTCCAGTCGCCTCACTTCTCTCTCACTTCTTTCTCTCTCTCTCTCTCTCTTTTAAATGTGTTTTCTCCTTAGCTTCTTTTTTTTTGTTTAATGTTTCAGAAAAAAACAAAGAAAGGCGGTGAGTTTAAAGCAGAGGAGAGGGGGGGGGGACAGTAAACTAAAGAAAGAAGAAGAGCCGAGGAAAGAGTTTGTTGGTGTTGTTGTTTTAAAGTGCGCTGAAGAAGGGAGAGAATCGTGATGCAGTCTGAGTGCACACGTTCTGTTACCCCCCTTGTTATTGCTTCTGCACACGAGTGCGAGTTGGTTGTCAAGGGTTTAAAAAAGATTCCAGAGTTGGCGTTAGAGACAGTGACAAAGGTGACGGTTTAAAACCGTGACAACTGGCAACAATGACACATATAACAGCAAACAACTGACAAATATGCCTAGTGAACCAATATCAAATAATTTAAGATGTTACAGCAGTTGTTTTTTTTACTTTTTGTTACACAAGAAGTGTCTCTCTCTTAAGACTAAATGCACACTCCAAACATGTTGAACGTTCACGTATGTGATTTTAATGAGCCAAATATTTTCAAAAGGATCATCTGCTACGGTAACATCATTGAACTTCCGGACCACTGTTGATTGGACCACAACTTTAGGCTCATCTGGCCTTAGAGAGAGTCTTTAAAAAAGAGAGATTTGAATTTTTAAAAATCCAAATCATAGTGTCTTTTGTTTGAGTGCAAGAATGACACAACCGACCAATCCATTTTTTTAAATAATAAAATATCTCTTAAGAATCAAATTACCCAAATCTAGGTGTAAATACATAGATTTGAAAGCTATACTGAAAAGAAATATAACTTGATGAACTCAATAATTGTTTTCCATCATTTGATTTAGAGACACAGAAGACTAACAAGTAAATAACAATAATACATAAAACACTGAACCATAGCATACAAATACAAAAACTCTAAGATAATATAAGATAAAACTCAACTAATAAAAATATTGATATGGACAAGATGATAAAAGGAACATTTTTTATTCCATATGCCAGAATACATTTCTACAAATGCTCCTTCTTTCCGAATGCTACTAGAGCATGGAAGGGGTTGCGTGTATCTGCCAGGAAAACCAAAAACTTAGCTAATTTTAGGTCTCTCCTTAGCAATGCAAGATTAGCACGATGATTTTACGTAGGAGGTAATACTCTTCTTTTATGAAGGAACGTATGTAATTTATAAGATAAGATGAAATGTAATTTACAAGATAAATTGTAATCATAACATAAGATAAAATATAATTTATAAGATAAGCTAAATTTAAACTAAAATAAAGTTAATGTATAATTTATAAGATAAGATAAAATGAGTTAAAAAAAACAACAACAACATTAGGCTTCCAGAATTTGTTTCGGGAACATCGTATTGATAAAAAATGTCCAGACGATGTCGAGGGGTGTAAGAGGGTGTGTAATATCTCTTCTATCTATGGTCTGCACTCACCTGCAATGTCATGGACTTGACAAGGGACATCATCATTTGAGTCCTTACATTCTTTCAAAGATGGGGGCGCATCTATGCTCAAGATGCTATCGCTGGACATACTCTCCTGAAATAGACACAAAGTACCCATCATTCATCTGTCAATTAAGCGGACTAATCTGGTGTGACCCCAACTTCTGGTCAGCTCTTATATATCTTCTAGAATTCTATTTTTAAAAACTATTACATATATACATGTAGCTCATACAGCTGACATGTGAACGATTTACATGATATCTGGTGAAAGTAAATTATCAGATATTTCGAGAGATTATTAAATAAGAAAAAAACGCACAGAGACATAATCTAATTAGGTTGATACAACATAAATCTACTACAAATATAGATGGATTTTAAATTATGATTTGAATGGATTTTAAATTATGATTTGAATGGATTTTAAATTATAATTTGAATGGATTTTAAATTATGATTTGAATGGATTTTAAATTATGATTTGAATGGATTTTAAATTATGATTTGAATGGATTTTAAATTATGATTGGAATGGATTTTAAATTATGATTTAAATGAATTTTAAATTATAATTTGAATATATTGAACAATTCTTTTTCTTTATCATCATATTTCCAAACACAATGTATCTTTTGTACGCGGATGTATTAATATTAAATTATACAGACACGACTGTCACATTATCTATACACTCGAGTGACTCGACAACATTTTTTATTTAATACAGTAAGTTTTTATCTTGTATCATTTCTGAAGAGAAAACACTAACCCTAGGTTTAAACCCTATACTAGTGCTTGCCTGTACCCTAGGAGTCAAGTGCTATAAAAAATAGCAAGTGCTGGTAAATAAATGCCTACAATGATTCTAGGAAGTTATTAATTTTGTTATTTAAGAAAATCCTATCTCTAGGTTTAAGCCCTTAATTATGTTTGTACTCGTGAGGCTTGAGGACAAGTGTTTGGTAAACAAAGGCTTGTAGTGATTCTACGAGTGATTTATTTTGTGCTTTAAAATAAACAAAATATAAAAACCCTTAAAAAAACAAAGCTTATATAAAGGGAATGAGCCGCACAATTACTGGCATGTCTTTCAATACTGCAAGATTAATATCCCTTGTTCTATATCAAACAGCATTTACTAATTAACACTAATTAATTAACAAAGTGGTTCATTTTTTTTTATTGATTCGTGTTTTATCTTTGACAATGAATAATTGTTCAAAGTTTCAACTTGATCCGAGAATGGGAAGTGTACTAAACAACGTGTACAAGACTTATACCAGACAGAATGACTTGATCAAATATTTGTTAAAAGTAACCCCACGTTTTGTTTTAAATTGATGAATCCTTGTAAAATTGTAAACTGTAATATTCGTAATGAGAATCAAGAACAAAAGGGGGACAATACGGTCCTATTCTTTTGTTATGAACTGATTGCAATCACTGGAGACTACCTACACTTTAAGGATGTCATTTAGAAATTGTAAAGAGTGATACTTTTGTATGTCTTACGTTGTAGATAGAGTGTGACAAGTTTCCATGGCGACAGTAAATAATGTTTTTATTGGTTTAAAAGGGCGAAGTGAGCAATGGAATGAGGAAGTCAGAGAGTCACGTGACCTTTTTGTCTTGCATGTTTCCCAACGCGGTGAAACTACTGCAGGTAGATGTTTGGCTGTTAGGCACGAGTCCAATGTCTATGCGTGTGCGCGAGCTGACCACTCGATAACGGATGTTTATTTGTTTGTTTGTTTTTCCCCAGATGATTTTTTTTTAATTTCAAAATGGTGTATCTATCCAAATGTATGGACCTCAGCTATTAAACTTTTTGAGAATCAAAGCTATTGGACATTTTGACTCTCAAAGCATTGGTTTCATTTATTAAGAGCCCTCAGCAACGAATAGTTTGCGTTTAGCTGAAACTCTGACCTACGTTTTGTGTATCGACAGAGAATATCATTTGAACACACTTATTGGATATGTCTGTTGTTATGTTGGTCTGTCCAGTTTAAGACTAAGACTGCTTTATTAATCCTTAAGGAAATTTGTTTGATTAGTTAATTTTTAAAAAATGTGTTAGGCAATTCAAGCAGCTGTAGGATTTGAGCCTACGCCAAACAAACAAAATATTAAAAATAACTTTTAAAAAAAAGAGTAAGGTAAAAGAATGCATATATATATAGCCATATATCTTGTAAGATTTATTTCCATTTTTTTCGGTATCAAACAAAATTGATTACAGGGCCGCCGCATTGATTGTAGCTACCAACGTACGCAATGAAAACATGCCTCCCATTTTGTTTTCTAAGAAAAAAAAATTATTTATACTTTGAATTAAAAAAAAATATTTTTGTTATATACAACTGCAGTATGTTCGGATTAATGAAACACTTAATGCTATTCGTTTAGAGAATCTAAATATACGTTTTCATAGTAACATTATTTAATTCACTAATTGGCTAATGCTTTGATTGATTGATGTTTTGTTAGGAACAATGAATAATTGTGTAACGTTTCGTTTTGAGAGAATGGGAAGTGGACAAAATAACGTGAACGAAATGTGTACAAGACAGAGTGACTTGATATACGCTTTGTAAGAAGAAACTGGTGATTGCCATAATGAAAAATACAAAAAAAAAGATTATTATGATCATAAATAAAATAAGAAAACACATTTCACAACACTATAGCTCGTCTACTACAGACTGTCCTTATTTCGCTGAGACAAAATATCAAACAGAAATATTTTTTAAAAACTACTTTATAAAACGTTTAAAAACTACTTTGTACAAATCTTATCTCAATACTGCAGGGTTAACTCCTTTTTTCTTTATTTTCAAATTTAATTACGCCTAATTAATAAAATAATTGGTCAATTTTTCTATTGATCCACCCACATTTTCAACTTGGTCCGAGAATTGAAAAATAGTTTCCCTTTCAGACCATGCAACAGATTTTAAAGTCATGTTTCTGTGGCCCACGGTTAACAACCAACCGCCTTTACTTTTCCTCAACAAATGTCAGGTGCCCATTAGAACTAGGTGGACTCAGAGGCGCCCTAAATAATCCCCTAAAAAAAAAATCCACCATAAAAGCGCTTTAGCGCTCAACCACCGCGATAAAAAAAGTGTACAAAATGTGTACCAAAAAGACAGAAAGATGGAATGAGTTAATGTAAGCTTTTTTAAAAACTTGAGTGCATTAAAAGAAAATTAAGGAATATTAAATATTCTTTATTAGTATAAGATAGACAAAAGGCTGGAACTTTGAGTTTGAAATTGTCTATTTGAAATAAATTATTAAACAACAATTTTAGCTGTACTTTTGTATCTTTCTAGTGCACTCAAAGGAGTGGTCTCTAAAAATAGATTTTAAAATGTCTATTGTAGTCTAGTGTTGATGTGAACAAAGATCCAACACAACAACAATGTTACAATTTGTTCACGTTCAGTTCATACTATTATGAAAATAGACGAGAGTAAGTAGAAGTATTAATGTCGAAGGTAATTTCGACGAAAATTTCTAAAATGATTTCCATTGATAATAAAATAGAAACTGCTAATAGATAGTAGCAAACTATTTTGTCATTTCTTGTACTGTGGTTGGTATTGCGTTCATTGTTTGTTCTTTCCTTGACACGCAATATAATTCACTGCAGGGAGGGAAAGATTTGACCCCCCAACCTTCACGGATTTGACTAAAGAATCATTACAATGACAGCGGGAAAGTTGTTCTGCCCACACCTGGCTCTCCAAAATTGTTGACCAATTCCTCCTGCACGGAGTGTCTTAGGACTGTCTCGTGGTTTTAGGTTTCGTTTTCTAAGCCTAGTTGAAGATGTTGATTGTTAGGAGACTCAGTTGGTACTCGCTTGAAGCTGAGGAGAGAAAAGAAGCTGCAAGAAACCACTGGTCAAGGACGGACACCGGTGGTCAAACGTCGCACATAGTGAATTGGTGTGTGGGAGTGGTGTGGGAGGGGTGGAAATAAAAGGGTGTTCACTGCGTGAGTACTTAAACTGGCTTAAGGCGCCAGGAGACCAGCTCGGTCAGAGGGAAAGGGTGATGAGTTTAAGACAGTCCCGTGGCCTGACTCGAGTGGACCACCAGTGGTGGTGACAGGGGGCTGGGACCCAGAACACTCTTGACTGGACCTCAATTAGCCAGACTGTCAGATAACATTTATTAAAACAAAATTATAAGAGCTGACGGTACGAGTGAAAATACGAATTAAAATAAAAAAATAACTTAAGTAGGTCACAGAAACACATAGTAAAGGAAAAGCAACTCTTCGTGGTCCTTTGAATATTTAAATAAATTCAAAGAATTTAATTTTCAGGATTTATGAATTTTACAAATAATCCAGAAAAAAAATAGTAGTCACGCTTTTTTATTTCTTTTTGTTCAATTCTAAAATGAGCTTAAGCTCTTTATGTAAGTACTTGTTATACGTTTAATATTTATGTAATTGTCTTTATACCAGAACTGTATCTATGAAAGTGTGCATGTAAGGCATTTATATAAAATATAAATAGATTGCAAACGTCGACCGCACTTATATATATATATATATTATAAAGTAGAATGTGAGGAGTATGTATGTATGTTACTTATAGACATCAAAACCGCTTGACCAATCTTAATAAAACTAGGCAGATATGTTCCTTGGGTACTAACTTAGACCGTAGTGTATGTATTGTAGCCCTAAAACAAACTTAAGACCCTCAAAAAAAAATAAAGTTGTCCGACTCTATTACAGCTATAGTATTTGGATATGGATCTAGGCCATGGTTAACAATGTTGACACGAGAAAAGATCGAAAGGATTTAGACCTAGATCTAATTTTAAGAAATACACTTTGCGCACATAGTTTTTTACTTCGACACATGAAAATACAAAAGAAGATCCATTGATTTCATTATGTAATAAAATTAACTTTCAATTTTGTGTTTCAAAAGCATTTTTTACATAAATTTGTTCCTTATATCTGTGACTACAGATTTCCTGACGAACATTCTTTCATTAGACAATACCGTAATGAATCGCGTACTAAAAATTAATTCGTTTAATTGTTTACTTTATAATCCCATCCCTAGATCTAAAACTCTAATTCAACTTTAAGATGATAAAACTTCTCTTCGCACAGATAGTTTTATACTTTAACACATGAACATACTAATTATAGTCCATTCATTTCATATTTTGATCAAATAAACATTCAAATTTGGTTTTCTAAAGCATTTTTAATAGACAGCATATATATCTATATCTATATGAACACCCTTCACGTCAAATATAGTCGTGTGACGGTACAATGTCTCTATAGCACATCAGTCGATGTCAAACCTTTGGGAACTACTGAAAACAAAATAGGACTAAAAGGTTTTAACCTTGTAAATATCATTTAATGTACTACTTTCACTTTTTGATTCTTCTATTCAATTCTCTAGTGTTAACATTTTCACTGTATATATATTTTAAGTACTTTATACTTAAACAAAAATATTCATTTTGTGCTAAAAATGTCGTAAGTAATTATTTCATTTCCATGTTTGATCACACTGAAATGATTTTATTTTAAATTGTAACTATTTAATTTGTACCCTTTACTAATTAAAAAAAATATATATTGGGGAAAAAAAGCCCCAAAAAATGACCAATAGCCCCCCAAAAAAAGGCAAAACCCAAAAAATAGGCAAAGAAAAGAGGCAAAAGCCCAAGGATTCCTCGGATGTAAATAGCTCGACAACTTTCCGTATTACTGGATAAAAATAAATAATAATAAAAGATTTTGTTTGATAAAAAATAAAATTATATTTTGTGAAAGTCAATGAATGAATGTGAACAAGAACAAGAGGGTCCAGGTATGAGGACCTAGATTTTAGGTGAGCTGGTCTAGACATAGGAGAGTAATTTTTTGGCGAATGGGCGCGGGGGGGGGGGGGGGGGGTAAAATGAGACCAAAATGTGTCACATCAATGGTCTAAAATCAATTAAGACTCGACACTTAGCCACGAGTCCTAAGTAGCCAACACACATTAACATAACTTTCTCTATATCATATCATTACATACAGAACGCGTCAACCCTAGAAGAGACATTGTGACATTGTTTGAAAAACCAAGTAAGAAGAAACAAAAAGAAACTGTGTCTACAACATCTACACGTGTCTTTCACGGGAACTCGTTTAGTTTATTTTGATATAAGCACAACTTACAAACTCCGGCATACACTGATTCTTGGCAGGGTAGTCGTGCTGCTCTATTTATAGGTATGACATCATGCAAGGTTCCTGTGTCCCCCTCGCTTATGTTCAATAAATGTAAATGTGTCCCCCCCCCCCCCCATGATGTATTCGTCTTTTAGTTTCTGAGCACATCTGTTGCCCTCCCCCCACTACCGCCTCCCCACCCCTTCTGTTTTGTGTTGGGCAGTCCAACCTTCCAGTCTCCCACCCTCCATTGCAAACAACCCTCCCCTCCCCAGAGTTCCCCATTTTGTAATCACACCCCCACACGCAATGAGATTTTTTTTTTCTTTGATGATTGAAAACGAGACACACAAAAACAACAACACGTTTGTACCTTCAAGAATTTAGTTCCGGTGGGGGGGGGGGGGGGCATGGGTCTAATCCGTTGACAATAGTCAATGGAATACGCTAACATTGCGTAGTTAGCAAAATGGTTATCCACCCCCCCCCCCCCTTTCTAAATATTTACACCACTCTCTCTTCCCTACACTCTATTTCAGTCTCTGTCTGTCTGTCTTTCTGTCTGTCTGACTCTCTCTCTCTCTACATATATATATATATATATATATATATATGAGCAGCTAATCTGCAATGTTAGGTTCAAGAAATGAAAAAGAACGAGGTGACGCCTCTGCAAGCGCCAACTTCGTTTCCTCCATTCTATTTCTTATACCACAGCTCAGCTCTAACATGACCCCCACCCTCTCCGTTTCGTGCGTTTAGACTTTTCGAGAAAGTGCCTCCTTAGTTCTAGTCCATTCTGGTCTCTTGGACATTTCGAACCGAACTGTACCTTTATCTCTCTCTCTCTCTCTCTCTCTCACTCGCTTGTAGCCTCTTTATGCCTCTACCCTCTTAACCCCCCCCCCCTTTCTTTCTTTCCTGGTATTTTCCCCCTTTCACTTCTTCTCTTTTCTTTTTCTCTAACACTCTCTTCTCTCTCTCTCTCTCTGTCTCTCTCTTGCTGGTTCCGTTGTTCTCTCTAGTTTATCGCTTTCCCTCCTTCACTTATCACACACACACGCGCGCATCAGTCCTATCCACCCCCCCCCCCTTTTTTTTCCCTCCATCAACGGTAAAGAATGATGAGCCAGGAGGAAAGAAAAGCCCCCCCCCCCCCTTTTTTTTTCCTTTTTACTCCCCCTCACAACTCACTCACAGATCGATAGCGCTGTCTGCAAAATGGGTGCGCGCGCAGGTGCCGAAGGTCCCCTTGCACCTCTGGGTCATGTGATCAGACTCTCTTTTGACCTCAGAGCTGCACAGCTTGCCTTTGGAAAAGTTCGATAACTCCCCCCCCCCCTCCCTCATTTAAATCTTTGATTAAAACCCCTTGTGGTTGTCATGCATCACAAGTTCACTATTCTCTAAATCTATGGACCTAATAAGTTCACATTATGTCTAACTATTCTCTAAATCTATGGACCTAATAAGTTCACATTATGTCTAACTATTCTCTAAATCTATGGACCTAATAAGTTCACATTATGTCTAACTATTCTCTAAATCTATGGACCTAATAAGTTCACATTATGTCTAACTATTCTCTAAATCTATGGACCTAATATGTTCACATTATGTCTAACTATTCTCTAAATCTATGGACCTAATAAGTTCACAGTATGACTAACTATTCTCTAAATCTATGGACCTAATAAGTTCACATTATGTCTAACTAATCTTCAATTCTCTAGACCTAATAAGTTGATATTCTGACTAATTCTTTAAATCTATGGAACTCAAACTTGGCAACCTGGTCATGCGATATGTGCGCTGGACTGTCGTTCGGATTCTCGATGGTCACGAGTTCATACCCAGCCCGCTGCCATCCACCTTCGTCATGCGGGAGGTTTGGACTAGGAAGTAAATTATCTTCAACTCAGAAGGAGCATCCGAAACATGTCAAACATTTTACAAACTAAAAAACATTTTTTTTTTCGCTGACACTTTTCAAAGTAAGTACGCTACCATTGCACTTATTATGCTGATTCTTATTCTAAGGGGCTATTAGATACTGATAACTTCCTTTTTAAATTAAGATCTTTCTTTCCTTTTCTATAGCATTATTTTTTTGTAATAGTTTTTAATTTATATTGTAGTGCACACTAAATTATATATGGTTTTAAAAATGTAAAATTTGTCAATATATATATGGATTAGCCTCCATTTGAGAGAATCTTGAAATGTCATTTAACAGAGACAGTTCACATTGTCAGCATCACTATCTCGTTTTGTCAAATCAAAATAAAACGCGCTAATACGTCTGACTAAACTAAATATCATGGGCCTAAACTAGATATCATGGGCCTAAACTAAATATCATGGGCCTAAACTAAATATCATGGGCTATTCTAAGGTTAGGGTGCTAAATGACAGTGACGTCATAAGATGAGACCATGCATGCTTCCTTATACAATTTTTAAAGAAGGCAAGTCAGTACTTTTTATAAAAGCCACTTATTTCTATAATGGCCAGTACTTTTTATAAAAGCCAGTAATTATTATAAAGGCAAGTAATTTTTATAAAAGCCAGTAATTATTATAAAGGCCAGTACTTTTTATAAAGGCCAGTAATTATTATAAAGGCCAGTACTTTTTATAAAGGCCAGTAATGCTTCCAACAACTCTTGACCCTTGTCGTACTTTATAATTGAAATTGAACAAGTCTAATAAGTTGTAAGCTACATCTTCCATTGTCTCTCGGGATCCTCTAAGAACCACAAAGTAGAGACCTCCATATACAAGATATGTATTCTTTATCAAGAGGGAACTGAAGGTGCACTGAATACAATGTACAGTCAGAGTTAAATAAGAAAATATTACAAACTTCAATACAATCTTTTTAAACCTCATTCAATATATATATATATATATATATATATATATATATATATCTTGGGCGTAGCCAGGATTTTTTTTTCGGGGTGGGGGTGGGATTGGGGAAGATTCCCCCCTCCCCGCCTCCCCCTCCCCCAACGCGGAAAAAAATTATATATATATGTGTGTGTGTGTGTACATAATTAATCTTTATTACATTCTGACCCTTTCGGAAGACGTTTATTGTGCCCTAGAATAGGTTCTTCCTGGAATTAGTGGAAAATTGTAGACTCCCCCGCCCTTGCTAGCAAGGGGGTCTGGGGGAGCTCGCAGCGCTCTCCCAGCGCAGGGCTCCGCCGAGCACTATTTCTGGTATTGAAAGCCAACAAAATGCATATTCTGAGGTATCTACAGCTAATTATCTTGCTATTAAAAAGTTTTATTTCAAAAACCTAATGTGCTATTCTTACTGGCTTAGACCCTCTCGCGCCGTTCGGCGTATTTTCCGGCAAGTTGTTTCCTCAACTCTTATGTGTAATTCATTTTGTAGGAGAATATGTCCCGCAAAACCTTATGCGACGATCTGTCGACTCCCACTTCGGCATATGATTTATTTGATTTAGACCCTATCTTTATAACTGACTCCTAAAATCTGTCTTAGCCATCTTTGTTGAGCCACATTTAGTGTTTTTCAATTTCGTCAGAAGACTATTCACACTTTATTAATGGAGCCCAAGTCACAGGTAGAAATTTGTAAATTCTCTTGACTACAGACTACACTCTTTGAATTACATGCCTGTATTTCGCTTTAGATTTTATATCGAAAAGGAAAGTTTTATCGTCAAAATCATCTGTTAAGGGTTTTAAACTAAAAAATCTCTGGAGTTTTTTTTTTATTCAAAACCCCATTTAGCTACAATCATAAAATTTGGTGACTGTAGTTTGCTTTAAAATAATATTGAAGAGAGAGGTTTCCAACTCAAAACGCTTTGTAGGGGAATTTTAAACTCAAAACCATCTGGAGGGGGTTTTAAACTTTAAAGAAAAAGCCATCTGGAGGAGGGGGATTTAAACTCAAAACCCCTTTGGCTAAGCTCATAGAATTGTGAGTGTGTAATTTGCTTTTTTTTATTGAGAGGGGGTTTATCGTAATTTTTGGAGGCGGTTTAAAAGTTAAAATCTTCCTTAGCTGTTTTCTTGGAATTTGGAATTGTCGTTTGCATTTTTTTAGTTTTGTTTATAGAAGAGGTGGATATAGCTGCAAAACCCCTGGTAGGGGGTTTTAAACTCAAAACCACTGTAGGGGGTTTTAAACTCAAAGTCTCTGGTAGGGGATTTAAAACTCAAAACCCCCTGTTAGAGGGATTTGTATTTCAAAACCCCCTGATAGGGGTTTTTAAAATCTCAAAACCCCTGGTAAGAGGTTTTAAACTCAAAACCCCCTGGTAGAGGATTTTTAACTCAAAACACGGCTGTGCTGTGGTAAGTGATGATTTAGTATTAAAATCTCACCTAAAATAAACAAAATGAAATAAAAAATCAGTCACTTAATTCCGTTCCCCCCCCCTTCCCCCCCGTGGGGGAATTTCATTTCGGAGGGGGGTCTGGCTACGCCCATGATATATATATGTATATATATTTATTTATTTATTTATTTATTTATTTATTTATATATCTATTTATATAAATACATATTGAATTAAATTAGTGCGTTAAAATATCAACAAAGAGAAAATGACTGTGATCAACTTGATTATATAACAGTTTCATTGAATGGTAGAGTACACCATCGTAGTACCATCAACCAAAACTCTCTTTTCCTTGACATCAACACTCTCTAAAACATCGGATTACTTGGAGGGATTTCATTTAATATCAAACTAGCGACTATGAGAGTGACGCCCCTTCTCAGATTGTGGAACTTAGTTATTGTGACGAGAGACAAAAGATATCACAGAGGCCATTGTTCACAATAGCCAATGGTCGGAGGATTCTGGTATCGTCAAAGAGGGAATACAATATATGAGTATATTAGCCTTGACAAAGTTCAAATAAAACTCGAACAAATCTTTAGTAGTCATTTTCAAACATTATACATACACTAGAGATCATACTGTGAACTTTGGTATTGTTTGACTGATTTGTCCAAGAAACAGTAAGATTTAACTGGACAAATAAGAAAAAGGAATAGATAGATATCTATATCTATAACTTTCCATATCTATATGTATATCTATCTCTCTATCTACCAGGAATGTTTTTTAGCCAGTAATAACACAACTTGGATACAAGTAATGTAAATAACATAAGCTACTTTTTGAATTGTGTTGGTGTCTGAGCATTCCCCCTCTACTATCCTCCTTTCCCCTACTTTCTCTAAGTCAACACAAAGAATATGGTAATGGAAACTAGCGGATTCGATTCGAGGGGGAGGGGTGTAGATACAGCAGTAATTAGTTCAAAACTCAATACAGTATGCCACTTTTGATGGTATCAACCATTTTTAGATTGTATCGCTCGTTCCTCCTCCCCCCTTTTTATTTCTTTTATTTTTTTGACTCAAGGTGAACATCAAACAAACGTTTATTACAGAATGGGCCACAGTATAGTCTGTCACTATAGAACGATGTTATCCCCTTGAGAATCTAGCGGTAACTGATTCCTAAACGTCAATCTTAACCTCTTACCCTAAAGTTTATGTCGTCATTCTAAAATATCCGTTCACTGTCAGTACATTAAAGTGCGTAACCCAACTAACTAAACTAGCTATCTAACAATATATACTTTAGATAAATACATAATTTTTTGTATTGTATTTCTCGGCAAAAAAATTATAACCGTTCCATTTTACTCTCTCTCTCTCTCTCTTGATATACCTTATTCCCCTGCATTTATAATTTCCTTAAGACTGCTACGATGTACTGGAAAAACAAGAGTTTTACAAATTGTTTGAAAGATTCAGAAAGGGAGATAAACTCCTGAACGTGAATACACAAAAAGTATAACAGAAAATTGAAAAAAAAAAGTCTTCTAAAAAAAGATGACTATTGTAGAAATAAGATTGAAATATCCAATAAACGAAATTTGAAGTAGTTTCACGTTTTAATTCTTTACTTCATGATGGCTGCCTCAAATACAAGAGTCTACTAACACGTCTTGTTCTTTTTTTAAAAGTACAATCCCCCAGTGTTAAGCTGTAGCCTTTGCAAGCGCTGAGGATATCACTGCTATAGAAAAAGTCATCCTAATCAGTTTAGTGTACCTTAATTTGGTTGCAATAGCCAAGTTGGTTGTTGGGTTCACTGACCTTTTTGTTAAACTTTGGAGAAATGGGTTTGGGAACTCACCGGTGGAAGACGCGGAAGGAAAATCCTCCATCAGCTAGAATGAGCGTAACTTCATTCTGCGGAAAGCAACTAAGAAGTCGGGGTTGTTTAGGTAACACAGTTTAGGCGGTAGATGAACATAATCTAATGCTAAGTACATGCATGAGACCATATCTAACTAGTCACGTGTAGATAAGTTGAACCTAGCTTGGTCGCTGCTCAAAGGTAATATTACGTAAAACTCTTCTTCATCCTCATCTCTAGATCATCTCTAGATCATCTTTAGATCATCTCTAGATCATCTTTAAATCATCTCCAGATTATCTCTAGATCATCTCTAGATCATCTCCAGATCATCTCTAGATCATCTCCAGATCATCTCTAGATCATCTCTACATCATCTATAGATCATCTCCAGATCATCTCTAGATCATCTCCAGATCATCTCTAGATCATCTCTAGATCATCTCTAGATCATCTCTAGATCATCTCTAGATTAAAATTGACTGGAACTATTAGTGTTTGAAAATCAATTTATATACAAATTAAATGTTACCACTTTTAAGATAAGCTTTAATTAAGATATTTCACACTGTTACATATATTAGATGATAGACACCTCGAATGATTTATTTCAGGTAGGAATCTATTACTATTCAGTTTTGCATTATTATTATTATTCAGTAATATTAGGAATATAATATAAGAAGAAGCCGAAGAGTATAAGGATTTCGGTAATGAAAGGTTGAAGATTGTACTAAAAAAATAATTACAATTTTTACAGTACATGCTGGGCTTCTCTATTTACAAACTTATATCGCTCCACTGATATATGTTTATATTTTCATCATAGAGGATACGTCTAAAAATTATGTATCCTACGATGAGATGTTGGGAAAGAATGGACACTGAGATAGGGTGGGACTGGGGTGTTAGTCTCCAACGTTGATGCACGTCAGAAAGTGGTGGATTCTGCTATAAATTCCGACCTACATTAGCATAGTGAGCCTCCTGCCACAGTTCCCGGGAGGACGATACCCACTCGTAAATGCGATACTAGGACTAAGCTAATGGCGGTATCGAGTCCAGAGGTAGGGGTTTTGTTTTCTGTGATGGTCAGGGGGAGATAAATTGAGCTTACTGTCGTGATTATCTCTCTTAGTTATAATATAAGGAATCAGACAGGAAGAAACAGATTAAGACTCCGGGCCCAGAGGCGTATCGGAAAGATCAGGGAGGGAGGGGAAGTCTGACCGGGAAAAATTATCATAGATCTGGAATTTATTGAACCAGGAACGTCTTGGACCGGGACTTTCAGGCGACACGGTTTCTGACAAGATTCTCATCGAGTTGCGTCCGCAGCTGTGAATCAAGGATTGGCCTCTTTAGTCACACAAGAAGTTGCAAAGGGAAAAGATCGTTTCTCGAGACGTAAAACGCCACAGAATTTCATAGTATAAGGTTATAAAAAGATCTTCTAAAGTACTAAGTTTTTATAAAGATCTTCGACAGTACCAGATCTAACAAAGTTCTTCGACAGTACCAGATCTAACAAAGTTCTTCGACAGTAACAAATCTAACAAAGTTCTTCGACAGTACCAAGTCTAACAAAGATCTTAGGCAGTACCAGGTCTAACAAAGATCTTCGGCAGTACCAGGTTTAACAAAGATCTTCGACAGTACCAGTTAACAAAGATCTTCGACAGTATTAGGTTTAACAAAGATCTTCGACAGTACCAGTTAACAAAGATCTTCGACAGTATCAGGTTTAACAAAGATCTTCGACAGTACTAGGTTCAACAATGATCTTCGACAGTACCAGGTTTTACTAATATCCTTTACAGTACGAAGTCTTTTAAGGATCTTTCACAGTACGGAGTTTGTTTAACGAAGATCTTCCCTAACATAAAGAACGAATATGTAAACAAGAAGTTTTAAAAGAGAAATACAATAATAATGTTCCCCAAACCTATGAAATAATAATGTTCCCCAAACCTATGAAATAATAATGTTCCCCAAACCTATGAAATAATAATGTTCCCCAAACCTATGAAATAATAATGTTCCCCAAACCTATAAAATAATAATGTTCCCCAAACCTATAAAATAATAATGTTCCCCAAACCTATTAAATAATAATGTTCCCCAAACCTATGAAATAATAATGTTCCCCAAACCTATGAAATAATAATGTTCCCCGAACCTATAAAATAATAATGTTCCCCAAACCTATTAAATAATAATGTTCCCCAAATCTATTTAAAAATAATGTTCCCCAAACCTATAAAATAATAATGTTCCCCAAACCTATTAAATAATAATGTTATCCAAACCTATTAAATAATAATGTTCCCCAAACCTATTAAATAATAATGTTCCCCAAACCTATTAAATAATAATGTTCCCCAAACCTATGAAATAATAATGTTCCCCAAACCTATGAAATAATAATGTTCCCCAAACCTATGAAATAATAATGTTCCCCGAACCTATGAAATAATAATGTTCCCCAAACCTATAAAATAATAATGTTCCCCAAACCTATAAAATAATAATGTTCCACAAACCTATTAAATAATAATGTTCCCCAAACCTATGAAATAATAATGTTATCCAAACCTATTAAATAATAATGTTCCCCAAACCTATTAAAGAATAATGTTCCCCAAACCTATGAAATATTAATGTTCCCCAAACCTATGAAATAATAATGTTCCCCAAACCTATAAAATAATAATGTTCCCCAAACCTATAAAATAATAATGTTCCCCAAACCTATTAAATAATAATGTTCCCCAAACCTATGAAATAATAATGTTCCCCAAACCTATGAAATAATAATGTTCCCCAAACCTATAAAATAATAATGTTCCCCAAACCTATTAAATAATAATGTTCCCCAAATCTATTAAAAAATAATGTTCCCCAAACCTATAAAATAATAATGTTCCCCAAACCTATGAAATAATAATGTTATCCAAACCTATTAAATAATTATGTTCTCCAAACCTATTAAATAATAATGTTCCCCAAACCTATAAAATAATAATGTTCCCCAAACCTATTAAATAATAATGTTCCCCAAATCTATTAAATAATAATGTTCCCCAAACCTATAAAATAATAATGTTCCCCAAACCTATTAAATAATAATGTTCCCCAAATCTATTAAATAATAATGTTCCCCAAACATATTTAAAAAATAATGTTCCCCAAACCTATTAAATATAATGTTCCCCAAATCTATTAAATAATAATGTTCCCCAAATCTATTAAATAATAATGTTCCCCAAATCTATTAAATAATAATGTTCCCCAAATCTATTAAATAATAATGTTCCCCAAATCTATTAAATAATAATGTTCCCCAAATCTATTAAATAATAATGTTCCCCAAATCTATTAAATAATAATGTTCCCCAAATCTATTAAATAATAATGTTCCCCAAATCTATTAAATAATAATGTTCCCCAAACCTATTAAATAATAATGTTCCCCAAACCTATGAAATAATAATGTTCCCCTGAGTCCATCCAACGTTATACATGACGCCGTGCTCGTTCACAAAGAAAAGTGATAACCTTTACCACTGCTGCCCTATAGATTGTAAGGTCTGAACGTTGGGAATTACTTATTATTAAATCTATCAACTCAACAAATAAAGATTTTCTTCGATACCTGTCAAATTCAGTTCAGTTCTTATAACCTATCAAATGGTAATACTCTCCAAACCTATCAAATATTATCACTCTCCAAACCTATGCAATGCAAATACGCTCCAAACATATCCAATAATAATACTCTCCAAACAAATCAAATATTAATTTTCTCCCAACCTATCCAAACCAAATAAAAAAAACAACTCTCCAAACCTGTCCAATAATAATACTCTTCAAACCTATCCAATATTAATACTTCCCAAACCTATCAAATAATGGTATACTCCCAAATATATAAATAATGATTGATGTGTTCTGAGACTTCTTTAGTATTAAAGGAAATAATGTCCCAGAGATCAACTTTTAAAATGTATTTTTAAAAAACTCTATAAACATGTCCATGCAGACCCTAGTTCCTTCGTATGCCACCCAGGAGGAAATTGATGCCAGGATAAACCACGCCCTGTCTTACCTAACACGTTCGGTCAGTTGTGGGCTTTCTTTGCAACAAGGTCTGAGATCGATACTCGGTGGCCGCGAGAACACACCTTACTTTTAGCACCCACTCTGTGGATCCGACTGGCCGGAAAGCTACTGCTACGAGTTCATTTAAGTGATGGTATTTTCTAGCTGGACTTTGTATGACTCTCTGTTAGTTCATTTAAGTTACGGTATTTTGTAACTGGACCTTCTCTGACTGTCTGTTAGTTCATTTAAGTTAAGGTATTTTGTAACTGGACTTTGTCTGACTGTCTGTTAGTTCATTTAAGTTACGGTATTTTGTAACTGGACCTTCTCTGACTGTCTGTTAGTTCATTTAAGTTAAAGTATTTTGTAACTGGACTTTGTCTGACTGTCTGTTAGTTCATTTAAGTTACGGTATTTTGTAACTGGACTGTGTCTGATTCAAGACATTTACGTTCTGTACAATTAAACAGCTTAACTTTCATTTTAGGCTCTATTTGATTTTGATCAGTAAAGTATGTCAAGTTCACTCTTTTGAAAGATTGTGAATAGTAGATTCATCTAAGAATAGATATTAACTTTTTTTACCATAGAATCTATGGCGAAGTGACCCCAAATGAAATTGATTAAAAAAAAATTAACACTGAAAAATACGCAAAGAATTATAAACCATCCTGTGTCTATATTTAAATCAACAAATCAGTTAAATTTACATAGCGCCGCTAGCATCAATAAGTTTCATGAACGATTCATGATTTCCCCACAAGGAAGACACAATGGTCTTCTAATATAGTCTACCAAGTAGTTGTAAATATTTATAAATATACCATGAATGATAGCAGAGTCTTAAAGCTAGGCTAGTAGACATAACGTCACAGAGTTCTGCCAACTTAGAGATTTTATATTTGTTTCGCAATTGTTTTATCAATTGGGATTTTAAAGGTGCTTCTGAGTCCATTGAACTCTAATGGGTGCTTGACATTAGTTGGGAAAAATAAGGTAAAAGGGGTTTTAACACCCTTTTTGGTGGTAGGCCTACATTGTTTGCCGCATAGATTGCAACGTCAGAAGGGGATATTATAAATACAGAACAGAGATAATAGAAATTTTATTCGTACAACCCATTGTGAGTATATCATACTGTAAAATTATCTCTATAAGACTATGAAAGTTTGTTTTCCAAATAGGTGCGGGTGTCTGAACATAAAAACGTTTGCATGATTGGCATATTTAATATTAAAAAAATGTTGCTTTTGAGAACGAGACCAATGATCGGGACATTATCAATTGCGTCTCCAGTTTTTAATATCCAGACTGGAAAGTCCAAATCAGAATAAGCTGTTCCCTACCGGGGCTGATAAATAGACTAATAGTTGTTGTTTTTAATTATACTTTTTTTTAAAAAGGAGACACTTATTTTGAGTAGCAATGCCATGATAATTAGGGCATGCTAAAAGTGAGTGGAAATAAGTGACCTATTCAACAAATTCATCTACACAAGAGCTCTAGTCTATTTCTTTATTAAAAAATGCTTCACTCGAAATAGAATATAACATGCTGTCCTCATTAACAAAGAATTAAAAAATAAAACAAATATATATATATAAATATATATATATATATATATATATATATATATATATATATATATATATATATATATTCAAATATTCATACACTAGACAGTCGTGTGACAGAAAAGTCGTTGATATTGAGTCAGTTAGATTTTGTTGAAGGGATAAATTTTTGGTAATGTTTGTTATGCATCGAAGTTGAAAGCTGCGTATATTACAAAATAAAAGTTATAGACAGTTTTGTTTGTTGATTTTAAAATTAATAAGGCATATTATAAGTTCTGCATTAAGAATTTAATACGCCTACGCCGGTCTAGTTCTACTAGCTGTTTGACACTAGAAACTAACAGCCGAGTAACAACATTACCAAACAAAACATTCTCAAATATCTATTTCAAGGTACAGACTGTTTGCTGTTTATCGTAGCATTCGACTGGCCAAAGCCCTGTGCAGTATAGTATAGAGCAGTAACCATTTCCATTCGTCCAACTGCTGGGAGTGTACATGCCGTCACCCCTCACTCCTCGAGCATAATTCAAGCTCTAGGGGGAAGAGCGCGCACGTGCCACAGGAACATAGCGGTGCGGGCAAGGGGACAGGTAAATTAACTGGCTCCAGAAGTAGAAAAAAAAAGGGGGGAACTGTGTGAGGAGTGGGGGGATGGCGGAGAGGGCTCGGTTCTTTAGTCTTCCTAACGACAGGAACACCTGTGTCATTTTAAACAGCCACTCACCCTCCCCACTCCTCTCAGCCCGTATTTTTTTTTCTCCCCTAACTCACGACAGTTCTTGGTCGTGCTCCTCCCCCCCCCCCCCCCCGTCTCTTTGAGCCAGACTTTTAAAAAAGAAATAAATTTGTGTGACTTCTGTGTTACACTGACTCACGCTCTGCCCCCCTCGTTGGGAAAAATGTGCTCACCAGTGACGGTTGACAAGGGAAGGTCGTTATTCTAGCACATCTCTTACCAAGTGTCTATAGCATTGCATAGCTGGTAAAGTACCCAGTTAACTTGAACCAGAAACTGGGGGAAATGACGAGGACGTTTCATTTACTTATTTCACATTAAATCTCTTTTTATCTAGAGGCATGTCTCGTTTCTATGTCCCCTCCACCCACCTTTATTTCCTCTCTTCACACACACACACACAAACACACGTTCAAATATACACACTGGTGTGTGTTGTTGATGTGTTGAGATAATCCTGGAGCTTTTTTCTTGCCTGTGTATAACATTAAAGTAAGACTGTATATAACGTGTGTAAGCTCAGTTGTGCATGGTAGATACTTCTCTACTTTGTATGTTAGGATGAAGTTTAATTGAAAAGTTTTGTTAAAGTGATGATATTTTTTAAATCTGCTTATATTTGGCATTGTGCTCTTCGTACAAACATCGATTGGTGTTATATCACGTGATAGTTGAATGTGGACACTCTATGACCCTTCAAGATTTATTTATGTATTCCATGACATTTGTTGTGTTAATATTACTATTATTACTATTATTATTAGTTAAAATAATATGAATATTGAAAGAGACAAACAAATTTCATTGTAGTCTCCCCTTAACAATGAAAACCTTGTGGATTTTGCAATATATTTTTTTTCCGCCAATTTCATTAATATACCTCAATGAATTATCCCGGATTGGTGTTTAATTACTTAGCAAAATTAATTTAGTACATTTCAAGACGTTGACTTATTTAATTACCGATGGTCGGACTAAACAAGAGATTGGGGACCTCTAATACCTGTTAGAGCTTGTCATCTGCCATCACGAGTAAATTATGGTAAATCTGGAGTTCAGCTTCCAAGTAAAATTTAAAATGTATTCTTCGCTAGCATTACCCATACCCCTACTTGGATGTGACATTTGGACATTGAACGCTGAGGGTAAAAGAAGAATTCAAGTATTTTGTAAATGCTACCAAAAAAAAAATGCAGACCATTGAAAAAAAAAAGGATGAGGCGACTTTAAATTAAATATAGTATCACAGGTCAGGACCAAACTTGCTTTCCACTGGATCAATATAGAAACTAGAGATCTGATGATAATGAAGAAGAGAGACAAAATAAAGAAATAATATATGCTTATATTAAAATACAAAGAAAACCACTGGAACACACATGTTCATCAGAGAGTCAGGTCATGTAAACAAATACCAGCGACAGCACTATAAAGCTAAAACTTTATGGAGATATGGTACAGTATACACAGGAAGATATGAGACACCATACACAGGAAGATATATGAGACACCATACACAGGAAGATATATGAGACACCATACACAGGAAGATATATGAGACACCATACACAGGAAGATATGAGACACCATACACAGGAAGATATATGAGACACCATACACAGGAAGATATATGAGACACCATACACAGGAAGATATATGAGACACCATACACAGGAAGATATGAGACACCATACACAGGAAGATATATGAGACACCATACACAGGAAGATATATGAGACACCATACACAGGAAGATATATGAGACACCATACACAGGAAGATATGAGACACCATACACAGGAAGATATATGAGACACCATACACAGGAAGATATATGAGACACCATACACAGGAAGACATGAGACACCATGCGATCCCCCAATGACAACATGGAAGCAACATACAACTTGGTGTTGACTAGGAACGATGCTTAAAAGTTTTACAACTGACACTTTAGAAACTTCAAGCTTCAACCGAACAGTGTTCAGTCCACTTGGCTTGCCTACACTTAAACACATCATAGATATACGGCCAGATGAAAGGACTTTGTTACATTTAGATCCACGACCCTTTCCTGATACCCGCCCTCACCTTGATACACACACACAAACTTACCACACAAACACACACACCGCTCTTCCCCTCAGTTATAGATCGATTTAATTGATAAAATTGTTTCCCCAGCTCCTCCCAAGGTGCCTTAGAGAAGAAAGAGGAGTGAGGGGGTGGGGGTGGAAAGTCTCCCTTACTCCAAGCATTTCCTTTCACGTCTATTGTTCTGTCCTTGTCATTGTTTAGCAGGGTGAGCAGTGAACTACGTGTCTAGGGAAGTTGTTGGCTGCTCACACAAAAGGTATTTAACACAAAGACGTTAGACGACATTGGTGCCTGGTCTAACCGGCCCGTACTGGCGTGTCTATTACCTGTTAAGAACAACATATCTCGTCAGGAGACCTAAGCTTCGACTCGCGGGTCATTAACTGTGATTATAACATCCGGCATTAAAAAGAGATTCGCGTTTTGTTTACCATTGTCAGTGTTTGGAGTCGAGATATCAAATTGAAGTTAGTAAATCATTGTATTGAATATCAATATTTTATTCTACGGTATGGGGTAGCAATACTTTGATTGCGTCTATCTGATGTTTCCAAAGAAGTATTCAGAATACGGGAACGAAAAAAAGAAAGTTATTTTCTGTAAAAGCGAAATTGTTAAGATTCTGTGGTGGCCCTTAAGTGTAACTGTAACTGTAACTGTGAAACATGGTACTTTTATGTTTACGTATAAATGTAACTGTTCGTAGCCCCCATGGTACTTTAGATAAGAAAAGAGTCTAGCAAGACTGTACAAAAGACAAGGAATTGATAGTGTTATTGTCTAGAGGTGCTCACTAGTGTGCTCCTTAAAAGCAAATACTTGACCTCTGACCTGCCTAATCAAGTCAAGGTTACCATCATGACAGCACAAAAGACAGCACACAAGGTCAAAGACTACTTAACGAGTGTTTCTCTTACAAAAATTGAGAAATCGGACCGGGATGGGGGGGGGGGGGGGGATGGAGAAAGAGTACAATGTTTTTTCAAGACCAAGCTTATTTTTAGAAACAAATTCTATGAAAAATTTCATTAAACTACAAGATGTTCATTTACTTGACTGTAAGCCACCTAAAATGTGAGTAATTGTCTAGATCTTATACTTTGCAGCTCAGTCATTTGAACATGAAATGCTTTGTTTTTGTTAGTTTCTAGTTCAAACCAAACGCATTTATTGTTATTCTATCGACAAACCAGACTCGCCTCGTAAAAATGTGAATAGTATGCGCGCAACGATGACTCTCCGCTCTCCCCAGTTAGGAGATACTCACAGAAGCGTGTTTGGAAACAACGCAGGAAAAGTGATAAAGGTACTTCCTTTTTTTTTGACCTAGGTTATGGAGTGAGTGGGATTGTTTTTGATGTCACTATGAATGTTTTGTCACCGTCACCTTATCGTACAAAAATTCGTGGCCCTAATAAGACTTACCCACAACCAAAAAACAATTCCTGGCTACGCCAATGCACATAAGTATTCCCGTGTTAGAGAGACTTAATTTTAACATTTTTTATGGTAAATTTTCATTGCTAAGCGTTGGATAGACATGAAATATTTAGAATAGAATGTATTGATTGAATACTTTAATAGTCCTAAATTGTTCGCCAGTCTTTTCTGTAACGTGTTTTCGGTGTCTAGGCATGTGACCATGTGGTACAGTTCAGAGCTTTGTTTACCGTGACACGACTTATCATTGTATAATTGCAGTTCACATTTACCGCCTGGACGAGGTATCAGTGTCAGCGGATTGACACCTGTAGCGTCAGACACTATATAAAAACAATTCCATCTAATACAACTAACACTGTTAAGAGAGGATGCTAATTCTTTCCAAACAAAGGTAGTCTTTTAGGTTCATGCATAGCACTATACAAAGGAGGAATACCATGAATCTCTGCCTCTAAACTTAAAGAATATTTTGATTATCCTGACTATGGTTATCCTGACTTTGATTATGCTGATGTTCAGACCAGACAACAAAACAGTTTAACAAGTAAGTCAGTGTGAGAGACCAAATGGTCACTTGGGGGGGGGGGATGTCTTTTAGAACAAGAGTGAAGTAATCCAAGTGCTTGCATTAGAAGACAAACAATTAGAAAGTTGAGCTCTCAAATGGTCACGTAATTTAAAGACGTCAAAAAAAAAAAAGGAAAGCTATGCAGATAAGAATGTCCCACGAGATACGTCATAGCGTACTTAGTATCTTTGGTCATGTTCGGAATGAGGGCAAAACACTCAAGTGATAGAGGAAATGACATCTGACACTCACAGAGGTAAGTAAACAAGAACAGTTGAGAAGGGTAAGTCATATACCTAGAAGGTTGACCACGACTGATCTGAAATGGACACAAAATAGTTCATAATAGACGGAGGAAACATATAGATGTAACAAAGACATCCCAGAAGAACTACAAATGTTTGTACAATGTTTTGTTTGTACAATGTTTTGTTTGTAAACTGTTTGACATATTTCGGATGTTCCTTCAGAGTTGAAGATAGTTTACTTCCTAGTCCAAACCTCCCGCAGGACGACGGGGGATGGGAGCGAGCAGGGTTTGAACCCGGGACCAAACGACAGCCCAGCGCGCAAACCGCACGACCAGGCACAATGTAGTGGCATAACACCCTTGGTGTGAGAAGGTTCATTGCGCCAGGGCAACCAACTAAAAGGGGCCCACAACTAACAGGGGCCCACAACTAACAGGATCCCATAGGGAAAGAAAATAAACATGAAAAAAAAGGTGTTGTCTAATTAAGAAGGCAACTATAAATTGTCAATACAGTCATTAAGCTTTAAAATATATATACAAATTAAAGTAATAATCAATAAATATTATTATTTTAAAAATTTGCAATTTGAAAGTAATATTTTTTAGAGAATATTATGATTATTTTTTATTTTTTTTGTTTAAAATTACGATATTAGTTCACTTGTCAAGATACAACAATTAATACTATGAGCAAACATTAGAAATGTCTCTAATTCGTAGTAGCACCATAATATACAGTTGTGTAGTATTACCAATTTATGTAAACCACAACACTATCCTAGTATTAAAGGTAACTCGATTTTTGTGATTATGAACACAGTGTCTACATATGTGACACTTTTTAAGACTTGTGCTTGTGGACTACAAAGTGCAATGCAAGTTAAAAGAAAACAAAAGAAAACTATTGAACATGTAAAACTCAACGATTCTCACGTTACTGCTTTCGTCTCTCCCTTTCTCTTATTATCTCTCTCTTTTCTTTCTCTTCTGCCCACTCAATTTAACTCTCTAACACCTACAGTTCCTACTTTTCCTAAACAAGCTTAATACAAAGTATAACTCAATAGTAAAACTAATAATAATACTAATAATAATTCATGACACAACGGCAACCATTAAATCAACACACTATCGTAACAATTATAAATTTCTTTGGTATCGTAACACTTAGCGGAAGACCAGGCCATCATCACAACAATACATCAACACCTAGCTGTAGAATAGACCATCATCACACCAATACAACACCTAGATACAAACCAGACCATCATCACACCAATACATCACCACCTAGCTAAAGACCAGGCCATCATCGCAGCAATACATCAACACCTAGCTATAGACCAAACCATCATCACAGCAATACATCAATACCTAGCTGTAGACTAGACCATCATCACACCAATACATCAACACCTAGCTATAGACCAGGCCATCATCACAGCATTGCATCAACACCTAGCTATAGACCAGACCATCATCACAGCAATGCATCAACACCTAGCTATAGACCAGACCATCATCACAACAATACATCAACACCTAGCTATAGACCAGACCATCATCACAGCAATGCATCAACACCTAGCTGTACCTAGTTTATAATCTCTTTATTTGTGTTGCATTCTTTTAAAGTGATACCTTTAGCATCTCAATTCCATTGCTAGGATTCTCCTCTCTAGATCTGTAGTAAGCGACCAAAATTCGCAAGTATATTAAGAATGTAGCCGTGACCAGGGAGTGCGTCAGTCTGATTTTAATGTCTCGGCCCTTTGACGTTATATTTCCAAATTATTTTGAGTTTTGCAATTGCTGCTGTGGACTGTGCAGTGGTTCAGGTTTGGTTACTCATCTAAGATGATAGAGGTATTTAAAACTACTGACACTTGTCTGCTTTTAGCCTCCAATACAAATGTCACTTTGTGTTTCTTCGGCATTGATTTGCATACCTTATGCTGCGGAAGTCTTGTCTATACGCATCAGTCAAATGATTCTTCTTCTGTCTCTGCAAGGCCATCTATGTCGTCCACTAAGCGTACGCTAGTAATTCTTCTTTCTCCAATGCTTACAGCACCTTCGTAGTCCTCGAGAGCATCTCCCCTTATCTTTAAAAGGAAGATCTTGAAAAGAGTTGGTGAAGTGTACAGCCTTGTCTTATTCAAGTGTAGCTTCAGTTTCAAAATGACTTGTTCAACATGGGAGGGGGCATCAGGTGTCAGCTTTTATTTCTTTGTCTTTGTGACCAAAGACCACAGAATTGGGTGATTGTAAAAAATAATAAGCACCATATTTTTTTTATAGTTATTATGTTTTGCTTGGTGTAATGCACAAATTGTAAGACAAATTTCCTTACGGACAATAAAGATTATTATTATTATTATTATTATTTTATTATATGTATATATATATTATATATATATATATATATGAAATTTATATAATATATTTATGTTTTTTATGTTTTTATTTTTATGAGAGTTATATTTATATATAATCCTATGTAATTATATATGTATCACGTATACATAAATCATGTATAGTCTTTGGACTTCAAGACATCGTCTTAGACATTTTATTTAACATGCAAACTTTGGTTTTAGCGTGGATAGACGTGAGCGCCTCGTCTTGACCTCTTGTCCAGGCCGGCCTTGGCCATCATGTTACAAACGGTGCGGGCTACAGGTAACGCGACTTGTGTACTGTGAACCCATTACAGGTGAATAACAAGTGACCAACAAGAATTGTGCGTGTCACTAAAGAGGTGAGCTTATTGAAGTGAGCGCAAACACATACTCACACATACCAAACACACACTCTCATGTTTACAAACAAGCCGAAAAAAACCTTCCCATAAAATGAACTCACATTGAACTCACGTGATTAGAGGGACGAAATCTCTTTGTCTCTGCTCCCTGTGAAGTCTGTAGGTGACTAGCCCGGATCTATCCGCACTAACGGGAGTAGAATTCGTACAATACAAATTTGACTTATTTCTGTACAGCAACAAAACGATCACCCCTTCCCCTTTTTTGTTACGGCTAAGTATCAAGTGAGTGGGGTGACACATATAGACACTCACGCACATACACACACACAGCTTCTACATATACACAGACAAGTATGCTCACTGGGCTAAGGCAAGAGGTCCGCGTGTTTGAGAGAGAGCGAGAACGGGAGAGAAGAGGGGGGGGGGGGGAGAGGTAGAGGAGAGAGCTTGTCACCGATGTGTTTGTATGCCCTGTGTGTCCCCCGTGCTCCACTAGTTTTGGTGTCAGCAGCCACGTGGTCAGAGAACTCGTCTCAGTGAGTGAGCGCAAACCACCGACTCGCCCCCCTCTCCACCTTCTCTCCTCCCCCTAACTTGATTGGGGGGGGGGGGACAGAGGAAACGAGGAAGAGAAAAAAAAATAGAGAAGGTGGGGGGCACTAGGAAGTGAACAGTAGGGCGTTAGAAAGGAGAACCTGTGTTAGGCGAGGGGCGCCGCGAAACTACTAAGGGAAGACTGGCGTACATAGGGTGATGGGGTAAGGTGTAAGTCGATGGAAGGATGTGAGGGCGTACAAGAGAGCACATTATTTAGTAGATGCCTGTACAGAGGTGGTAGGCTACCAAAGCTAGATTTGCAGGGCAGTCAGAATGGGGGAGTGGTAGAAGATAGGCCCCTCCTCCCACAGTCACCACTAAGTCATTGTATTTAGTCAAGACATTGAACCCAAACCTATGATAGAACTATATACATGTCACGTGATCTCGTTTTGTCAGTTAGGGTAACAAGTTATAGCTACGAAATAGATTTCGTCTACAACTGCTAGAGGCAGGGTCGTGATGACAACTGCGGAGGCTGGAGACTAGATCTAGGTAGGCACGTCAGCACTGTTCTGGCTTCGTTATTATAGAGTATTTGGAGGGGGGGGTGAAACGTACAGAACACGCTAGCCAATTACCACCTGATGGTTTGATGTATCTAAGGGAATTTCACTCTTTACATCAATTTTGGTCATTGTCTATGACATTTGCCAACTAGTAGTTTTGACAGTTTCCCAAGACCATGTCTTTCGCTTTCCTTGTTTTTGTTGTCTATGCGGCGTCATGAAGAACTTCCCCAGAAATCGATTTTCAATATGACTTAAGAATAAGACTGTACAATAAGACTATAGAATAAGACTATAGAATAAGACTATAGACTAAGACTATAGAATAAGACTTTAGAATAAGACTATAGAATAAGACTTAAGAAAAATACTGTTGAATAAGACTGTAGAATAAGACTATAGAATAAAACTATAGAATAAGACTGTAGAATAAAACTATAGTATAAGACTGTAGAATAAAACTATAGTATAAGACTGTAGAATAAGACTGTAGAATAAGACTGTGGAATAAGACTATAGTATAAGACTATAGCATAAGACTGTAGAATAAGACTGTAGAATAAGACTATAGTATAAGACTATAGTATAATAGTATAAGACTATAGTATAAGACTATAGTATAAGACTATAGAATAAGACTATAGTATAAGACTGTAGAATAAGACTATAGAATAAGACTATAGTATAAGACTATACTATACTATAAGACTCTAGAATAAGACTGTAGAATAAGACTAAAGAATAAGACTGTAGAATAAGACTGTAGAATAAGACTATAGAATAAGACTGCAGAATAAGACTATAGTATAAAACTATAGTATAAGACTGTAGAATAAGACTGTAGAATAAGACTGTAGAATAAGGCTGTAGAATAAGACTATAGAATAAGACTGTAGAATAAGACTGTAGAATAAGACTGTAGAATAAGACTATAGAATAAGACTATAAACTATAAAACTATAGTATAAGACTGTAGAATAAGACTGTAGAATAAGACTATAGTATAAGACTATAGTATAAGACTATAGTATAAGACTATAGTATAAGACTATAGTATAAGACTGTAGAATAAGACTATAGTATAAGACTGTAGAATAAGACTATAGTATAAGACTGTAGAATAAGACTATAGTATAAGACAGTAGAATAAGACTGTAGAATAATACTGTAGAATAAGAATATAGTATCTTATCTTATCTTCTTATCTTATATAATACAGACGTTACTTCAAAAAAGAAGATGACTACGCGTCATGCATTTAGTCATGCATATTAACCAATGACTTAAATTCTGCCAAGTCACTGGTTTTTCTGGCTAGCTCAGGCAACCCATTCCATGCTCTAATAGCACTAGGGAAGAAGGAGTATTTGTACAAATTTGTCCTAGCATAGGGGACGAGGAGTGTGCCTTTTTTTTTGTGTCTTTCAGAGTATTTTATTAAGTTTTGTTTTTGTATTTGAAGATTATGGTTCAGTGTTTTATGTATAATTGCTACTTTACTTTTGAGTCTTCTGTCCTGAAGGCTTTCTAAATTTAGTGATTTTACTAATGGTGTATAAGACTATAGTATAAGACAATAGTATAAGACTGTAGAATAAGACTGTAGTATAAGACTATAGTATAAGACTATAGTATAAGACTGTAGAATAAGACTGTAGTATAAAACTATAGTATAAGACTGTAGTATAAGACCATAGTATAAGACTATAGTATAAGACTATAGTATAAGACTATAGTATAAGACTTTAGTATAAGACTATAGTATAAGACTGTAGAATAAGACTATAGTATAAGACTATAGTATAAGACTGTAGAATAAGACTATAGTATAAGACTGTAGAATAAGACTGTAGAATAAGACTGCAGAATAAGACTATTGTATAAGACTGTAGTATAAGACTATAGTATAAGACTGTAGAATAAGACTGTAGAATAAGACTGTAGAATAAGACTATTGTATAAGACTGTAGTATAAGACTATATTATAAGACTATAGTATAAGACTGTAGAACAAGACTGTAGTATAAGACTGTAGTATAAGACTATAGTATAAGACTGTAGTATAAGACTATAGTATAAGACTATAAAATAGGACTGTAGTATAAGACTGTAGTATAAGACTGTAGTATAAGACTATAGTATAAGACTGTAGTATAAGACTATAGTATAAGACTGTAGTATAAGACTGTAGAATAAGACTATAGTATAAGACTGTAGTATAAGACTATAGTATAAGACTATAGTATAAAACTGTAGAATAAGACTATAGTATAAGACTATAGAATAAGACTGTAGTATAAGACAGTAGTATAAGACTATAAAATAAGACTGTAGCATAAGACTGTAGAATAAGACTATAGAATAAGACTGTAGTATAAGACTGTAGAATAAGACTGTAAAATAAGACTATAGAATAAGACTGTAGTATAAGACTGTAGAATAAGATAAAGTTGTACAAATTGTGAATTAAAAAATAAATGTTATTGACCAACTTTTTCAAGTAAATACATTGTCTTCAGTGCGGGGCTTGATGTAGATACCCTAGTGCAGATTTCGTCTTAATTTAGTGATCATTACTCCAAAGAATAAATTGGAAACTGTTGGAGCACGCCTACAGCATTCACAGCATACACACCATTTTTGAATAGAGAAATGAGACACATGTTCTAGAGATTAGAAGTATAAGAATAAGCCAATGCGTTTTAGCGTCTATATCACTATATGGTTTGATCTCTACTTCTTCAGATCACTACATCTTTCCATCTCTACATCCTTCGGTCACTACATCTTTAGTTCACATCTTTTGAACACTACATTAGGCTATTAGATAACAACATCTTTTGGTCACTAAATCTTCAAATCACTACATCTTTCGATCAAGGAAAAAAATCGCTTTCTAATAAAATGTATAACAAAACAAAACAAATGTGTAGTGAGTTTTCAAACTTCAGTCGTGATGTCTATGTAACAGATTTACAAGCCACTGAATGATTTGCCACTTTTATTACGGGTGATTTTTTAATAAATGTAGAACCTTGTAAATATATATACATTACTGAAGTAAATGTATTTATAAGGTATGTACTTTAAAAATGATACTTTTTTTTTTATTTTTGCACTGCGAGAAGCCATTGTATTATTTAGTTGCAGAATAGGTCATATAGTGTCCTTGACATTGTTTTTTTTTGGTCTATTTATTTCAAAATTTCTCTTAGTGTTCCTCTTTTAATTTTTGTGTCTAAAGGTTTAGAAATATCGTCACCACGTTTCTCCACATCGCTTCCTATTATTTGTCACATTTTATGTATTATCTTGCTTCTTGCAAGAAAAACGTAAACCGGAATATGAAGATTAAAATGTAAACAAAGAGAAGATTACTCTGATGATGAAAATTCCATATAATGAATTAAATCTGACCCACATGAGTAGATTGAATTTCTATTTAAAGAAGATCTACAAGTTAACCACGGAAATTCCCAAATCTAAATTCAGAACCAAAAGTCAGTTTAATCAGAAAAGCGTGGAGAAGAAATAACCATGACAACTTGTGTATTTAAAATAGAATGCATGTCTAATTCAAGTGTTACCTGTAACATGAAGTCATTTCTGTCTTCAGAAGACGACAGGTTGTTGTTGGATTCCAATGATAGGTGCATGCGTTTCTGGCAGTCGGTGCAGGCCATGAGAAATCTGGTGACGGCCTCGCGGGGAAGGAAGGAGTAGGTCTCTGCAATCTGTTGGGAACCAAAGTGAGCTCTTTAATCAGGCATTTCAAATAGTGAAGACATACCTTGTTGCTTTTAGGCATTTTATGAAAGGTGATTTTACAATATGTCACTTTTATAACAAGAGATTTACAAATTAATTAGTAAGGGTTCATTTTGGATATGTCAATTTTAAACTGTCTCTGTCTATAATAGTATAAATAGATGTATCTTTGTATGTTCAAAATCTGTACTAGTGTATCTTATGGGCACTGCAATGTTGCTTTTCATTATGGAAAACTGTATTGAATGTATATAGTATAACAGAAGAAAACTGTGCCGTTTTATAAAATACATCCAATCTATTAAATTAAAACTAAATTGTCCATTAATTCTGAAAAAAAAATGTAAAGAAAAGTAAAAAACATTTGGACCAAAAAAAAAAATGTTTAAATCTAAATTCAAAGAGAGACAACCATTTAAATCAGATATACCTTCAATTTTGTTGTGTTCTTACTTTTATATGGAGTTAATTCCCTTGCTATAAAAAAAATATCACAATAACCAGACTTTGGTCACGACGACGTATTAGTCTGGAAGCAAGTCACTTGGGTGTATGTATTTTGAAACATAATGGAAGGATGCTAGATTACAATGAACTAGCTCATATGTTTGTACTTTTAAAAGACAAAAAAAAAAAAATGATCAAACTGTCTGTATAGCTAAAACCTACTTTTACCTGCAACTTTGATAAGTTACACGAGAAGCTGTGTAAGTAATTAGTTATCCAGTATATCGTTACATAACATATAACTGTTATGTATGTAACATTAAATTTAATAAGAGCATTTAATGGTAATAGGGGAAATATGTAATCCCTCATATAACAATAAAAGATTATTAACTTCTAGGATCGATGCAAGACAAATATTACTATTACAGTGTTGTCACAGAACTGTCACAGAACTATCCCACTATTGTCACACCACTATGACAGATTTTCACTACTGTCACACCAATGTTAAATGCTCAATTAATATTTTACGTGTTACGGATGTCCCTTGAGATTTTTAAGATTATAACATTTTAGCCCAAGCCGCAGTTCGACAGCAGCGGCCAGGGTTCAAACTTAGGGCTATAGAACAAAAGTCCAGAGCACATACCACACTACGAGATAGACATAGTTTTACCACTGTCATACTTGTGTCACACCACTTTCGGACTGTTGTCACACAGTTGTGACACAGTTGCAAGTCACTTCTGTCACAACAATGTCACACCACTGTCACACCAATGTTTTATGATATAATTATAATGGTATACTTGTGTTGCTATTTTTTTTCCTCTATTCGCCTTCTTCTTTCTGTCCTGATCATCTTCATTTCAAGTTGAAATTGTTATCTGGAGCTTTCTTTAGACTACACTTTGTTATTTTGTAGTATCATGGAACAACTGATGGCCATGTCAATTCTTGTTGTTTTATATATTTTGACTGTATTGCCTCTAGCCTGCGCAAAGTATTTTGAAAGTGATAATTGGCTCGCGCCACCGTGATTCTGCATCTGTTGTACCCTCTTGAACTCGAAGACAAGCCTTACTATTATATATTTTAACGTATAGTCAGTGTTTTATGACTAATTAAATCAATTTTTGGAGGGTCTAATCAGTAGGAATCTCAAAACTGGGGAATTAAAACCCCTCCTACATTAATGGTTTGGGTGTCACCAAACCTGTAAACTAGGTGTAATTATCTCATAAAACGAGAACCTCGATTCTAATATTGTAAAGAAAATGTCATAGCCCAGTAATGGCCCCTTTCATTGATCCCAAGCTGGCCGCATCTAATTATAGCAGTCCCAGGGCCGGGGCCTCTGATCTGTTCATTACTTCATTTCTCAACTGTAAGGCTTCCTCGTTAGATTCTAACTACATTTTGTTTAGATTTCAACTCAGGAACATTTTTTGTTAACTCCCTCATCATCCACCAATTCCATCTGAACCCATTTTTTTTAAACTTCGTTTTCCTTGTCCTGTCCTAAAGAAGATTTTTTTTCTCTCCCTTGTTATTCTGGGCCTTCCCTTCAAAAATTTAGATGTTCCTTCCCGCTTCAGTTAACTTTTTTTTTTCTCCAAATGTTTAAATATGTCTCTCTTTTTTTTATGTCGTGTCTGTGAGATGTCTTGCTAATACGTCACTTCCTATCCAGCATCATTTGTTTGGGGGAAAAAAATCTAATATTGGATATTTATCTAAGCCGAAAGATAAAACATATTTCATCAAATTTAGACGTATTCAAGGTCTTCTGTTCATGTTTCAGGTCGTTAGTTTGTCCCAGAGATCAAATGATATCAGACTTATTGCCTTAGTGGAAGTCCAGAATTAGACGGAAAAAAAATGGAAATGGAAACAGTAGTATTGAGACTTGTTTGGACCTCCATAGAAACGCAGGACACGTCACGTGACTTCAAAGGTCACAGAGATTGCTTTTGATTCTTGTAGAATATTGGAGGAAAAAAAAGATAGGGACAATGGTTTAGTGTTAAGGCTTCCGCGCGGTGTTGATTCTTGTAAAAATATCTAGTGTAGATCTACGTCTGAGTGGAAGTAATGCTGAACTCGAACTACTTCAGTAACACCGGCGAAAGGCCGAAACAATCAAAATATGTAGTCGACGCTGATGTCGTTCTACAAATATATTTAATAATCAAGAAGGGAATCGTCCGATGTCAGCTATGTCAGTAAATCCGTATATCTATTGTACTGCTCTATACGAAGCGTCTTCTTTGTAGCGTCACTTAGAGCGTTCTTGTTTTTTAAAGATCTGTCACGTCATTTGTCGCTAAGTAAACACTTTCCCCTTATTCCCGAAACAAATAACTAATTCCTAATCATGTAATAACAACTCCTCCCCCTCCCGCTAAAAAAAATTGTCTGTCAATTTCTTAATCTACTGTCTTAGTCTTACATTGTGCAAGGGCCAAAATGTAGGGAAACATTAAAGACAACACAACTTGAGTCTTGATTGTGATTTCAACTTCTCTTCCAGTGTCCACAATCAAGTTCCTCTGAATACATATTTCCCTCAAGTGTCACTAAGTCATACTGTCCAATGTGATGTGCCATATGTGACCGCAGACTTAGTTCGTTTGCGCTGACACTATAGGTGTGCACTATACTTCATCACATCACGTTCTAGAGGTTACATCACTTTCCTTCACACGTTAGGACAAACATTTTACCTAATATGACAAATTGCCATTTATCACTACTCGTTCTCCCACTATACACCTAACGTTCTTTCGGGCATTTCCAAGTTTGTATTTTATTTCCTCTCTTCACTTAAGTGTCCCCACAAGACCTATAACTCTTGACTGATGTAGGATCATGATCAACAACGACAAAAAAAATTATAAAACTTACTTTTTCGTGATGTAACTACATCGTCGCCTTATAAATGCCATTTCTATTCATACAAACATACATACAATTCATACATACTACCCGAAATTAAATAACTAAACTGAGCCAAACTAATGATAACCAAATTACATGTATATTATAACATAATTGTCCTATTCCAAGATACCTTAAAACCCGTCTAGTTATGACTACTAGTTAAGTCAATCAATTAAGAATAAACAATTTCAATAAAATCCAACTTATTTACACCCTACGATCGTATAGTGCTATGTTTCACAGGCTATCTACACGACCCATACATTTCTTCTCTCCAACTGGAGTTAACATCTCTTCTTACTCCACTATAGCCCGTGTGTGTCCTTCTACCTCTGTATGACCTGCGATTCCCGCTACCACAGTCATCTCCTCTATCATCACTATCGGGTTCAGACCTATGTCTCCTATCCGAACTCGCTATCTTCTGTTCAGACTGTTCTGCCCTACTCCAACAGTCTCTAGCGATGTGCCCATACTTATGGCAGTTAAAACAAATTCTGTCCTTTCTAGGTTTGTTTCGCCTCATGTTGCCATACCTGCTTTTCCAACTTCTAACCTGTTTGTCAGAAGCGGCTCTGACACCTGCGACATTTCCAAGTAAAACATCTCTCGATAACCTCGGCATGGCTACCCCTTCGCAATACCCTGTGTACAATGGAGATCGAAGGAACACTTTGCATGCTTCGAACCTCTTAACTGCGCCGTCTGCCAATCTGACTGATTTGATATAGTCTAAATAATCCTTAGATTTAACTAATCCTCCTCGAACTGCGAGTGTACTGCTAGCTGTGTCCCGGATCACATTTACCTGTTTATTATTTATCATGCCCGGATATAATTTAAATCTATCTTCCCCACAATCAACGTAGTTAATTTCTGCATCTGGTTCACTATCTTTACTATCACAATCCCTACCTTGTATGCTCCTTACCCTATCTGGCGGCCGATTATCCCTCTCTTGTCTACGGTTTCCTTGATTACCTCTCCTATCACTAGTGCCACTATTATCCTGTGTATTCCCATTGCCAGCTCCATTCCCTCTGTTTCCTACACTGGTATGCCATGTGTCCCTTTTCCTGACAGTTAAAACATGTAACATCCCTAAGGTTTCTCTCACCCGCTTTAGGTTTGTCTATTCTCCTATCATAACTTTCCCTGCCATTGTTTTCATTTTCCCAGGATCTATCCTTTATGCCAGCATAACTATCCCTATCATTGTTCCCACGTTCCCTGGACATATCATTTCTCCTACCATAGTTGTCCCTCTCATTACCATCATTTCTCTTTACATAATTTACCAGGTCAACAACCTTTTTGTGGTCTCTAACTGAAAGTCGATTGGTTGGGTACGCGTTTTTAGAGGTCCTAATGATTTCTACCAAGTCTTCAATTACCTTATGGTTTCTTTCCTTTACTGAGGGTCGCACTTTTCGATGAAAATTATCAATCAGAATAAAGTTCCTCAACCCCTCGTAGGTGTTCTCCACATTCTCGAATCCGAGCCATTTAGTGAAGAAGTCCTTCTCTGAGTTGATGGTTGTTTGTGGATCAACTTGGCTGGATGGAGTGTTTTCGTAATACTTCTTTCGGAATGTTGCCGCGTTGTGGCCGTATGCGTTTAGCAGTTCCTTCTTTAGCACCTGATAGCTGTTTTGCATCGAGTGGTCGTGGTTTTGGCAAATCGTGAGGGCTTTCCCAAGTACGAAGTTCAACAATAATTCGGACCACTCCTTCTCTAGGACGTTAAACTTCGCTAGCTTGATTTCAAAGCGTTTCAGATAGTCTCCGATGTCGTCCTTGTCTTTCGCAAAAGGTTGTATTTTCTTTTTCATCCATATGGCTTTCTATGTTGGCGCTATTGTTGCTGTTCCCTTCGGTGGGCACACTTACACCAGCCTTTATCCTCATCTGTTCAACTTGAATTCTCACTTTTCTGTCCGCCTCTTCTTTCTTCTCCCTCTCTACACGTTCCGCCTCTCTAACCTTTTTCCTCTCCAACTTTTCTATAACCTTCTCCCGCTCTATGCGATCTGCTTCTTCTTTTTCTTTTTCTCTGCCTCTAGCTTTCTCTCTCTCCAAGCTTTCTGCTTCTCTAATTCTCTCCTTCTCCAAGCGCTCTGCTTCTTTAATTCTCTCCTTCTCCAAGCGCTCTGCTTCTGCCGCCACCATCTGCTGTACATAGGCAGTTAGTTCTTTGCCGCGCAGTTCTAGTTCTGTCTTAGCTTCATGAATTAGCTTTTTTCTAAATTCTTCCAGGTCGTAACCTGAAGTAGTTGCCATTTTACCTTTATGTTACTTTACCTCGCTTTTTATTTAAATTATCTTACACAAAGGCCTAATAGCTTCTATTACCTATGTGCTATAAATCATATTACCTTTTGAGCGTAACCTCGCTCCGCGGTTTTCCTAATATCTCTTGATTCAAATGAATTAAATTCGTCACTCTACCCTCGGCGTCTAGACTACCAACTCCGACATAATAACTTCTGTACTTTCCAAGATACACTTAGTATCCTTGGTACCAGTGTGTAGGCTGCACTCTGACCCTACTGAATACGATGTTACTCAACACGAGTCGCCGGTAAATAGACCAACCTGTCTATTTACAAATACTAAAATTACAAATGGGCAATCAGGCTTCACCTCGATTGTTCCCCAGATCTAGTCTAGATTACCCTAGATCTTAGTTACTTCTTACCTGCTTTCACAGCCAGGAGCAGTGCTCGATTTACCGCCGGGATATACCCGGCACTGTGAAGCTCCATACCCCGCACTGTGAGGCTCCTCCCGGCTCTGCTTTAACTTTTACCATCCCCGCCGGCGATGGTATTTATCCCCGCTCTGCAGAAAAAAATTTTCTTTCCCGGCACTGGTTTTTTAAGTCGAATAAGTGCAATCACGAAATTTCTAGTTAAATGGTACGTCCATCTACCGAATTAATGGAAATAAACGTAAGTAAAAATAATTCTAAGTGTTTCGTTTTCTTATATTCTTTGGTTTCAATTTTAAGTTCACTTTTCGTTTGTCACAAAGCGCGGTTTATCAGAATTATAGCCTTTTAAAATAAATATTTTTTAATATTGTTTTAATTGAAATGTCTAAAGAGCCGTCTTGTAAAAAATGTAAAACATTAACCCAACAAAAATTGTCTTTTACGAAAAATACTAGAATCCAAAGAGTGAAATCTCACAGTGATGATCTTCAACTTCTTCAGAAAACGTCTTGTAGTAAGTCATTAACTATTTATAATTTATAAATAAAATAAACCAATAAAATATTATAAGTTTATTTATTTTGGCTTTAATAAGTTTGATTTGAAATTAAAATCAAAATTCATAAGCAGTTGAATATATATTGATTGATATTGTTATTAATTAATATAATATATAAAATAATAAGTTTAAAAAATCTATTAGCTAGTAAACAGTGTTATATAAGCTGTCAAGAAAGATAGAATTAATATACTAAGATACATCTGATGTTATAAAAATTTAATCAAATGATAGATAGATCAGGGGATGGTATGGTGTGGGGGTGTTATTCAATGTTTATTGGAGAGGCAGGTCTGAAAACTGGCCTTCCATCCTACTCCTAGAACTGTGCCTGCTCTGACAGTCATTCATTGTAATTCATACTGTATTGTTTTCATTTTCAGGCATCGGGGACTCCAATGTTGTTTCAACAAATCTTTAAAAAATAGTTGAGGAGCGAGGATGCATTGTTGTTCATGTACTAAGTGATGGCAACTGCTTTTTTCATGCCATAATCGACCAACTTCAACAATCCAGTTGTGTAAATCCGATTTCCTCATACAATGCTTGGCAGTTGAGACAGGAAGCAGTGACATATTTAGAAAACCATCCAGATTATATTGACGAATCATTTTTAATTAAAACAGATTATAAAGATTTCACTGCATATTTAGAATGCCAAGATTGGATGGACATTGGTGTGATGAACCATTAGTGCGAGCCACAGCAGATATTTTGGAAACAGACATACACATTTGGCATGACAATGGGCACATCACGGTTGTGAAACGCAGAATGCAATCATTATTGGATTCAAAGAAAGTGGTTATCGGGCAAATTACTGAAATTCATTATGTCAGTATCAGACCCAAATGTTTCCGAAATACTTGCGATGAACCTGTAAATATACTGAATGCAGATGAAAATTTTAATGAATTAATTAATGATGTAAACATACAGCCCATACAGGGTGAATTTTTTCCTGAGGGACTATCCCTAACAAGATTCAAAACATGGCAGAAAAGCAGACTATGGCTCCAAGCCACTCCCGATGGAAAAGTAATCTGTACATATTGTACATCAGTAAAAAATTTAGGCTTGCATGGAAAAGAATGCGAATAGAGAAAACTTTTGTTGAAAGTCTCTCCATACTTGAAATAAACTCTAAAAAAAGCAAAATTAAAAAATTCAATGACAAAATTACAGAACATGGTAAAAGTGTGTCACATGGAATTTGTGCAAATATCAAATTAATTGAAGAAAAACGCTTGATTGAAGAAAGTTTATCAAAAAGGGAGAACTTATGGCATCTTCAACATCAGAATCAAGTGGAAGTTACATCACGTATTTTTCGCACAGCATATATAGTTTGTAAGCGTGATTGTGCATTTACTTCACATCCGGAAATTATGCTTCTTCAGGAACTGAATGGCCTGGATGTAGGGAAGTATCTTTTTTCAGATCATTCTTGCAAAAATATTATAGTTTTTGTTGCTATAAAAATGAAGGAAAAGCTTTTAAAATACATTCTATTTGAGACTGAAGCAACTTTTCCTTATTATTTGATGAAAGTACTTCAGTCTCTGTGAAAACTTCTCTTATTCTTTATAGACGAATAGCATACAACAATGAAATAAACAATTGGTTTTTAGATCTTTTTGAACTGCCTAGTCAAACGGGTGAAGATATTGCAAATTCATTGCTTGAAGTTCTACATAAGTTTGGATTTACAGATGATATACTGAAAAGGCGGCTTATTGGAATTTGCACTGATGGCGCAAGTAATTTACAAGGTGAAATGAAAGGTGCTTTGGCATTATTGAAACAGAAAATGAATACAGATTTTGTTATTTTTCACTGCATGGCTCACAAATTGGAATTAGCTATTCACGATGTATTGAAAACATCAACAGAACTCTCACACTTTCAGATATTTGATGAATCATTATATTCTCATTTTTCACGATCACCAAAGAATAGAAATCAATTAGAAATTGTGCCAAAAGAAGTACACACAGAGTTACTAAAAATTGGTCGTACATTTGATATTCGTTGGGTGGCATCCTCTTTGCGTAGTGTTCAAGCAATCTGGCAAAACTATCCAGCTTTAGGGAAACATTTTGAAACACTCAGTTTGGATATGAGCAGAAATGTTCGAGATAGAACTAAATGCAGTGGAATAAGTCAAAAACTGAAGAAATGGATTTTTGTTTACGAACTAACAATAATCAAAGAAGCCCTTGAAGTTGTTAAAAGTTTATCACTATTTTTACAAAAAAATTCATCCTCAGTTAGAACAGTAAATGCTGTATTGTAAATAATTTGTCTTCGCATGTTGTGTCATGTTATATTGTAGTAGCACTAGTAGTTGAAGTGTTAGTAATAATAATAGTAGTAGTGGGAGTAGCAGGATTAGTAGATGGGCTCAGATTGTTGCGAAACCGGGATAACCCGGCACTGTGAGGCTCCATCCCGGCTCTGCTTGAACTTTTACCATCCCCGCCGGGGATGGTATTTATCCCCGCTCTGCAGAAAAAATTTTTCCTTCCCGGCACTGGTTTTTTCCTAAATCGAGCACTGGCCAGGAGTGTATATAACTTACAACTCATACAAATAAACTATGAAAATAAACTTAAATACGATAAACACCAAACTATAGATCTAGTTCTAATGAATGAGACTTTCGTCTGACAGTAAGACTTAAGACGGGAGTATTGCAAACAATTAATACATGACGTTACTAAAAAATGCTTAACTAAATGATTCACACTCACATACAGGACGAATTAACAGCTAAACGTATATATGGACCTCTTGCTAGATTACACCTAATTTTAAGGATATCCCCAATCCACCACGATTTAACTTGGTAGTGATAATCTAGCGAGTGGTCACTTCCCTATAGACTCTAATTATTCTAAGGAGAAAGTAGTTAAATAGCACTTGACTTATCTGTCTACGAAACGGCGATAACTCCACAGTCAGCCTCGGGTCCACTCTTCCTACGCTAATGTCTGTCCCGGCGGCAAGGCTCACAGCGATGTCTTCCCTAGCGGTGAGATAAGGACAGCGAACGTTTCGGCTCTCCAAGGTCCTTCGGTACTGGTCTGCAACGGCTCCGGTTCTTCGGTGGTACGGCGTCTGGTTCTGGTTCACGCTGATCTGTCGTCTGGCTCCGATTCGTCGGTGACGTAGAGTCTGGTTCCGGTTGCTGGTTCCGACGCAGGTACGGTGGTTCCAGGTGGTCGTCTGTCCAAAGTGAAACTGGAACGGTCCAACAGTTGACACTGTTGGACAAAGTCAAAGTCCAGTGCTAAAATACCGGCTATCTGGCTATCTAACGTGTAGCACAGATTCAGCCGAGCTGTAGATCAAATTAGCACTACTGTACTTAAGTGGCGTAGGCAGTAAGATGACTCCTACGTCAAAAGTTCTCTGGCGTGACCTCAACGGTCGATCTTGGCCTTTCAGCGGTGACCTTCACGTTCGTTCTCACGATGCCGGGCAGGCGATATCTCTTCAGTACGGCTTCGACAGGACGGTTTTCATCCCTTCAACAACTGTAGCCTTCTCAATACCGAACTACAGGATTCAATACGATGCCACAACGTATGGGCGTTTACAAATTACAAATGTAGATCTAGATCTATATTTCGTTACCTCCTAGGTCTACGAGTCCAGGATCTCACTGGCTTTCCTTCGCCAACGTGGCTGTATAATCAGGGTCTAGCTGAAAACTAGGCCGATGACGTTAACTTCTGCCTCCTCCTAACAGAGGGCTTCTATCTTTCTGAATGTTGATGCCAGTGAGCTCCGAGTCTGGGGTCGCCACGTTGTTAAGGCTTCCGCGCGGATTCTTGTAAAAATATCTAGTGTAGATCTACGTCTGAGTGAAAGTAATGCTGAACTCGAACTACTTCAGTAACACCGGCGAAAGGCCGAAACAATCAAAATATATAATCGACGCTGATGTTGTTCTACAAATATATTTAATAATCAAGAAGGGAATCGTCCGATGTCAGCTATGTCCGTAAATCCGTATATCTATTGTACTGCTCTATACGAAGCGTCTTCTTTGTAGCGTCACTTAGAGCGTTCTTGTTTTTAACCAACCTTACGTCATCGTCGCTAAGTAAAACTTTACCCTATTCCCGAAACAAATAACTAATTCCTAATCATGTCATAACATTAGAATAGTGAACTAGTTTTCAAGTTTGTTCATTTTGTAAGATAATAATTCTCTTGTCAAATTCAAATTATTTTCCATTTATACTCCGGAATTTTCCCAATTTGGTCAACGAGCTAGTAATTCTTTTCCCAACGAAACACATCAACTGTCAAACTGGTACAAAAATTGTTAAAACTGTTTTCGAGAACCCTATCCACCCAGAAGGTTCCAATCTGAAAGTTGGACTTGAATAAAGGTATTGTAACAAAAAAAAACATTTAAAAAAAAATACATTTTAAAATTAACTCACAACTTCGTGGAAACCTCAGGATGGGAAAAAACATATTGGGTGGAACAAACCTTCTGGGTGGAACCTGGAATCTGGACACCGTAATGTCTCATTTATAGACTACTTCGAGGATTCAGGTAGAAAAACAATCTCTGCGAATTTGACATAATTTTAGTATAATACTATAATGATAATAATGGCAATGTCTTCGATTCCGAAGATTAAGGCTGAGTGCAGTGTTTCACATAACTACGCAAACCCAGTTGTGACCTGCATATTTTCCCGAATTTGTGCAGACTAAGTCGTTGTCTGCTGGCGGTCTATTTAAGTTTTCTTTCTGTCTTTTGTGCCTGTCTTCAATAATGGCTTTTCTTTGAGTCTCAAATGTTTGCCTCGCAGCTCTCCAACTGTCTCTCTCAGAGGCCATCTGCTGCCAGAGAATGCTGCCAGATAATCTTCTATAAGGGCCAGTAAGGGTGATATGGCACCTGAGGGATCTTTATAGCGCTTACGGAGAGCACCTCCGTAACGCCTTCGTCCTCTAAGCTCGCCAAAGAAGATCGCCATTGGCATGCGGTCATCTCCCGTGCGAGATAAGTGTTGTTGACAGCATAAAAATTAATACATTAATGACATTTTGTTCAAATTTGCCTTCTCATGCTGCTTTATAAGTGTTTTTTTTTTTTAGAGGGAGGCGCTGGCGGATTTTTTTAAAAGAAAACATACGAAAAGGGGGCGGTAGGCCAAAAAAAGGTTAAAGACCACTGATTAGGCTAATGCAGTTACCAACCACTAAATACGCTACTTACACTACATGACTGTTTTAGTTCTTGTGTATTTTTACAATACTTCTAGTCAAGTCACTCCACCATGGAGGGTTGGCGGACAGCTGATTTCAAAATGGCTCTAACGATTTTCCTAGAAATTTAACAGTTGATCTATATCGCTGAGAAAAGAATTACTAGCTCGTTGACCACATGGGGAAAACTCTAGTTTGACTTTTATAACTTTTCAAATTAAAAATAAATTAATGTAAATTTGGCTTGAGACTAAATTTAGGTCTAGATCGGTTTTGAAAGGACTATCGCGTTCGGGAATTTCCAAATGTAGTGCTTAATTGATGTTCAGGAAAATTTTGCGCATTGTCTTCTAAGTCTAGATCTAAAGGCTTATCATTGGACTATTAAAAGGTGTACTAGATCTTTACATTCACTTAACCTGGATTCTTTCTCGGGGAGAAGGGGGCAAGGTAAAAAAAATCTTTTTAAATGTAACATTCATTAATTTTCAAGAGAAAAACAATCGCTCTATAAGTTACATAGAGGAGGTACTGTCTTTAGAAAAAAAAGAGTTTAAATGTTTTTACTAAGATGCCCATTAAACACATATAAAAACTGTACAAATGCAAAATAGTGTTCATCTCTAGTTGGTTGTTGGATCTAATAACGATGTATAAGATGGTCAAGTCATTCTAAACTCATTTCTTCCTCCAAATGAAAAAGTCACCAACACACACACACATATACTGTATCTGTTCCAGACGGCCCCATGTGCGCGTTGGCGTGTCACCAACACTGTCAGCTCTGGAAGACCCAAATCAAGGCAGATCCGAAATTCTTTCGTCCGAAATGGCGGAAGCGGGCCCAGGGGGAGTAATCAGAAGACAGGGGAGGTAATAGAGCAAGGTATCGGGACCCACTGATGTCATCAATTTGGCCCAATTAGAGAGCTCCACCCGACAGACGGTGTTAGGGCAGAAAATTGCCCTGCGAAATAAAGTCCCAGGCCGGATTTACTGAGGGGGTTTTAACTGTTCGGTGCCGACAAATGGAGGTCACTGGACGTCTGCTCAGGGATGGGCTGGATGGGTCTTGGGAACTCAAGGGACATAAATCGATTAAAATAACGTAGTCACACACTCAGACTTTTGTCTGTATATTGCAAAGTTCGGTGAAGGACTTGATGCAGCTCTCTCTCACAGACTACTTACATGCCATTAAAACTTTGAAAAATGGCATAGTTTGCATGTTCTAGGCTTCTGATTGATGGTGTTGATCTTTGAATTCTGCCTAAACTAGCACCTACCGACTACGCCCGGGGATTGTCTCTTTTTTTTTTTTTTTTTTTTGTAACCTTCTCTTCTCTCTTGATTCTGCCGCCTTTACTATCCAACTGTCTCCATTGTATGTGTTGTGTGTGTGTTGTTTGTGAGTGTTGTATGTGTGTTGTGTGTGTTGTGCTGTTTTTCGACCTCCCTCATGGAGCATCAAGTGCTGATAAAAACTGTAGACATGCCTCTCTACAGCCCCCCCCACACACACACACACAAACGAGTTAAGTGTAACTCGCAGTGTTTCTGAATGAAAAATGAGTGCTTTTAAAAAGTAAACAGGAACTTATTCGCGTCTTCGTTGTGGGGAGACATTTCTTTCTTAGTTGTTGTTTTAAACCAGCGTCTTGTGCGGACATGTCTTGTATCGCCTGGTCATTCTACATGCCACCAACTTAACTAACATTCTGATATCTGTTTTCATTTTTTTACAATAGCCACTTTACAATGCTGTGTAGCTCGCTTAGAAAATAGTTTTAAACCGAATAGTTGAAGTCATTGTAACAGAGACACCTTACAGACAAGACACAACATAGACTATCTTTGTTTTGTCTTCTGCCAGCTTACCGCCCTGTAGGTCCTCTTCTGACCAGCATGCTTCCCTCCACGGCCGTCCATCTCAACGTGGACATTGTAGATGATGTCGAAGAAGTTCTCAACGACGGCGACTTTTTTAAAACTGGAGTTGGCAGCATCTCCTTCAGTCTATACAAGCAACAAGAAAATAGAAAAAAAAACATTTGAGCTATCAGCATTGATTAGACAACACGAAAGGGGATTTTGAGTATTACGAATTGAAATATATATATCAAGAAAGAGTATAACCTCGTTAGATTTATCTTTCTTTCTAACTTTTTTGGCATTCCTTTTCGGATCCTTTACTCGAGAGGTAGCTGGAACTGAACAAGCTCAAGTTACATAATATAGTAATATATATCAACTATTCAATTTGGTCAAATATTCTACAAATTTTAAATATTTTTTTTCAGATTAAAAAAATTTGTTCTGGTCTGTAAATGGCTCATCTTATCTAATAATAACAATTGTTATTATTACTATCATTCCATATCTGGCTCTATATAATGTATTCTGGCCGTGAAACGTTTTCACTTTCTTATGGACTCTAAAGTATTGTCACGTTCCCAGAACACACTTTTTAGGTCGCCGTGATTTCTAGTGTCTGTTAAGCTTTCTCTTTCCTTCTCTCTCTCTCTCTCTCTTTCCTTCTCTCTCTCTCTCTCTCTTTCCTTCTCACTCTGTCTCTTTCTCTCATTTCTTCTCTCTCTTTCCCTCTCTCTACCGCTTTCCTTCTCCCTCTCTCTTTTTTCACTCTTTTTCTCTTACCGTCTCTCTTTCTCTTATTCTTTCTCTCTCTGGAACTTCTTATTTTTTCACCTGGCTCACCTTTCTGTTCACTGACAGACTTTTTAACGTCCCTCCCGACACGCACACGCCACGCACAAATAACTTTTCGGTTGTGAATTCTAGTATTACTATTCCACCCAACCTCGCCCTCCTGCCACAACAAAAAAAAGTCCAACGTCCAATCTCTGACTTTACTTCGGCTTCTAGATCCAATATACTCTATATACTCTCTATAAACTCTCTATATACTCTCTATATAATCTCTATATACTCTATATGCTCTCTATATACTATATATATACTCTCTATTTACTCTCTATATACTATATATATACTATATATATACTATATATATATATATATATATATATATATATATATATACTGTCTATATTCTCTCTATATATACTCTATATATACTGTCTATATGTATATACTCTCTATATACTGTCTATATGTATATACTCTATATATACTTTCCATATACTCTCTATATACTCTGTATATACTCTATATATACTCTATATACTCTCTATATACTCTCTATATACTCTCTATATACTCTATATATATACTCTCTATATACTCTCTATTTACTCACTATATACTCTTTATACTCTATATTGCCTTTCGGTCGGAACCCTCCTCCACCCAAGCTTTCACAATTTTCGGTCCTATTTTCATTATAAGGACATTCCCCTAACTTTAGTTTAGCATCATTGAACGGATTGACCCCTACCACGCCCTTTTCAGCTCTTGATATCGCATCTTTATTTAGTTCTCTCTTTCCATCATAAGACATGCACTGTACGGTACAGAACACCTTTTTTAGACCGTCAGTTTCAGGCCTAAATGAAAAAAAATGCTTTTATCGAAGGCCTCAATGGAATGCTCTCCGCCCCCCCCCCCCTGGTCATTTATTTCGTCATTCTTCTTTTCTTTAAGAAATAACAATTTGGTTGTATGAATTGTAATCGTTGATTCTTTTGAATGACCTCCCCGACCCCCCCCCCCCCACAGGCCTGTGTATAATCCTTCACACTGACAGTCCTGTGTATAATCCGTCACACTGACAGTTCCGTGAGTTCTGAATTAAAGATCGAGGTCTACACAAAACTATAGATGATGCTGTAGAGAAAAGACTAGAGAGTATAGCAGTCTTGTCTACACGTGACATCATGATAGAATCTTGTTCTTGTTCTCTCGAACACCCCCCCCCCCCCCAAATGAAATATATTTTTTTCATGCTTTTAGGCTAAGGTTTTATTTTCTTTATTTGTTCAATATGCAATAAAGCAAAACAAAAATTATAATAAGTTGAATTACGAAAGAAGAAAAAAAAAATATGCTTTAAAAAAAACGGAAGTCTTATTTTTGTGATAATTCTGTTTATGATTTATTTGTAGAATATTTCTTTAGGGGAATTACCAAAAGTAAAATACAAAGGTTTTATGGAAATCTTGCGGTTTTTTAACAAGTTTGGGCGTTCAGACTAAGAAACTCTCAAAACCATTTCTTACCAAGCACCTAAGAAATAAAATGAGCCTGTGTAAATCCGTACGTCAGTTGATGAGATCTCTTGATATATACATAAACGAATGAATGAATGACTCAGTCAGTAGTATTTTAGGAACATATATAAGTATTATTATTATTTTAAAGTCTGTGGTTGCCCGGTGGTGTGATATGCGCTCTGTACTGTCGTCTCGATGGTCCCGGGTTCTAGCCCTACCCGTCGCCATCTCCCGCCGTCCTGCGGTTTGGGCCAGTAAGTATAAATCTTCAATTCTGAAGAAACATCCGAAAGATGTAAAACAAACAAATACATTCTAAAATATGTGTACTTGTGTGTTTCTTTACTGACTATTTAATATTAAATGGCATTAATGAATAATGTGGATTGTCAAGTTTTCTTTAACACACCTGGACTGTCAATCAGCTCTGAGTGTAATAAAATACCTGATGACTGCAGGAAGAAATAAATACCCTTTTTCGTTGTTGTAACCACATAACGCCCTTCAACTCAACTCTAGAAAACATTAAGAAACTGGAACAGACACAAAATAGAGCAGTGAGATTCATAACAAAAGAATATTCACATTTGACTAGAGTAACACCTATAGTAAAATTACTAAATTTAGAAAGCCTTCAGGATATAAGACTTAAAAGTAAAGTAGCAATTATACATCAAACACTGAACCATAGTCTTCAAATATAAAAAGAAAATCTAATAAAAACACAAAAATAAAGGCACATCCCTCTTCCCATATGCTAGGACAATTTAACACAAATACTCCTTCTTCCCTAGTGCTATTAGAGCATGGAATGGGCTGCCTGAGCCAGCCAGGAAAACCAGTGACTTGGCAGAATGTAAGTCATTGGTCAACATGCATGACTAGATCCATGACGCGTAGGACGTAATAATCTTCTTTTTTTAAGTAACATCTGTATTATATAAAATAAGAAAATAACATTTCCCCACAAACACTTGACATGAACTGGCCTGGTATGACTTACACGAACTTGAATTATAAAATCAGATATATCATGTTTAAATGTTACAATATCATAGCTAGCATACAATAGAACTTTCATTTTGTTGTAACTGTTTGTCTGTGTTACGATGTTACCGATTTGTTGTAAAAACGTTACAATTTTCTAGACATATCTGAAAGAAATATGGCGCCCTTCCCCCTCCCCCCCCCCCCCCCACCGGCTCCTCAGCACGGTCTGATCTCGGCTGATTTCATTCGCAAGCATTAACAAGAACGCGACTCTTGCATCCCGCACCGGAGTTATCTTCTCCTGGCGGTGTCCTCTTCCTTCCTTGGTGTGCCTCACATTACGACGGGCCTGTATTCAAGTCTGGCCCCCTCAGCTTCCTGGTGTATCATTATTTTCTATACAAAGTATGAATCGTAAATGGCGAATTGACGACTCTAGGGCCGTAATGATGGGCCAACATGATGCCAGTAGACAACTGGCGGCCTCCTTGTCAGGAGATGTCAAATTATCTCTCTCCATGCGCTCTCTGTCACCAAATTGTTGCATGTGACCTGTGCTTCTGTTCACGCATTACATGTTCATTACTAGGATTGCTGCCCTTGCCTATTCTCTCCCTTTGCTTGACAGAGAAAGTGTGTTTTTTTTTAACCCTTTTCCTCTTCAGTTCCTTGTATCAGAATAGGATACACACAAATATATTTCGGAACAATGCTATTCGTCTCTCTCTTTATAACCTCTTTTCTCTCTGCTGTCCTCTCTTTCTCTCTCCAATTCTCTCTCTCTCTCTCTCTCTCTCTCACTCTTTTTATTTGTTTTTAAATTGTAAGACTCTAGGCAATAAAATTATTTTTGCTAACCAATTTTATAAAATATTTTTTCCTTCCCCCCCCCCCCTTTTTGCATTTTCAACATCCGTCCCCATTTGCACACAATTTCAGACCCCCATTGGTCTGTTACCTATATGATCATTTAGAAAAAGGTAAAGTACCCATTAGTCTCTGTTACCTACATGATCATTTAGAAAAAGGTAAAGTACCCATTGGTCTCTGTTACCTACATGATCATTTAGAAAAAGGTAAAGTACCCATTGGTCTCTGTTACCTACATGATCATTTAGAAAAAGGTAAAGTACCCATTGGTCTCTGTTACCTACATGATCATTTAGAAAAAGGTAAAGTACCCATTGGTCTCTGTTACCTACATGATCATTTAGAAAAAGGTAAAGTACCCATTGGTCTCTGTTACCTACATGATCATTTAGAAAAAGGTAAATTACCCATTGGTCTCTGTTACCTACTAAATCATTAAAAAAAATAGGTAAAGTACCAATTGGTCTCTGTTACCTACTAAATCATTAAAAAAATAGGTAAAGTACCCATTGGTCTCTGTTACCTACTAAATCATTTTAAAAAATAGGTAAAGTACCCATTAGTCTCTGTTACCTACTAGATTATTTAAAAAGAGGTAAAGTACCCATTGGTCTCTGTTACCTACTAGATTATTTTAAACAAGGTAAAGTACCCATTTCAGACCTTACAATTTATAGGGCTGGTGATGCATGAAGTCATCTATTTCTGTGGCCCACAGTTAATGAGGGTATCATTTGACCAGCATAACGACAAACCGTCTTTACTTTTCCCAAACTAATGTCTGATACCCATTAGAGTTGGGTGGACCCAGGGGCGTCCTAAAAAAATTCCGAAATCAAAATCTCAGTGCTAATTGGGAATCGACCCCGAGACCTCTACAGAATGTAATGTTAGTGATGAATATGTCATATTTCTGTTTAGATACTCCGTGTCTATGCAGAGTGTATGAGATAAATCGCTTTGGCTCACTAACTTGAGCGACTAGAGTTCCAATCTCGAAGGTGACTTGAATTTTTTATTCGATATTTAACTGGAGCTAAGTATGCTAAAGTTGCATATTATAGTTCTTTTATATAATAATAATAATAATAATAATAATGGCTTGGATAAGAGTGGTATCATAAACATAAAAAGGGGCAAGGCAGCCAACACAAATAATGCATATGAAGGCATCGAAGAATTGAACTCTGCCTCCCTTTATAAATATCTTGGAATTAACCAGAATGCCACGATAAACCATAAAAATTAAAAGAGGACTTTCTTGGTAAATATAAGCAGAGAGTCAATAAAATTCTCAACATTAAACTGTCTGGCAGTAACCTCATAACTGCAGTGCTCCTTTACACGTTCGATGTCATCAAATGGACTGACACCGACCTACATGACATTGACAGGCTCACGAGAAAATTATTAACCAAACTTAGATGTTTACACCCCAAGTCCTCCACCATAAGGTTATACCTGCCTAGGAAGGATGGAGGCCGTGGATTGCAGAACATCTTCAAACTGTGTAAGACGCAAGTTTCCAAAATACGATCAAAACTGCACGCCTCCACCAATTAACTAGTTTCCTTCCTACGCAAATACGACTCCGATGCGACCCCTCTGAACCTACACAATGTTGATGTCAATGTCAGATTGGACGACGTAGGGCATCGGATTTCGTCAATGGGAAGAAAAAACACTCCACGGAAAAAATTCCGGCTTTATTAGATGGGGACAACATCGACAAGGCTGCTTCCTTAGCATGGATCAAAGTCTTTGCTATAGCGATACAGAACAGAGTAATTAGGACAAAAAATTACGAGAAGCATATCCTAAAACTCAATGTTGTTGACAAATGTCGAAAATGTGAAAGTGTGGGTGAGTCAGCCCTTTCAGAATCAGCCTACCTAGGTCGCCATAAACAAGTTGCAAAGTTAATATACCAGCACTTGGCTTTGACACACAGCTTGATCAGTAAGGTTACTCCTCATTATTACAATTACCACAAGAGGTTCTCGAGTCTACTGATCATCTGCTGTACTGGGATAGGCCTATTTTGACCGACAAACCGGTAGATTTTAATAGCCCTGATCTGCTGCTCTTCGATAAAAAAATAAAAAAAGCCGCTACCATTATTGACATCGCCGTACCACTATCTCATCATTATTAAGAAAAACTGAGCTGGAAAAACAACGAATATATGGGAACCTAAGATTGGAGATTAAGCGTTTATGGAAGTTATCTAAAAAAAACCACTAGATATACCCTATTGTTATATCAACCGAGGGGATAATAACAATTGACCTCGCAGATACCTTCAAGGCCCTTGACATTCCCGTTAGTTGCTAACATAATAATAATAATAGTAATAATAATAATAATAATAAACCAGTACTGAAATTCAAGACTTCAATCGACAAGATGTACTTCTTATCGATAAACATTTTTAAAAAATGCTGAACGTCACTTCATCCCCCCATGTCTCACTCTTGTGCCTCTTCTAACTATCTCCCCCCCCCCCCCCGATGTCTTCACTGAAATATCCCATAACGTTGAAAAAAAAAAAGAAATTTACAAACGAATAAAATATCAAAATTTGATGTCAGAGATGGAATATGTGGAAGTTTTCCGGTGTGCTCGGACTTAGGCCTCCTCGGTAATAAAAATGCATCTGCTTGGATTTTTTCCAGACAGAAGTTTGTTCAGACAGGCAGATAGAGGCGAGCTTCCGTGTGTCCAGGGTTTAAAGTCCTCAGCTCCACTCTTAGGACAATGATAGAGAAGAAGAATGCTTTTAGTCAAGTATTCGTACCAAAGCAACTAGGTCTTTGTACATTGATTCTTTGATTTGAATTTTGAATGATACATTTCAAAATATACAGCTTTGATAAGCTGTGAAATGATACATTTCAAAATATACAGCTTTGATAAGCTGTGAAATGATACATTTCAAAATATACAACTTTGATAAGCTGTGAACTGATACAAACCTGTCGTGATTGTTATACAGTCCTGTTTTAACATTCAACGTCCACAGGTCACTCAAGTTCACCCCAGGTCACTCCAGGTCACCCCAGGTAACCCCAGGTCATCCGGGTCACCCTGTTTCACGGCTATCCACATATTCTTTTGATTCGCAGAGGGGGCGATCGAGTGTACATACGCTCCAACAAGTGATGATAATTCGTGCATATTTCTATAGTAGAGTTAACACAAGTTAAACCATCTTAGCAGAAAGGTTGAAGTTGCTTTGATACATGTGTGGTGAATACATTGACCCTCGTTGATAACTTTTAATCGAGGAAATAAGAAGCTTATTTTTAAAAAATTATTACCAAATGAGATTCATAGGCATATCGACGGTATCCGTCAAGAAAGTAATATGACACTTGTACTGAGATTGTTTAGTCAAGAATGTATGTTTGGATCTAACACTTGTACTGAGATTGTTTAGTCAAGAATGTATGTTTGGATCTAACACTTGTACTGAGATTGTTTAGTCAAGAATGTATGTTTGGATCTAACACTTGTACTGAGATTGTTTAGTCAAGAATGTATGTTTGGATCTAACACTTGTACTGAGATTGTTTAGTCAAGAATGTATGTTTGGATCTAACACTTGTACTGAGATTGTTTAGTCAAGAATGTATGTTTGGATCTAACACTTGTACTGAGATTGTTTAGTCAAGAATGTATGTTTGGATCTAACACTTGTACTGAGATTGTTTAGTCAAGAATGTATGGATCTAACACTTGTACTGAGAATGTCAAACGTAAATACTTCCATGTCAATGCTGTTCCATATTTTGAAAGATTTTTTTTATTTTGAATTTTTTATTCACTTTGTATGCGTCCACCTCTGGCACAGATCCGCGTCCTCGTGATTCATGGACGCTAATTAAGGTCGTGTGCCGACACGTCGCCTCAAGCCACTGACTGGCCACATGACGTAAACTGACATAGGACTCAACTAGGGGAAAGGTAAGCTGCTCCTTTCTGACCAAGACAGGGGATTGAGTACCTGAGATCAGGTCCGGAGAGAGAAGAAAATATATCTAGGATGTCGCTGGGTCAATATCTCTGTGTCCAGTTTTGTATCATTATGTCAGTATCGCCGCTGGTACATGCGCGGAGACTCGCCTGACCCGCATGTCTAGGATAGTGTCAGCTTAAAGCAGTGTGTCGTTGATAGTGTCAGCTTTAAGCAGTGTGTCGTTGATAGTGTCAGCTTTAAGCAGTGTGCTGTGTACAGAGATGTTTTATATATACAATATAAAAAGTATTTTAAACAAAGCTAATATTAAGCTAAGCTAATATTGAGTTAAATTGCAGCACATTGGTATCATTGATTGGTGTCAGTCATGAAATCAAGTTTGAAGGCTGAACATTGAAAGAAATAAATACAATACCATATACATTTGCTACTCGAAAAGAATAAACCTTTTTGATTTATCAGTAGACCTTTACCTTTATGTATGCCATCCGTCTTGTTTGCCCGGGATGCGACTGTGCGTAATTATTGTCACGGGCCGCAAACCACCTTTTTAGTACATTGTTTTCATTTGAAACAGAATTAATTCATAACGACTAATTGGTTAATTTTTGCGTGTCCATTGAGACAATGTCCGAGAGTTGTAAGGGGGAGAACTAAAGGTATTTAAGATGTGTACAAGACACGCAGGAAGAAGTGACTTGAAAGGTAAAGGTACTAAAAACTAAGAATTCGTTAACTGTCTTGTGCATTTCGCCGAATTTACAATTTCACGTTAAAAATTTACTTTACATTGGTAATGGACGTATCCAAGGCCAGATTTACGACAGCGCAAGACTGTGTGGCCACCCAGTGAGTGCTTCATCGTGAAGCCGCATCTCAAAAATATATAGTCTGTAACTTAATATTCTTATTACATATAAATATTACATATATGTAATGACAATGTTTAATATTGAACGTCAAAAAAAAAAAAAAACAACAACAAAGAAATGATTATCGAATTCCCAAAAGAAAAAAAATATTGTTTCAGTAGCTGATAGGAACATAAAAATACTTGGACACCTATTTGAGAAAAACATTGCTAAGAACGCTATAAAGATTTTTAGAATAAAAAATCACTCTCTTCTTCATGATATTGACATTGGACCATCACACAGAAGATCTAAGACACCGATCACAAAAAGAAAGAGACACGAAACTTCTTTTGTTCTTTTAGCAATGAAATTGTTGAACAATATAAAACTTAATGTTGTACATTTCGCATGTAATGTTAAAGAGAAACTTGGTTATGGATGTATATCTTTTGGGCTATAGTACAATTTGTTGGCGCTAATCATGTATTTTTTTTATAATGTACAATTGTAAAACAAATTTCCTCACGGATAATAAAGATGATTATTATTATTATTATGTTAGAGACGAACGACCATTCATTCTCTGATGCAGCCAGAGTCGATTTTTTTTAAAGGGAAACAAAATTCATCGTAGTCCCTTTATCAGTTTCCACCGAGGAATTTTCTTGTGATGAGGCAGGTCTGCAGCAGTACCGCCCTCTGACAGGCAACGAGAATGTTCATAGGAATGTCAAGGGCCTTGAAGGTATCTGCGAAGTCAGTTGTTATTATCCCCTCGGTTGATATAACAATAGGGTATATTGTTGTTTTAGATAATTTCCATAATCGCTTAATCTCCAAGCCTAGGTTCCCATATTTTCGTTGTTTTTCCAGCTCAGTTTTTCTTAAATTGTGAGATAGTGGTACGGCGATGTCAATAATGGTAGCGGCTTTTTCTTTTTTATCGATGATCAGCAGATCAGGGCGGTTAAAATCTCTTGTTTTGTGTGTCTAAGCTAATTGCTGGTGTATTACCTTTGCAACTTGGTTATGGCGACCTAGGTAGGCAGATTCCGATAGGGTTGAACATCCTGCCATTATGTGTTCAATTAGCTCACCCACATTTCCCCTTTTTGGCATTTGTCAACAATATTGAGTTTTAGGATATGTTTCTCGTAATTTTTTGTTCTTATTACTCTGTCCTGTATTGCTGTGACAGAGCCTTCAGTTTCAGGGTAGAGATGACCTGCTTTTAGCCATGCTAAGGAAGCAGCCTTGTCAATGTTGTCCCCATGTAATAAAGCCGGGAATTTTCCGTGGAGTGTTTTTTCTTCCCATTGGCGAATCTCATGCCCGACGTCGCCCAAACCGACATTATTATTATTATTATTGTGTGTAAAACGAACTCATATTTATTATCTAGCCATGGTCGAAACGATGTCGCCTACACAACATTTCTCCCGCTAGTAATAGTGCGATTGTATTTCTATCTTTGGAGTTATACATCGAAAAAATATATATTATATAATAAAATGTAATAATATGTAATTTAATCTTATAGTTCCATAAATTTCATAAATATTACAATTTTTTAAATCACTATGACTATTCTACAGGGTCGCATTCAGTGAAAGAGTATTACAGTTTAGGGCAGGCGCACGAGATTCCTTATCGGGGATGGAAATGATCCCGTGTCCGCAAGATCAAAATCCCAATATCTCGGGGTAATTTCAGCAGTCATTGTCCTTGACTGTACTTTGGCTTGTCATACTGTGGGTGGTGTCAGAGTAGTACGTAATGAAGGTCTCGTCCAGTGATGTCTTATGGACAATGAATAATGCCAGGTATAGATTGAGTGCCTGACGCCAAACCTTGGCTATGGTTTGTTGACTCAGTCACGGAGTTAATGTTGGCTCTGGTTTGTTGACTCAGTCACGGAGTTAATGCCGATTGGGCTCTTCGTGAGCTTCTATGAATTATAAAAAACAACAACATGCGTACATCTTGAATCTATTTAGATCCACATCGACTACTTTTATTTTCATTGATTGTACCAGATGGAGATCCATCCATTAAAATAGCAAAACATCAATGACATCTCTTGAACGTTGTTGTTGTTGTTTTGTACAAATGACTAATGACAGTCCTTAAGTTGATGTTTCAACCATGCAAAAACAATAATCAGAAGAACAAAAGGGCAGATAATAAAGCTTTATTCTCATTTATTTCAATATCTTGATGATTATGTGCACTTCAATATCAACGAAAATATGGCTCGCAATCTCCAGATCTCAATGATGCCTGTATGTTGTCTTATAGATTTAAGTGATGCCTGTATGTTGTCTTATAGATCTAAGTGATGCCTGTATGTTGTCTTATAGATCTAAGTGATGCCGGTATGTTGTCTTATAGATCTAAGTGATGCCTGTATGTTGTCTCATAGAGTTTCTTTCTTGACTCTTACAAAGTAACTGAACCAATGACCGGAAAATCAAAAATTATCTTTCAGCTTGTTTTCATTTCAGACATTAATAAACTCTCATTGTTTTTATCAGTGAATCTCAAACGTAAAAAAATGCTGACATGTTACAGCCTGATACATTAGAAGTGTAGTGTAGTTATTAAATTCTTTAACATGCTTTTGTGCTTCTAAAATTGGGTTTTGTATTGACCACAGAGACTACAATAGTCGTGTAAGTAGTTGGGTTCATATTTAGTATCAAACATTATCATGCGTTAATGTTTAGCTATCAGGGGCGTAGCTAGGAATTTTCCATCGTTTGGGGGCCCGGGGGCTTCACCTCTTTTTGGGCCCCAGCATTTTGCGTAATATTTACTTTTTAATGTAAAAAACACTCATTTGGTTGAGAGGTGCCCAGGGGATTTTCAAATTCCCCCCTCCCCCCCCCCCCACTCTTGCTACGCCACTGTTAGCTATCCTAAGTATGTAGATATTTAAAGGGAACTATGCGACTGGCTATTACGACTACGGTTTTTATCACTAAGGTTAGTGAACAAAATGCACACCTGTCATTTATTAAAAGTTTTAAGATGGGATGCTCGTTTCAAGCCATATTTTGATGAAATAGATGATGAGGTGGACGATTTGTGATGTTTAGAATTCACACAATTAGCAACACATTACAACAGGGCGTTCCCATTCTCATTAAGTCAACAGCTTTAACTCCTACCCCGCCACACACGTACACACACATAAAACAGATTACAAAATAAAAAAGATAATCTTTGAGCAGGTGGGAAACTCCAGCACATAATTAAAGGTTAGCAGGATTTGTTGCATGGGCATCCAGTGAGAAGCATGTTGGAAGCAGATTTCTCTCCTGGGACCAAAACAACAGCCGGACAGCGGCATGCAGCCTCGCTTTAACGGTCATTGTTCAGTGATGACGTCCATCGCAATGACGAATTAATTAGCCATATGTTTGTTCCACTGAGTTCAAGACTTAATACTCTGGTCATGGTTCAGGGGCGATAACGCTTCTAATTAAACATAACCCTTTTCAGAAGAGTTATGAGGTCTTGATGCTGCAACACTTTCAATCATAAAGTGTACTATTTATTCCATAAGGAACAAGGAATGATCAGGCTTACAGTGTTGAATAGATATAAAACTAATACGTTAGAAGAAAATCTACCAAATTTCTTATGTATGACTTCCGAAATTTCATTTTGAACATTGTATGTTACATAGAAATAATACGTTATCTGATATATTACATAGCATAATACAGGAGATACATTCTCCTTTCATGAATGTAATTAAACTGACCCGTATGATAAGCTTGTCTTCTAATGTAATTAAACTGACCCATATGATAAGCTTGTCTTCTAATGTAATTAAACTGACCCGTATGATAAGCTTGTCTTCTAATGTAATTAAACTGACCCATATGATAAGCTTGTCTTCTAATGTAATTAAACTGACCCATATGATAAGCTTGTCTTCTAATGTAATTAAACTGACCCATATGATAAGCTTGTCTTCTAATGTAATTAAACTGACCCATATGATAAGCTTGTCTTCTAATGTAATTAAACTGACCCATATGATAAGCTTGTCTTCTTGTCCGAAGATTTAGGAGGAGTGCAGCTCTAGCTGTGAGCTTGATATTTTGCCACATCCAGTACAGACAAAACCGTTCTCTGTGTATGTTCTTTTTAGCTTGCACAATATAAATTGATGATTGTTTCATTATTATTTTAACTTACACTCGCTCAAATTCTAACAATTTAACGAGGAACTTAAAAACACAGAGACGAAAGACTTTCTAAATCTGACCATAATCTAATTTCTATTGAAACACTAAAATAAAAACTAAATTTAAAAAAAAAATGTTTATTGCTCTATATTTCATAATAAGACAAGAAAGTTGACACAGTGACTATATTAAGGCCCCTTTCTCTCACTGCTAGTAAGGTCATTGGCTAGTACGACCAACACAGACTTATAATTACAATGTAAAAAATGTTCGAATGTAGGAATTTTTTATTTTTTTTTGTGATTGATAAAATAATATTGATTTTATTCTGGTTGCATCACGAAGACGTCACAAAGACGTTACAATGACGTCTTAAATCACCAGTAACTAAACAAGCAAAAAAATTATTACCATTTTTTTGTTGTTGCTTAAAGTTTGAAATTAAAATGTACAGTGCCACGTGACTACATTTCCTATTCCATATGCTAGAACAAAATTCGTACAAGTGCTCCTTCTTCCCCAAATATATTAGAATGGGTTGCCTGAATCAGCCAGGAAAAGACTTATCAGAGTTGAAGTCATTGATTAATATGTATTGACACATCAAATACATAGGGCGTAATTATCTTTTTTCAAGTAACGTAGGTACTATTCAAGCTAAGAAGACCTCACCTCGCTCGGTTGAAGGATTTGTTTCCCGAGCTCATTTCGGGAACGTTCGTGTGTGTCTATTTATAATTTATATGGACGAGAGCGGGAATTTCTTTCTGGACATTTAAAGCCAAAATTAGTTTTACGAAAATGAAACATTTTAAAATCTTTATAACGGTCAATGCATGTTAATCAATGACTTCAACTCTGCTAAGTTGCTCTCTTAAGATTATAGGATTTGTATTGCACACGTTACTGCTTCATAGAATCCTAAATGCTGCCGATAAAGTCATTGACAAAAAACAACTCCCATTTGGGCAGCTGTTTGAAACAAACATTTATTTTTAAAAAATGCTAAAAAGATTCTAGAAAAAAAAATCACCCTTTGGGTCAGGAATTGGTGATTTTATCATCCCAAAAGAGATGCAACTAATACAAGACACCGATAGCAAAGACAAACAGAAACAGAACTGTTTTGATCCCAGAGCAATCAAATCATTAAATAGGAACTATCTATATATATAATTCTCTTCATGGCTCAAGAGTTTGGAAACCAAGTAATGGAAAGATAATTCTTTTCTGCAAGTCGGACGGACTAGAGTTACCCCACGTAATTTTAGAGGCGAAAAAAAAAGAGGGGGGGGGGGAGAAAAATTAGTATTCACCCGTCACTAAATAGAAGGTCCGGACTTAACCATTGTGACCAAGAAATCATGGAAAGAGAACAAGTATTCTACTCTGTATTCACCCGTCACTACATAGCAGGGCCGGACTTAACCATTGTGGGGCCCAAGGCGAAACGGATTTCGCGAGGCCCAGTTTGGGTAGACATACGGATAATAAGTGAAAGTTAAGAGTTTGTATTAGCAAATATATTCGTCTTTGCATTTTATTCAGTCTTTACTACGCACAGAATTACTACACGAGCCTTGCGTGTAGCGAAGTCATACAGTATATCATAAGAATTATTTTTCCTACATAGATCACGCTCAATACCAATAATTCATGAAACAACTGATACGACTGGAACATTGCTGTAGATGCGACACTGTGAAACTATAAATAGATCTTTGTCATTTTAAGAAATGAAACCAAAAAAAAAAAAAGATATCCGTTCCTTTTCCACACCCCATGCCCCTTTTTTATGACATCCTTGCTAACTTAATTTTTCTGACAAAAAAGATTTCGTGTATTATCATATCCAGACTGGCAACTCTCCATCCGTGAAATACCTTACCACCCATTAGCCAGGATTCTGATGGCGCGTAAAGCCGAGTGAAAAAATGTGCAACTCAAAAGCAATCCAAAAATAATGTGGCTTGAAACCAATCACTGCAATGAAATCGGTTGTCGGCATAGAGTTTTTTTTTTCCTCCCGTTGTTCAACCCCTTCCCGTTCTTAAATTCGGGTCAGAGGCAAGCTATTACCAGAGATGGAAATATTTTGTATTCGTGGTGCAGTACCTAGTGATTTGACCTTACATTGAAAGGGGTAGATTTGAAAGCCCAGGATATAGTGAGCAACTTAATTGAACAACATGTTCCAAAACGAAACGTGTTCACATTCATAGCGGTATGTTATGTACACTGATGGGGAAACACTTTGACAATGACACTTGGTGATTTTTTTAGTGCCACATCCATCTAAAGCCAATCTTTGTGCTAATGTAATACCCATTCTTTGTCTCAATCTAAACCAAATCTATTTATCAGTCTAATATTTAAACATAAAATCTATTTCTCAATCTAATACCCATCTATTCGTCAACGTAATAATGAATCTACCCGTTTAGTAGCCAGACTAGAACATAAGGGCCAATCGAAGTTGCCTAACCATCTTGAGTACCCAACCTATGTACCCAACCGAAGTATCCAGTCTAAGTACCAAATATGAAACTATTTAGTTTTACACATAATGAATAACAATGGCAGTAGAGTAAAAAGAAGTATTTATTTCCTCATTCAACCTCTACCATTCTTTTTTAAACACTAGAAAATTAATATAGAAATATCCAATTGCCTATTATTCACGGGTGATATATATATATATATATGTAACATATATATATTATTCAGACCTTGTGGTCTAAAGGGCAGATAGATAATGTAAAGGTCATCAGTTTCTGTGGCCTGCGGTTAACAAGGATGTCATGTGGCCAGCACAATGACCAATCGCCTTTACTTTTCCCCAACTCATTAGAGCTGGTTAGACCGGAGGTCCCGGGTTCGGAAGCCAAGCGCTTTACATCTCAGCCACCGCGCCTCCATATTATAGTATAAATGTATATAAAAAGAATATTATATTATAGTACTAGACATATGTTACCCGCGACCCGCGGGTCTTTATTTGCGCATTACTGTCGACATAGTCACAATTAAACGAAATAATAATGTAATAAGTAAAGCGAATGTGTCAATGTAAAAATAGTGTGAATAGCTATCAAATAAAAATAGCTAATAGGCTTTAATCCATTTTTTCAAATTAAAACATTTGCTTGTAGGCCTACATATATTTGATTAAAATTTGAGATGAATAGACTTAATTTTGTATGTTCATGTGTTAAAGTATAAAGTAGATCTTGAGGTAGACATAGATCTAAATCTACACTAATCTAGAGTTAAAAATTGACTTTTATAGAGTTCATTCTGTGTTGCGCATGCGTGACCTTTTTTCATGAATGAATATAGGCCTATCTCAACACGGCTACGCAGCTTTATTTAGCGAACAGCGAACGAATGTATTAAAAATGCTTTAGAAAAACAAATTTGAATGTTAATTTGATTAAAATATGAAATGAATGGACAATAATTAGTATGTTTATGTGTTAAAGCACAAAACTATCTTTGCGAAAAGAAGTTTTATCATCTTAGAGTTCAATAAGAGTTTTAGACCTAGACCTAGGAATAGACTCAGTAGAGAGATGTGTTAATCTGTAACCAATTGGTAATGTCTAATGAAAGAATGTTCGCCAGGAAATCTGTAGTCACAGATATCAGGAACTAATTTATGTAAAAAATGCTTTTGAAACACAAAATTGAAGGTTAATTTTATTACATAATGAAATCAATGGATCTTCTTTTGTATTTTCATGTGTCAAAGTAAAAAACTATGTGCGCAAAGTGTATTTCTTAAAATTAGATCTAGGTCTAAATCCTTTCGATCTTTTCTCATGTCAACATTGTTAACCATGGCCTAGATCCATAAAATACTATAGCTGTAATAGAGTCGGACAACTTTATTTTTTTTGAGGGTCGTAAGTTTGATTTAGGGCTACAATACATACACTACGGTCTAAGTTAGTACCCAAGGAACATTCCTGCTAGTTTTATCAAGATTGGTCAAGCGGTTTTGATGTCTATAAGTAACATACATACATACATACATACATACATACATACATACATACATACATACATACATACATACATACATACATACATACATATATACATACATACATACATACATACATACATACATACATACATACATACATACATACATACATACATACATACATACATACACCTCACATTCTACTTTATAATATAGATAGTATACAAAATATAGCAAAGCATAACCGGAAACCAAGATTCAAAGTCTACACATAGAAGTTCTGGTATTTAAAACTCTATAGAGGCAGCAGATCTTTTCATGAACAAATAAAAACAACAAAGACTAGAGTTGAAGGAAACTAACTTTCCATCAAGAGAAGACACTTCGTTCTCTAGAATTGGGAGAAGGGGAGGGGCCTGTGAGGATTCTTTGAAAAAACTTGGAGTATTAAAAAAACACAACTTGCAAAACTCTTTCTAGACTTTGTATGGTTTCCAATCACGAAGAGCTTTTGGGCCGCTTCAATCATTTGGGACCCCGCACGGCTTCTTACCGACAAGACGCCCAAATTGACACGTGGGGGGGCAAAAATATCAAAAAATTCTCCCTTGGCGGCCACGCGGGGCTTCCGGCTACTGGTCTGTTGTTCTGTCCAGTGCAATGTCGACTCAGTTTAAAAACAAGGGGTCACAGGGTCATGAAGTTTCCACTTGCGAGAAAAAAAAAAGGTTCTCAAAATTAAGAGAGTCTAGAAAATAATCTATAAGAAGTGGTTCTCAAAATAAGGAGTGGCTAGAAAATGGATTTTAAGAAGTTTAACCCATAATTAGGAATTTGTAGAACACGATCTTTAAGAAGTGGTTCTCAAAAACATGAGTCTAAGAAAGGTGCTTTAAAAACTAGTTCTCAATATATACATACAATATAAGCTTATTGGATTACTTTAGATTAGATCACATTACATTAGCCATTAAACAGATGTCTGAATGGTCGTGACTCACATTACATTAGCTATTAACCAGATGTCTGAATGGTCGTGTGGTAGACTCACATTACATTAGCTATTAAACAGATGTCTGAATGGTCGTGACTCACATTACATTAGCTATTAAACAGATGACTGAATGGTCGTGTGGTCGTGCGGTCGTGTGGTCGTGTGGTAGACCTATTTGTTCTGGTCCCTTGTTCGAACCCTGCCTCTGCCTTGCTTCGCCGTCCTTGGAAGTTTGGGCTAGGATGTAATAGGTTTGGGTTAGGATGTAATAGATTTGGGCTAGGATGTAATAGGTTTGGGCTAGGATGTAATAGATTTGGGCTAGGATGTAATAGATTTGGGCTAGGATGTAATAGGTTTGGGCTAGGATGTAATAGATTTGGGCTAGGATGTAATAGATTTGGGCTAGGATGTAATAGGTTTGGGCTTGGATGTAATAGGTTTGGGCTAGGATGTAATAGATTTGGACTAGGATGTAATAGGTCTGGGTTAGGATGTAATAGGTTTGGGCTAGGATGTAATAGATTTGGGCTAGAATGTAATAGGTTTGGGCTAGGACGTAATAGGTTTTTGCTTGGATGTAATTATCTTCAAATCTGTAGGAACACTCGAAATATGTAAATCAAACAAAAGTTTATTTATATTAAATTATATCAAATTTCTTAGACGAGTATCTCAACGTATCCTATAAAATGTTGTAGGCACAAAAGACAAAACTATGTAATTATTTTCCTAGTGATCCTCCCGCATGAACTATTCAACATTAACTATGTGCAAGACTTTGATATCTTGATTTTTTTTTTAATGCTGCTGTGTTTCAAAACCAAAAACTGATTATAGAATTAATTTTTTAAAAAAAAGTATTTGTTTTAAGAAGACCTAGAAGTAGATATTGCACCAAACCTAATACAGTCGATGGTCAAATCCTCAACAATGTTGTTTGCTTTTAATATTTAAACGTGACGGACAGATGGGCAGCTTTAAAAAAAGTATTAAAGTCTAATGATCTCGGAATGAGACTTTTGTGGAAAACAATATTCTTTATAGTAGAGTCCGGGAACAAGTCCAGTTGTTTTGAAATAACTTGACTACTAGATTAGTCCATCGTACAGTCAATAGTTCCATGTTTGGAAACGAACTATTGGAAGAGTATGAAACAGGAAACTTACTATTTTCAAATCTAACTGATCACATTTTGAACACCACTTTCTAATTGTAACCTCCGCCTCGAGGTAGCCAGGTTGAAGATTGTAACATCGAGGTAGCCGGGTTGAAGATTGTAACATCGAGGTAGCCGGGTTGAAGATTGTAACCTCGAGGTAGCCGGGTTGAAGATTGTAACCTCGAGGTAGCCGGGTTGAAGATTGTAACCTCGAGGTAGCCGAGTTAAAAATTGTAACCTCGAGGTAGCCGGGTTGAAGATTGTAACATCGAGATGTCAAGGTTGAAGACTGTAGCCTACAGTCTACCATTGGTATCAAGCTAGAAATAACAAAATCGACATATATTTAAATTTTTTAAAAAATCCGGTGTCATTATAGTCCTAAAGATCACTGATCAGTTCTATTATAAGAACCATTAAACTGCGTGGCATATACACATTTAGCACATTTTCGAATTTCTCTAAATGCGTCGCACCCATATTTCTAATCCCAGACTCCTAATATGTGACCGAAAACAGCATAAATGTGCCTCATGCGCCTCTCAGCTGGCCCTCAGTTGGACGAGCCTCGTGTGGGATGTCTAAACAATGAAGAAGCAGAAACATCAAAAAATTGATGTAGCCAGTTTTTTTTTTTCTCACATCTGATTTTAAACTATCGTAAAAAAATGTCATGATTTCTTTGCTGTTATTTTTTAAATTTGGTTCACAATCAATAAGCCGCGCAATGGCATGTAGCTTGGAGACTGTCAAAGAGATCCTAATAGTTAGGATGTAAACAGAACAAACGTGAAGGGAGAACAGTGTATACGTTTATAGTTAAGTGAGACGTTAACGGTGTTTCTATATAGAATAAACTGCTGAGAGAAATAGCCAGAAAATTTTCTAATCTCAGAAGCACTCTGACTACGTCAGCTAGTTCATGTAGAACTTTTATCAACTCATGTTCATAGGTTTAACTCTTTCTCTCCTAAATGACGATACCAGCGTTAATTCCACCAGAATGTGGTAAATAATTACGGAGATAAAGAGTTAATGAATACCTTTTTCAAATTGTTTTGTATACATGATACAGATCGTTTACAAGCTGATTCTGTGGTCCGAAGTTAATTAAATCTTAATGGAAGACGAACATTGTTTAAGTTTAGATTCAACTCTAGCTAGGTCATGCATTTCCAGCCCCTACTTGCAGCACAGACACATCTCGTAAAGCGCTCTTCACCAAATTTTCATTAAAGAGATTGGAACTGAGCTGAGGGAGAATGATAGAATAAAAGATTGGACCACAGTTTAAATTGAATGATAAAATTAAAAGATTGGATAAAATGATAAAAATATACATCTAAAATATTGGACTACAGCGTACAGGGCATGCTAAAGTAATATTGTATCTCATGATATATAATAATAAGTCTGCAGTCAAGCGGACACTAAAGTGAATTCTGCATCTCTTTAGGAAATGTCTCAAGTGCCAGGATTTTATAATAAAATAATGTTAATATTTTCATTTGGAAATTATGGAATTTTTGTTTGGACTATGAGGATGTGACAAAAAATGATGACTTACGACAATGTCTCGTTGCACTGTATGCCAATGTCTCATAAATGAAAAAACACTACTTCCTAATACACTACATATACTTCTGTGCATCTATTTTTTTAAAGAGTCATGCTTATATCAGCATTATTTTTTATCAATAGTCGAGTTTATATGCACACACTCCATAACCAACAACATTACAGGGTTCTGGAAAATCAAGAGTTTTTCAAACCAACATCACAGAGCTATGGCACTCACGGGGATGAGTTGAACATTACAGAGTTAAAGATGATCTAGAGATGAGTTGAACATTGCAGAGCTAAAGTGATCTAGAGATGAGTTGAACATTACAGAGTTAAAGATGGTCTAAAGATGAGTTGAACATTACAGAGTTAAAGATGAGTTGAACGTTACAGAGTTAAAGATGAGTGGAATATTACAGAGCTAAAGTTGAGCTACAGATGAACTAATTCAATTAGAACGTTGGGATAAACATTCAAGGGGAGATAAACAACATATGTTGACAAGGGAGGCTAACATGCGACAAAATGGGACAATTGTACGGATTCCTGTGGCCACCATTTATCACACCTCATAGCCTCACTCTATCTGGGAAGAAACCCTCGCTATGTCCTCACCTCGGAAGATGTTTAAGACCAAAAAGATGAAGTTTGGAGCGTGTGGGATGTGCGCGAGGGGTGGGGTGAGGGAGTTCTTGAAGAAATCGTGGCAAAGTTTTTTTTTCTTTCCTCCAAACCTCGTCTCAGGCTAGTAATTATGTTATAAAAGCTCCCTGGCGCCCTCTTCTCGCAAGTCTTCATCTCTCCTTCATATTTCAACCATTCGAAATTATTAGCTCTGAATTCCTCCTTCTTCACCCCCCTCTCCTCCATTCCCCAAAATGTTCTTCCTCTTTCCCCCCCCCCCCCCCCACCACCCACGACACTCCTTCTCTTATTCTGCAGCTTGTCTTGGACATATATTTTCTATTGTTTCCTCTGATGCAGATACGAGAAGGTCAAGGAGGTCAACTACAAAATGTGAGACTTGTCTTGACCATAATGGTAGTAGCACTGGTAGGTAGCACCAGTAGGTAGCACTGGTAGATAGCTCAGATAGTAGCACTGTTAGTTAGCACAGTTAGTTAGCACTGGTAGGTAGCAGGTAGGTATATAAAGTACTTGAGCGACCTGAGCTTTACATTAAGTGGCGTTTTTTCAGTGTGTAGGTTGGTAGGTAGAAACCTTGGTACCTGAGCGACCCTGAACTTCAGGTCCTCAAACATCAAAGTGACATTCAAAGCGAGTCCTCAGTGTGCTAATAAGACCGAGAGTTTTCCTTAAAGAATGTGCACATAATGAATATCTATCTTATTAATTAATATCTATATGCCTCTAGATATAAAACAACCACAAAACCCATTGGTTATGAGTGGGTGCATGTTTGTTTTGAAATAGTGTGGGTTGCTTGTATACAATTTTAAGCACGGATGAAATACTTTCTAAGTCTTGTAGACAGTACGGGAAGTATGAGGCAGATATTGTGGTGACATCACATAAAGTTTTTAACGAGACAGCAAGTAGATTTGATTGTGTTGAAAGATATAGTTCAAATTGTATCATCTACAATCATTAGGGTTTATGTACCATAACATCTGCTACAGCATGTTTTATATAAAATGCATGATATAGGTCATAAATTCCTTTCTACTGACAATACGATATTTTGGGCACATGTAAAATAATGAGGAAAAAAAGGTTAGTTTAAAGGGTTATAGAGTCACTGTTAGCCAGATTGGCTAGTAAAAATCCATAACCAAGAAATATGCGGTTTAAAACTATGTCTCATTACCAACAAACTGAACCAAGTGCTAGTTAGGAAATTACGGCTTCGCTAAATGTCTAACAAAAAATAACTACCATGTTCAAGACGAGAAGGACTATCTATGGACCATACAAAACATTGGTACCGTAAAAACCCAGATCATGGTAATGGTAGACTTCAAGACGACATGTGAATCGGTCAGTATTGCCCCCTTTAAAAGGGTAGTCAAAGAAGATGGCCATTTATGACTTTATTTTTTGTTCTCTCGATATCAATGTATCATTATAAGCCTAATGAAAAACTGTATTTTGTGAAATGTGTAATTTAAAGGAAGAAAACAATCTCTTTGGTGAGTTTTCAATGGTTTGAAATTGAAAAACCTACCGATCTTGTGCTTGTGACATTATAATTTAGAAAGGTCCTCAGGGCTTGCAGAGACACTCCTTCAGGGAACAGCACCAGGTAAAGAAGAAGAGGCAGAAAAGACTTAGGGAATACAAACATTTAAGAACTGGACGAGCCTGTCATTGAAAGAGGCAAAGGACAAAGAGGAATGGAGACAGACCAAATGAGGTTTGGTGAACATGGAAATTCTGAAACAAGAGATTGGAGAATGAAAGGGAGTTCAGAAATGTTGATTTCATGTTCGTGTCGTGATATTTAAAATACTAATAAAAATGTAAACACGATACAAAGGAGAGATAATTTCTATCGGGGTCCTGACCCCTTCATTCAATAAGTTACAAGCTTCATGTTAAATGCTTTATGAGAATCTATTATTGAAATTAAATTCTACTATTATTGCAATTACTTTATACTGTTATTGAAATTAAGCTCTATTGTGTTCAAAGTGCGTGATTTCTACGGGCACAAGTGTTTCAATCTCTGTTGTTTCATGACCAAAACAAAACCTTCTTCATATTGTGGACATTGAATCGTCAACCATATCTGTGGCGAAGGACTCAATATATACCGTACGATATTTATGCATATATGTTTAGTGGTATATAAGTAGGCAGTAGATGGAATGAGATTAGATATTTCTTCCCCGCAACTACTTGACGAAAGTTTGCTCCGTCTAAAATTGCTGTTTCGAAAAATTCTAATTCTATATGTTTAAATTGTTTTAAGTTCCGGAAATGTAAGACAGATATTTCATTGTATTCATTGTAACAAATGGTGTAACAAGTGATATGGCAAGTGATGTGACAAGTGATAGGACAAGTGATATGACACGTGATGTGACAAGTGATGTGACAAGTGATGTAACAAGTGATGTAACAAGTGATGTGACAAGTGATGTAACAAGTGATGTTACAAGTGATGTGACAAGTGATGTGACAAGTGATGTAATAAGTGATGTAACAAGTGATGTGACAAGTGATGTAACAAGTGGTGTGACAAGTGGTGTAACAAGTGATGTGACAAGTGATGTGACAAGTGATGTAACAAGTGATGTAACAAGTGATGTAACAAGTGATGTAACAAGTGATGTAACAAGTGATGTAACAAGTGATATAACAAGTGGTGTAACAAGTGGTGTGACAACTGGTGTAACAAGTGATGTGACAAGAGATATTACAAGTGATGTAACAAGTGATGTGACAAGTGATGTAACAAGTGATGTAACAAGTGATGTGACAAGTGATGTGACAAGTGATGTAACAAGTGGTGTAACAAGTGATGTAACAAGTAATGTGACAAGTGATGTAACAAGTGATGTAACAAGTGATGTAACAAGTGATGTGACAAGTGATGTAACAAGTGATGTGACAAGTGATGTAACAAGTGATGTAACAAGTAATGTAACAAGTGATGGGACAAGTGATGTGACAAGTGATGTAACAAGTGATGCAACAAATGATGTAACAAGTGGTGTAACAGGTGATGTGACAAGTGATGTAACACGCGATGTAACACGTGATGTAACAAGTGATGTAATACGTGATGTGACAAGTCATGTGACAAGTCATGTGACAAGTGATGTGACAAGTCATGTGGCAAGTGATGTGACAAGTGATGTGACAAGTGACTTAATACGTGATGTAACACGTGATGTAACAAGTGATGTGACAAGTGATGTGACAAGCGATGTAACAAGTGATGTGACAAGTGATGTAACAAGTGATGTGCAAGGGATGTAACAAGTGATGTGACAAGTGATGTAACACGTGATGTGACAAGTGATGTGACTAGTGATGTGACACATGATGTAACAAGTGATGTAACATGAAATCCTTTAGCTAGGGTGAGATGGAGTAACGACACTGGAGAACTGCAGAACCTGATACTTAAATCTCCAATTCACCTTTAGATTTCACATTAGAAATATTTCACTTTTAAGCAGATCAGCAAATTAAATATAAGAAAATAAGGAAGATTAAATCTACAAATAGTCTATTTTTTTATTGACAAATATTACATTTTTCTAGATTTATTAATATAATAATGAGTATTTTTATTGAATCTTGAAGAGGGTAGAGGCATCCACACAAAAATCATGCTCAGAGCCTCCACTACCAGAATTCTACACTGATATACACAAATATATAGTAGAACTTTGGAAATAGAGAAATAGAGGAACACGTCGTCATCGTCTAGTGAGTGATACATGAAGCAAATCAAGTTGACAGAATCTAAAAGAGAGTAAACCAAAGACCAATAGGCTGTAAAGAGAGACTAACAACGCTTACATCTTGACAAGTCTATAATGAGCTGGCAGCAGGGGAAGCTAACCACCGCCAATCAGCGGGAGGAACAACACCTGGGGACAAGCACGAGTTATTGATCTTGATCAAACACAAGTTTTTTCCTTTTCATTTCACCAAAGCCTTTCTGGGACCATCGTCGACCCAAAATTTCTCAACGGGACAATGTCTGGGTTTTAAAAAAAAATAGTCTAGAGACATGTGAACAAGCTAATCCATTTTAGAGACTTCTCAACAAGTTTGTTGTCGTCACAGCTGGGATACTTCTGTTACTGTTCTAACATAGTGCATTGCATTGTCTTGGAGTTTTTAAAAATTTAATCATTTTTGATGTCTATATATATGGCTATTAAGGAGGTCCATTACGATTAAGTTTTAAATTTTCAATGTTCTTAAGCAAGACAGAAGAAAAAAAATTGGCAAAAAACATTTTAAATATTTGTTTTAAAAAATTTCGGAAATCGTCAACGGAATCCTCAATACTTGAGATTTCATCTCTGGCTACACAAGAAAGACTTTGTAAATCTAATGTATAAAACACGAAGTTGTACGTTCCTTATAGAAATCTAAACCGTTTAACCAACCTTGATGAAAAGCGTCATGAATGTTCCTTCCATCGTTGTGGAGGCCGTGCTATATGTTAGAACCTCTCCACCCCAGACACCACATATATTTCTGTTAGTACCTTATATGTTATCTGCAGGGCCAGTCCTACAGATTGCGGGGCCCTATGCGAAACGGATTGCGTGGGGTCCAGTCTGGGTAGGAATAAGGATAAGTGAAAATTTTTAGATTTTTTGTTAGAAAATAAATACGTCTTAGCATTTTATTCTTTACTTTAGTAAGTACACAATCACGGTCAAATTAACTTGGCGAGCCATCTACAATTGAATGTGTAGTTTTCCAAGAAAAAGCGGATAAACGTTCAGATCTGCCTTTTAGATTTACTATCGACTAGCAAAATATCGCTTTTGATTTCTTTAAGAGATCGAAATAGATTGAAATCTATATTTATAACCCACTGACTATTAAATAAAGTAAATGAATTATAGGAACTTCCTGTTTTGGTTAAAATTCACCTTATTATTTTGATTAAATGAAAGCTGACAATGCCGTTTTTTTTTTATCGCGACTAGGATTGGCGTTTTCCTTATTGAATGACACCCCAAAATGACAATTTTGTCTATTTTTCAAGACATTTTTTGACTTTTTTCGTATACTTGGCAATTACGGGAGATTTCCAGGAACTCCTGGAAAAACAAGAGGCCACGGAAACGCTGTTAGGTTAAAATGATTTAATTTAATAATTTACAACTAGAGTTAGCTTATGAAAGTGCGGGGCCCACTGCGGCCGCATAGGCTGCTGTGCACTATGGCTGTTTATCTTCGGTTTATTCATTTATTATACATAAAAGTAAACTTTTAAGACTTTGATATCTACGGGGCGGAAAAAGGATATCAAGGTCTTCTTTTTCTGTAGCCAACGGTTAACGAGGGTGTCATGTGGCCAGAACAACGACCAACCGCCTTGACTTTCCCGAGATTCTATATTCAAACCCGAGACCCCTCATCTCACAAGCTCACCAGTTTACCACTCAAAGACAAAACACGCGAAATAGAGAAAATGTTTTTTTTTAAAGAAAGTTTTTTCTTGAACCAATGGAGGGCAACGTTTATTAGCTGCCATGTCTCTCAGAACTGCATTCTTTCCCCTTTATATATATATATATATATATATACAAGAAAAATTATTAATTTCCACTAATTGATAAACTAATTGATATATACATTTTTTATTGATTTATTTGTTGTCTTTGGCAATAAAAAAAAAGTGCAAATTTCAATTTGATCCTAGGATGGGACGTGAAAGAAAAATAGTGTAAAAGAATCCACCCAGACAGACAGACAGACGCATTGAGTTAATAGAAGCTTTGTAGAAGGATTTCTTTTGTCGTTCGCTATAAAAAAAAAAAAAAGAGAGAAAACCAAGACAAGTCGAATAGTTGTGGTTCTCACAGGGCCCCAAATGTCATGCTGCAATGATTTGGGTCAGTTTTGATAGACTACTATGTCCTTATCAGTCTTTGACTATACTGTCACTGTACAGTCGTGTTTGGTCAACTGTAATAGACCCCAACAGTTATTTTATAGTCATCAGTCCCAACTGAAATGTTCAGCTGCTCTGTCCCGAAAAAAAAGAACATTTTAACAAATTCCTAATTTCGCCTTACTTTTTGTTTGTAAAGTAATTATTGACACGCGCTTTACATTTACAGTAAGAAGCACGGACTGTAAACTACACATAACTCAGATGCTGCAAGTTGAAATAAAATCGTTTAATTTTTAAAGAAATGTTTGAAATTCAAAGACGGTTAATCGTGCTTGAGCGAAATCGAGTTAAGTTCAGGTTTTGTAAACAATAATTGTACACACTATTTGTGTGTGCTCAACTGTTTGTTCGTTTTAAACATCCCCTGTTTCCTGACTTTGTTACGAGTCACTTTTGATCACTTTATAAAAGTAAAGTGAAGTTAAGTTCCCCATTCAGACCATGCGACCTAGAGGGCAGATGATGTCAAGGTCATCTGTTTCTGTGACCCACGGTTAACGAGGGTGTCATATGACCAGCACAAAGATAAACCGCCTTTACTTTTCTCCAACTAATGTCAGATACCCATTAGATCTGGGTGGACTCAGAGGTGCCCATTAGAGCTGGGTGGACTCAGAGGTACCCATTAGAGCTGGGTGGACTCAGAGGTACCTATTAGAGCTGGGTGGACTTAGAGGTTCCCATTAGAGCTGGGTGGACTCAGTGGTACCCTTTAGAGCTGGTGGACTTAGAGGTTCCCATTAGAGCTGGGTGGACTCAGAGGTACCCATTAGAGCTGGGTGGACTCAGAGGTACCCATTAGAGCTGGGTGGACTCAGTGGTACCCATTAGAGCTTGAAGGACTCAGAGGCGCCCATTAGAGCTGGGTGGACTCAGAGGGGCCCATTAGAGCTGGGTGGACTCAGAGGGGCCCTAACGATCACGAAATTAAAAATCCCAGTCTTCACAAGGATTCGAACTCCCAGTTCAGAAGCCAAGCCCTTTACCTCTCAGCGCCTCCACTTCATAAAAGTGGATCAATTCAATGAATATTTGACTAACGTTTGTCCATGGAGTCAACGTGTACATATAATGGGGAGTCTAGAATGAAATCAACGTAGTAAATACATGAAAACGTATGGTAGGACAAGTCATGTGACACAGTAGATACACTCCCCTCCACCCCCTTTCATTTTATTTCTCTCTCAGTGCATGTCATTCTTGGAAGAATTTACACATCGATTTTGGAAGAACAAAAAAAAATTGTCGGAGGGGGGGGGGGGGATGGAAAAAGGATTGGAGAGGCAGGGGAGGGGGATTGACTTGGTAGAGGAAGTGTCCCGTGTCACGTGCCCTGCGCTAACGACGCGCAATGCCTCCTGGGTAATTGGGACCCGAGCGTCCCGGGGCGCGGTAGCAGATCGAGGACGTCCAGGACCGCTAATCAAGTCCCTCCAGCACCAACGGGTCCTCGGTTCTTCCTCGACGGGATGCTGACACGAACTTTATCCTCTTACTCTCCTCCCTCCCCCTCCCCCCCCCCCCCCGCTCCCCCTTCTTTCAACGGGGTTTCCATTTTCCCCTTTCTCTTCTTTCTCCACTTTCTTGGGGAGGGTATTATTCTATCCTCCTGTCTGAGTGTTCCACAAAATGCGAGAGTTGGGAAAGGGGGGGGGGATAGAGAGAAAGGATGAGGGGAAGGGGAAGCCAGGAACAGGAAGAGAAAAATCCGATGAAGAAATGATTTTGTTGTAAATGTACTGCCCTCAGAATGTGCCATCCCATATTAGAGGAGAGCTCATAAATAGTCTCTCTCTTTCAGTTCAGGTTTCACGGGCTGTGTTTAGACATTAGAAACATAGCCAGACTCACACTATATATTTAGTCATATACTATTTATCAGTCTTTAGCAGCTTGTTGACTGCTATCTTATACCTATACGTCAGCGTTAAATGACATTGAAGGAAAATACCTAATTAAAAAATTTTAGCACCAAGATTGTTAGGATTCTCAAACTATATATAGGCTATATATCACTAGCGGATCTAGGGGTTCGGTAGGGGCGATCGCCCCCCCCCTCACTCGGTAGACCCCCCCCCCCCTTCCGAACAGGGGGATGGCGGACGAATTTAGAAAGCACACAATTTGTATACGAATTTATAACTTATGTTAATAAAAGATACTAATTATTTATATTTCAACCTATTTTTAGATTTTTCTTCCCTCTTCCTAGTATGTTGGCCAATTTGGTGGGGTGGGAAGGGGTGATGGCATCAATCCCCCCCCCCCCATATAAACTTTCGAGTGGGGGTGGTCCAATTTATTTGTAGAAATCACAGCTTGTTAACAGACTCAATCAAATATCTATATAATTAAAACTTGTTATTAATATTTTAACCGATCTTTATATTGTTTTTCGTTGTTGGCCGATTGGGTGGGGGGGGGGGGGGCCAATACATCTACTGCCCTTCCAACCTAATGCCTTGGAATGGGGGAGGGCTACTTTTATGGAGAAATCATAGTTTATGAACAAAATTAGTTAAATTACTAAAACATTTTTATATTATGTCGCTCCCCTATTTTAGTTAAGAAATTACTAAATTAAAAAAATCTGTCACTAATATAATTTATATATGCTATAAGTTAAATTCTTATATAGAGTCGCCCCACCACCTATTCTTTAATGCAAATACAATCATTGGCAGAAATTATAAAAGAAGCAATGATTAATCGTTTTCAACCTACCGCCCCCTTCCCTTTCCAGACGAAAACAAGACGTTTTGAGACAGAATAGTCAAATATGGCAATAGAGTTTATGCAATTGCACTTGAATTTATCATAATTATTTTAAGAAAGACTTTGTTTTGGAAAATAAAATTTACAATTGATAAGAAATTTTTTAGTTTAAGAGTTACAATTGAGATGAGTTCTTAACCCAATATTTATTCCTAGTCGCCTTTTTCTAACCTTTACTCAATCTGATATCTCAATCTCAATTTGTGAATATAACTAACTCACTATTTATGAATGAATCCTAAAAATACAAAAAAAACAAGGTTAGAAAGACAGTTTGCGTGAAACACAAACTCAAAATCGGCCCAACAAGTGGTCCACCCAGGCAGGTAAAAATTCAGGTTTCAATATTTTCAGAACATCAGAATGAAATTCTATCAAAGACAAATGACAGAGAAGAATCGAGAACGAAGGTTGACAGATCTTGTGTGGTTCCCCAGCCGACCCAAGGATAGGTGAAAATGAATGTGAAGTTAGATGTGAACCTGGCCTAACTAATGTCTTATAATGAATATCTAATTGCTCTAATTGTTTTGTAAAGGGTCAATCTCTTATTCCTCAAGAAAAAAACATTTCCATAAAAAAATTAAAAAAATCCCTTCAGTTCAGTGTTTTATTGTATTGCGACGATAGTGCAGTTAACGCGATAATATGAAAAACTACTTTTTAATTGTTGTTTTAAATTGTGTATTACTTACATGCATTCTAACTAGATTTTTCTCTTAAAAAAAAGTAATTATTTTTTTGTGTGTAAATCTAGTAGTTAGTATAACAGATCTTACTTAACTTAGCAGTACAAATGTAAAAAAAAAAATTTGACAAAAAAATCTAAAACCGTTTGCATCAATTCGTTAAAAATAAGGTAAATTTATATTCCACCTACTAAGGAGGTTATTATGCCTTATTACTATTAATAGTGAATAGTTGTAAAAGTGGTGTATTTTTATGAAAAAAAACTACTTCCATAAGTGATTTAAAAAATTAGATTTTTCACTTTCAGAAAACAAAAGTAGACGTTGCATCAGAACTTTGAATGGTCTAAAATATTATGATGTCGGATTTTCACTATCTTTTCTAGTTTACGAGATCTAAACGAGACGAAAGGACAGACGGACAGACATTTCACACAATAGCGTCTTTTCCCCTTTCGGGGGCCGCTAAAACAATTAGAGTAGAATCTAATTGGTCCCCTTGATTTCTCCTCCCACTTCCGATATTTACTTGTTTAGAGCTTTGAATTATAGTTCTGTAACAAAACAAAGTTACAAACAGGCCTATTGAACAAAATGTATCACTTACAAATGATTTCTTTTTAAATATTATTTTTCGAGAATATTTTTTTTTCGGAGGCGATCCTCAAAGCCTTAATCTAAATCTAAATCTTATCTTTTCAAGGAACCAATCGGTTGTATTTGCAATGCACTAAGGACCTATACATCCATATTAGAAAACTTTTCAAGTAAAACATTATTCAGAAGGTTCTTAAAACTGAGATATTTTTGAGCGTGTAGCATCGTTCTGTTGATGTTTTATGCTGACCAAAACAAACCTACTACAAGAGGTCTCACTTAACACGAGGATGATATTACGATAAATAAGCCTAATAAAGATATACTTACGCTACTTGTGACTCGATTGCCCCATGTTACTTTATTTTACTTAATTTGACCTGCCTTTTTAAATAGGATGAATAATGAGCCCAATTGAACCCCACTGGGGGAGCTTACAGGGACATGATTGTTGGGGCTCTTTTCCATCCATGTCAGTGCAAGTGACTCGGTCCTTGGTGTGGCACCGCAACGGGGGCTCTTTTAAGCTTTCCTATCGACCTAATGTCTCTAACGACTGTCTTGAAAAGCTTTATGTCGCGCACAGTATGTTAGGAGTGGACAGCCTGCACCTCTGTTGCCCTCTATTAGATCACCAAGTGGTTTGAGTACTAAGACAAATCCGGAAAAAACTCCGCTGGATCTGGGAACACATGAAGCGGCCTGACCGCGCTTCCCCGTGGAGGAGGCTGTCCAGGCCTGACCAAACTATTATAGCACAGTGCAGGGCAGGCAACTGTCCTGTTTACTCATACTACACATGGCTATGGCCAAACTTTGATTCAAGGTGCCCCCCCCCGCAGCAAAGAAGAGAAAACCGTGTCTCACATTCTTTTTGACGGCCTTAGACTGGTCTGGAAAACGAGAAATTCTCGACCTGTATGGTGACATATATATACTAAGCTAAACAGCAGGTTTTATGTCCAGGCTTCTGAAGATTTCAAACTTCAAAATGATAAATAATTAGGAATATTATAATAAGCTAGTAACCTCAGCCTGGGTTACTTTTATTTCCTGTCAGGTGTTAGTGAACTCTTGTGATAAGGAAACATGCAAAAAAGCAAGAAAAAAAAAGAATCCATCCAATAGCAAACTTTAATGCACAAAATGTACATTTTAACTTATAATTGTTGACGATTTTGTTGACTTATAATCATTAGTGATTTGTTTGCCATTAATGAGTTTACTCGTCATAAAGTTATGAGTGAAAAAGATAAGTATCGATTAGTAGAACAGCCATTATGATTATGAATTGATTTCCACTTTACCTATAAACATGTTTCTGTATCAATAAGTTCAATTAGCCTTCAAATTGACAACATCTACAATGGTCACATAGAGACAACGTTTAAGCAAAGAAGTGCATGCATTTGTAAACACCAGCTAAATAGAACACATTATTTTACTATAGCCAACATTGTACAAAGTAGGTCTAGTATAATTGAATGGTAATGTCAGTTCAGCCCTTTCAATAACGTTACATCATAGATCAATATTTTACATACTCTACATCAAGTGTTGAACAAACATTGTCCGTCACGGAACACTTTCAACATTCGGATTTGGAACATTTAGAGTAATACTTTAGTTTTAAGATACACTTTTTTTTGTTTTAAAAAAAATATAGGTTTGATATGATAAATCAATAAACGGGTCCGATGACTCTGATGGTATTGTGTCCCTATAGGGCATAGCTTCTTGATATCAGGGCTGATATTGGGGAGCTGAATTCTGATATCTACTGTGGTGTCAAAGTTCAAAGTGATGTTATAGAATTTTTAATTGTTACGAAGAATCCTTTTTTTTTTTTACTGCATTTACTTAGAGATTAATTCTACTAGTTGATTATTCCAGTAGCTGATGGAACAATGGAACACCTCGTCAGAACACTTGGGTGCCATAGAAGTGCGGAACACTGCTCTATATCTATAGTTATTGTGTGTCTAATAATAACTAATACACTCCATCTCTTGCAACATCTCCAAATCTAGGACTTGATCTTCAGGGGGGAACAAAAAAAAAAGACAAAGTCTAATCCATCAAGAAAAACAAAAATCTTTTTTTTTTAAATATTTAAAAAAATCCACGAATAAAAAAAAAAAAAAAAAAAAAGAGCAGCTTGAAAAAGGGAGAACAGCGTTGTGCAGGCCGTTGGGCCATTACAGTGTCCTGACTAATGGATTGTGGAGTGATGAAAGGGACATCCCTTGCCAACTTTGCCATTTAAAGCATGTTTTACTAGCGGCTCAGCTCAGGACTCATGCAGCTACACGATGCCACTGTTTGCCTAAACAAAATTATTTTTTTTTTTTTAAAATACAAAATTGCTGTTGTTTTTTTAATATTTCTACAGAATTGGAAACAAGACAAGAAAATAACAGGTCTGACTTGGTTTGAACGCAAATATTTAAATTTAACAAGGAAATATGTTTGTACAAATATCTTGAGCCAGTCCTTTAGTTTCACTTTGTACAATGTCAAGCAAAATTTTTTTTTTACATTCATTTTGCAAAAGTAGAAGACAAAATGAATTAAGCATACACTCCAAAAGCTGGTCGTGTACACTCCAAAAGCTGGTCGTGTACAGTCCAAAATGCTGGTCGTGTACAGTCCAAAATGCTGGTCGTGTACAGTCCAAAATGCTGGTCGTGTACAGTCCAAAATGCTGGTCGTGTACAGTCCAAAATGCTGGTCGTGTACAGTCCAAAATGCTGGTCGTGTACAGTCCAAAATGCTGGTCGTGTACAGTCCAAAATGCTGGTCGTGTACAGTCCAAAATGCTGGTCGTGTACAGTCCAAAATGCTGGTCGTGTACAGTCCAAAATGCTGGTCGTGTACAGTCCAAAATGCTGGTCGTGTACAGTCCAAAATGCTGGTCGTGTACAGTCCAAAATGCTGGTCGTGTACAGTCCAAAATGCTGGTCGTGTACAGTCCAAAATGCTGGTCGTGTACAGTCCAAAATGCTGGTCGTGTACAGTCCAAAATGCTGGTCGTGTACAGTCCAAAATGCTGGTCGTGTACAGTCCAAAATGCTGGTCGTGTACACTCCAAAATGCTGGTCGTGTACAGTCCAAAATGCTGGTCGTGTACAGTCCAAAATGCTGGTCGTGTACAGTCCAAAATGCTGGTCGTGTACAGTCCAAAATGCTGGTCGTGTACAGTCCAAAATGCTGGTCGTGTACAGTCCAAAATGCTGGTCGTGTACACTCCAAAATGCTGGTCGTGTACACTCCAAAATGCTGGTCGTGTACAGTCCAAAATGCTGGTCGTGTACAGTCCAAAATGCTGGTCGTGTACAGTCCAAAATGCTGGTCGTGTACACTCCAAAATGCTGGTCGTGTACACTCCAAAATGCTGGTCGTGTACAGTCCAAAATGCTGGTCGTGTACAGTCCAAAATGCTGGTCGTGTACAGTCCAAAATGCTGGTCGTGTACAGTCCAAAATGCTGGTCGTGTACAGTCCAAAATGCTGGTCGTGTACAGTCCAAAATGCTGGTCGTGTACAGTCCAAAATGCTGGTCGTGTACACTCCAAAATGCTGGTCGTGTACACTCCAAAATGCTGGTCGTGTACAGTCCAAAATGCTGGTCGTGTACAGTCCAAAATGCTGGTCGTGTACACTCCAAAATGCTGGTCGTGTACACTCCAAAATGCTGGTCGTGTACAGTCCAAAATGCTGGTCGTGTACAGTCCAAAATGCTGGTCGTGTACAGTCCAAAATGCTGGTCGTGTACACTCCAAAATGCTGGTCGTGTACACTCCAAAATGCTGGTCGTGTACAGTCCAAAATGCTGGTCGTGTACAGTCCAAAATGCTGGTCGTGTACAGTCCAAAATGCTGGTCGTGTACAGTCCAAAATGCTGGTCGTGTACAGTCCAAAATGCTGGTCGTGTACAGTCCAAAATGCTGGTCGTGTACAGTCCAAAATGCTGGTCGTGTACAGTCCAAAATGCTGGTCGTGTACAGTCCAAAATGCTGGTCGTGTACACTCCAAAATGCTGGTCGTGTACAGTCCAAAATGCTGGTCGTGTACAGTCCAAAATGCTGGTCGTGTACAGTCCAAAATGCTGGTCGTGTACAGTCCAAAATGCTGGTCGTGTACACTCCAAAATGCTGGTCGTGTACAGTCCAAAATGCTGGTCGTGTACAGTCCAAAATGCTGGTCGTGTACAGTCCAAAATGCTGGTCGTGTACAGTCCAAAATGCTGGTCGTGTACACTCCAAAATGCTGGTCGTGTACAGTCCAAAATGCTGGTCGTGTACAGTCCAAAATGCTGGTCGTGTACACTCCAAAATGCTGGTCGTGTACAGTCCAAAATGCTGGTCGTGTACACTCCAAAATGCTGGTCGTGTACAGTCCAAAATGCTGGTCGTGTACAGTCCAAAATGCTGGTCGTGTACAGTCCAAAATGCTGGTCGTGTACAGTCCAAAATGCTGGTCGTGTACACTCCAAAATGCTGGTCGTGTACAGTCCAAAATGCTGGTCGTGTACACTCCAAAATGCTGGTCGTGTACAGTCCAAAATGCTGGTCGTGTACAGTCCAAAATGCTGGTCGTGTACAGTCCAAAATGCTGGTCGTGTACACTCCAAAATGCTGGTCGTGTACACTCCAAAATGCTGGTCGTGTACAGTCCAAAATGCTGGTCGTGTACACTCCAAAATGCTGGTCGTGTACACTCCAAAATGCTGGTCGTGTACAGTCCAAAATGCTGGTCGTGTACAGTCCAAAATGCTGGTCGTGTACAGTCCAAAATGCTGGTCGTGTACAGTCCAAAATGCTGGTCGTGTACAGTCCAAAATGCTGGTCGTGTACAGTCCAAAATGCTGGTCGTGTACAGTCCAAAATGCTGGTCGTGTACAGTCCAAAATGCTGGTCGTGTACAGTCCAAAATGCTGGTCGTGTACAGTCCAAAATGCTGGTCGTGTACAGTCCAAAATGCTGGTCGTGTACAGTCCAAAATGCTGGTCGTGTACAGTCCAAAATGCTGGTCGTGTACAGTCCAAAATGCTGGTCGTGTACAGTCCAAAATGCTGGTCGTGTACAGTCCAAAATGCTGGTCGTGTACAGTCCAAAATGCTGGTCGTGTACAGTCCAAAATGCTGGTCGTGTACAGTCCAAAATGCTGGTCGTGTACAGTCCAAAATGCTGGTCGTGTACAGTCCAAAATGCTGGTCGTGTACAGTCCAAAATGCTGGTCGTGTACAGTCCAAAATGCTGGTCGTGTACAGTCCAAAATGCTGGTCGTGTACAGTCCAAAATGCTGGTCGTGTACAGTCCAAAATGCTGGTCGTGTACAGTCCAAAATGCTGGTCGTGTACAGTCCAAAATGCTGGTCGTGTACAGTCCAAAATGCTGGTCGTGTACAGTCCAAAATGCTGGTCGTGTACAGTCCAAAATGCTGGTCGTGTACAGTCCAAAATGCTGGTCGTGTACAGTCCAAAATGCTGGTCGTGTACAGTCCAAAATGCTGGTCGTGTACAGTCCAAAATGCTGGTCGTGTACAGTCCAAAATGCTGGTCGTGTACAGTCCAAAATGCTGGTCGTGTACAGTCCAAAATGCTGGTCGTGTACAGTCCAAAATGCTGGTCGTGTACAGTCCAAAATGCTGGTCGTGTACAGTCCAAAATGCTGGTCGTGTACAGTCCAAAATGCTGGTCGTGTACACTCCAAAATGCTGGTCGTGTACAGTCCAAAATGCTGGTCGTGTACACTCCAAAATGCTGGTCGTGTACAGTCCAAAATGCTGGTCGTGTACAGTCCAAAATGCTGGTCGTGTACAGTCCAAAATGCTGGTCGTGTACACTCCAAAATGCTGGTCGTGTACACTCCAAAATGCTGGTCGTGTACAGTCCAAAATGCTGGTCGTGTACAGTCCAAAATGCTGGTCGTGTACAGTCCAAAATGCTGGTCGTGTACAGTCCAAAATGCTGGTCGTGTACACTCCAAAATGCTGGTCGTGTACAGTCCAAAATGCTGGTCGTGTACAGTCCAAAATGCTGGTCGTGTACAGTCCAAAATGCTGGTCGTGTACAGTCCAAAATGCTGGTCGTGTACAGTCCAAAATGCTGGTCGTGTACAGTCCAAAATGCTGGTCGTGTACAGTCCAAAATGCTGGTCGTGTACAGTCCAAAATGCTGGTCGTGTACAGTCCAAAATGCTGGTCGTGTACAGTCCAAAATGCTGGTCGTGTACAGTCCAAAATGCTGGTCGTGTACAGTCCAAAATGCTGGTCGTGTACAGTCCAAAATGCTGGTCGTGTACACTCCAAAATGCTGGTCGTGTACACTCCAAAATGCTGGTCGTGTACAGTCCAAAATGCTGGTCGTGTACAGTCCAAAATGCTGGTCGTGTACAGTCCAAAATGCTGGTCGTGTACACTCCAAAATGCTGGTCGTGTACAGTCCAAAATGCTGGTCGTGTACAGTCCAAAATGCTGGTCGTGTACACTCCAAAATGCTGGTCGTGTACAGTCCAAAATGCTGGTCGTGTACAGTCCAAAATGCTGGTCGTGTACACTCCAAAATGCTGGTCGTGTACAGTCCAAAATGCTGGTCGTGTACAGTCCAAAATGCTGGTCGTGTACAGTCCAAAATGCTGGTCGTGTACACTCCAAAATGCTGGTCGTGTACACTCCAAAATGCTGGTCGTGTACAGTCCAAAATGCTGGTCGTGTACAGTCCAAAATGCTGGTCGTGTACAGTCCAAAATGCTGGTCGTGTACAGTCCAAAATGCTGGTCGTGTACACTCCAAAATGCTGGTCGTGTACACTCCAAAATGCTGGTCGTGTACAGTCCAAAATGCTGGTCGTGTACAGTCCAAAATGCTGGTCGTGTACAGTCCAAAATGCTGGTCGTGTACAGTCCAAAATGCTGGTCGTGTACAGTCCAAAATGCTGGTCGTGTACAGTCCAAAATGCTGGTCGTGTACAGTCCAAAATGCTGGTCGTGTACAGTCCAAAATGCTGGTCGTGTACACTCCAAAATGCTGGTCGTGTACAGTCCAAAATGCTGGTCGTGTACAGTCCAAAATGCTGGTCGTGTACACTCCAAAATGCTGGTCGTGTACACTCCAAAATGCTGGTCGTGTACACTCCAAAATGCTGGTCGTGTACACTCCAAAATGCTGGTCGTGTACAGTCCAAAATGCTGGTCGTGTACAGTCCAAAATGCTGGTCGTGTACAGTCCAAAATGCTGGTCGTGTACAGTCCAAAATGCTGGTCGTGTACAGTCCAAAATGCTGGTCGTGTACACTCCAAAATGCTGGTCGTGTACACTCCAAAATGCTGGTCGTGTACAGTCCAAAATGCTGGTCGTGTACAGTCCAAAATGCTGGTCGTGTACACTCCAAAATGCTGGTCGTGTACACTCCAAAATGCTGGTCGTGTACACTCCAAAATGCTGGTCGTGTACACTCCAAAATGCTGGTCGTGTACACTCCAAAATGCTGGTCGTGTACAGTCCAAAATGCTGGTCGTGTACACTCCAAAATGCTGGTCGTGTACACTCCAAAATGCTGGTCGTGTACACTCCAAAATGCTGGTCGTGTACAGTCCAAAATGCTGGTCGTGTACAGTCCAAAATGCTGGTCGTGTACAGTCCAAAATGCTGGTCGTGTACAGTCCAAAATGCTGGTCGTGTACAGTCCAAAATGCTGGTCGTGTACAGTCCAAAATGCTGGTCGTGTACAGTCCAAAATGCTGGTCGTGTACACTCCAAAATGCTGGTCGTGTACAGTCCAAAATGCTGGTCGTGTACACTCCAAAATGCTGGTCGTGTACAGTCCAAAATGCTGGTCGTGTACACTCCAAAATGCTGGTCGTGTACACTCCAAAATGCTGGTCGTGTACACTCCAAAATGCTGGTCGTGTACACTCCAAAATGCTGGTCGTGTACACTCCAAAATGCTGGTCGTGTACACTCCAAAATGCTGGTCGTGTACACTCCAAAATGCTGGTCGTGTACACTCCAAAATGCTGGTCGTGTACACTCCAAAATGCTGGTCGTGTACAGTCCAAAAGTTGGTCGTAAGTTTCTTACAAAGATGGGGAAGGGGGGGGGGTAGAGATTTTTAGCTACGTCACAAGAACGTTTGTTCAACGTCTTTTCATTTATAATATATCATTGAATATGTTTTATATTTTTGTTTAAACAACAAATTTCATTTTTTACACCTCTAATTTACTCCCTTACACCTCTAATTTACTCCCTTACACCTCTAATTGACTCCCTTACACCTCTAATTTACTCACACCTCTAATTTATTTACTTACACCTCTAATTTACTCCCTTACACCTCTAATTTACTCACACCTCTAATTTATTTACTTACACCTCTAATTTACTCACTTACACCTCTAATTTACTCACACCTCTAATTTATTTACTTACACCTCTAATTTACTCACACCTCTAATTACACTTACGACCTACACTTACAAGAAAGTCTATACAGTGACTCACGAGACAAAATCGTGACGTGACAAAACAAACAAAATTAGAGGGGGGGGGGGGAAGGAGGGGGATATCCAAAAAATATCGAAAGACTCAGAGTACAAAAATAATTAGAAGAATAATCCTGGACGGAGAGAAATCTGGTTTCCTTGGTAACCCTTTTTGACGGTTATGGGACGTTCGCGGAGAATAGATCTTTCAGAAACAGCCCAGGAACAACCCAGAGTGTTGTCAAGGAAGGGGACACAAGTGAACAAAAAGAGAGAGGGAGAGAATAAAACGCAAGAAAGTAGTAGGCTATTTAACAGAGGTATAATGGGGAGGGTGGGGACAGCTGAAGAGGGGAAAAGAAAAACGGAAATACTCGGATTGAGAGGAAATTACTTTTAAAAAAAAAGCTAGAACCTGATTTTTTTATGATGTTCAGTGATGTCTTGAAAAGTATTTTGAAAAGTTCAGTATGAATGAGGCTCACTTGTATGATGTCTGGTATCAGTTGAATGATGTCTAGTATCTATTGTGTGATGCGCGATATCAGTTGTGTCATGTCTGATATCAATTGTGTGAAGTCTGATAAATCTTGTACGATTTCTGGTCATTTTCGACACTCGAAAACCTGCTGCTTTTTACTGGATGTAGGATTTAATTTTACGTTGAGGATGAACAGGGTTAATTAAATCAATTTCAATTCTTATCGTCTAGTGGAACTCAAGGCGCATACAGCTGAGGAGCGCTGATTGTGAGCCTAACATAACATCCTTGTAAACCATAGAACAAAAATTGGTCAATTCATAGTTCTATAGTTTAAAAGTAGACTCTATTGACCAGAGGTTATAAATGACTGTTTATTAGTTTAAAAGTAGACTATTGACCAGAGGTTTTAAATAAAACTGTTTATTAGTTTAAAAGTAGACTATTGTCCAGAGGTTTTAAATAAAACTGTTTATTAGTTTTAAAGTAGACTATTGACCAGAGGTTTTAAATAAAACTGTTTATGAGTTTAAAAGTAGACTATTGACCAGAGGTTTTAAATAACTGTTTATTAGTTTAAAAGTAGACTATTGAGCAGAGATTTTAAATAACTGTTTTTTAGTTTAAAAGTAGACTATTGACCAGAGGTTTTAAATAAAACTGTTTATTAGTTTAAAAGTAGACTATTGACCAGAGGTTGTTAATAAAACTGTTTATTAGTTTAAAAGTAGACTATTGTCCAGAGGTTTTAAATAAAACTGTTTATTAGTTTTAAAGTAGACTATTGACCAGAGGTTTTAAATAAAACTGTTTATTAGTTTAAAAGTAGACTATTGTCCAGAGGTTTTAAATAAAACTGTTTATTAGTTTTAAAGTAGACTATTGACCAGAGGTTTTAAATAAAACTGTTTATGAGTTTAAAAGTAGACTATTGACCAGAGGTTTTAAATAACTGTTTTTTAGTTTAAAAGTAGACTATTGACCAGAGGTTTTAAATAAAACTGTTTATTAGTTTAAAAGTAGACTATTGACCAGAGGTTGTTAATAAAACTGTTTATTAGTTTAAAAGTAGACTATTGACCAGAGGTTGTTAATAAAACTGTTTATTAGTTTAAAAGTAGACTATTGACCAGAGGTTTTAAATAACTGTTTATTAGTTTAAAAGTAGACTATTGACCAGAGGTTTTAAATAAAACTGTTTATTAGTTTAAAAGTAGACTATTGACCAGAGGTTGTTAATAAAACTGTTTATTAGTTGAAAAGTAGACTATTGACCAGAGGTTGTTAATAAAACTGTTTTTTAGTTTAAAAGTAGACTATTGAGCAGAGATTTTAAATAAAACTGTTTATTAGTTTAAAAGTAGACTATTGACCAGAGGTTTTAAATAAAACTGTTTATTAGTTTAAAAGTAGACTATTGACCAGAGGTTTTAAATAAAACTGTTTATGAGTTTAAAAGTAGACTATTGACCAGAGGTTGTTAATAAAACTGTTTATTAGTTTAAAAGTAGACTATTGAGCAGAGATTTTAAATAACTGTTTATGAGTTTTAAAGTAGACTATTGACCAGAGGTTTTAAATAAAACTGTTTATTAGTTTAAAAGTAGACTATTGACCAGAGGTTGTTAATAAAACTGTTTATTAGTTTAAAAGTAGACTATTGACCAGAGGTTTTAAATAACTGTTTATTAGTTTAAAAGTAGACTATTGAGCAGAGATTTTAAATAACTGTTTTTTAGTTTAAAAGTAGACTATTGACCAGAGGTTTTAAATAAAACTGTTTATTAGTTTAAAAGTAGACTATTGACCAGAGGTTGTTAATAAAACTGTTTATTAGTTTTAAAGTAGACTATTGACCAGAGGTTGTTAATAAAACTGTTTATTAGTTCAAAAGTAGACTATTGACCAGAGGTTTTAAATAACTGTTTATTAGTTGAAAAGTAGACTATTGAGCAGAGATTTTAAATAACTGTTTATGAGTTTTAAAGTAGACTATTGACCAGAGGTTTTAAATAAAACTGTTTATTAGTTTAAAAGTAGACTATTGACCAGAGGTTGTTAATAAAACTGTTTATTAGTTTAAAAGTAGACTATTGACCAGAGGTTTTAAATAAAACTGTTTATGAGTTTAAAAGTAGACTATTGACCAGAGGTTTTAAATAGAACTGTTTATGAGTTTAAATGTAGACTATTGACCAGAGGTTTTCAATGAGTTTGAAATGTTGCTAGACAACAGACTGCTTGTGGCTCGAGGTTTGAACAGAAGATAATGTTGAGATACAAACATTAATAAGTCTATAAATTCTTAAAAACACTGTCTTGGCCTATAGATAACTTTTAAAAATGTAAAAGTTTGTATGGTATAAAAATAAATAGTAAAAACATAATATTTGTTTTTTAAAAAAGAAGTGACATTGTATATTTCTTAGTAGTTTCTAATGAAGCGACATTATTTATACACCTTCTCAGGAAAAGTCTAGTACAGTTAAAAAGAAAAAAAAATAAATTTAAATAGTTCGTTTATGAGACTATTTTGAGACTAACAGAACCCCTTGTGTACACGGAAGGCACTTTACTGTTAGAGCCATTGTGTATAATGACTTTTTGGACTTTAAAATATGAATATTTACGCTTCTACTAGATCTAGTCTCCCTACGATAAATTTAGTGCGTTTGTAAATATTTTTTTTATTTCTTTTGTATAGCGCAACTTTCATGTTAAAGCGTTTTCAGTGCTCAAACTCTTCTGCGTATAATAGGGGGGGGGGGGGGGAGACACCGTGCTGCCTTTACAAAAACACTTAATAATAAATGATATTTTAAAAATTTACTCGAGCCTGGTTTCGAACTCAGTTTCCTTTGGTAGGTTTATATATCACGCTACCACACAAGTTGTTTGAACAATGTCTTAGTGCATTAGTCTATTCTTAGTTTCTCCTGAAATCAATCCTCTGCGGCCTTCTTGCAGTTATATCCAAGCATGGGAAAGATTTCCAGGTTGAGGAAAAATCAGGAGCCGATAACCCTTAGGCAGTTAGCTGCACTCAGTGCCACACCCTGGCAGAGCCTGCAACGCTGATGAACCAAAACTGTAACGGCACTTGCAGTTTCTTTGGATATATCAGCTGCCTGGAGAGGGGGGGGGGGAACTGATGTGTGGGCGACATCGTTCCGACCACAGCTAATGCCCAGACATTTATCTTATTTCCATGAGTAAGGAGGTCATACTGTTCAGTTTGAAATTTCTATCGAGCTACCACTACATTTAGATCATTGAATATAAGCGACTAGTTTCTTAGTATATTGAAGTAGATTGAAGTATATTGAAGTAGATTGAAGTAGATTGAAGTAGATTGAAGTAGATTGAAGTATAATGAAGTAGATTGAAGTAGATTGCAGTAGATTGAAGTAGATTGAAGTATATTGAAGTATAATGAAGTAGATTGAAGTATATTGAAGTATATTGAAGTAGATTGAAGTAGATTGAAGTATAATGAAGTAGATTGAAGTAGATTGAAGTATATTCGAAGTAGATGAAAACAATGTAAGAGCGGGAGACATTTCTCATACTAAACAGAAAGCTGAAAGAGACCGAAATACGACTGAATTGTTCACAAGGTTTATATCTCAGTTTTTCTTAACATTAATACTTAGAGTACAAGGGACGCAACTTATTCTTCCGGCGGAAGTAGGCAGCTATCTTGCTGTCATCCAAGAATTCTTTTATGAAAGGCCCTAGCTATTTGTTCAGATGATGACTTTGATGGGACGCTGCTCACGGAACACTTGTCTGTTATCAGCACTGATATCATTGAGGTTAGGGCGAGTCGAGCATCAAGTTTGGACTTGAAAATATTGGCGGGCTAAGGAAATTAGTTGCTTGTACTGGACCAGTAATTGGATTACTTCATCCATTCTGTTTGTTGGTTGTGTCGTTAGATAGATAGATAGATAGATAGATTGATAGATAGATAGATAGATAGATAGATAGATAGATAGATAGATAGATAGATAGATAGATAGATAGATTAGATAGATAGATAGATAGATAGATAGATAGATAGATAGATAGATTAGATAGATAGATAGATAGATAGATAGATAGATAGATAGATAGATAGATAGATAGATAGATAGATTAGATAGATAGATAGATAGATAGATTAGATAGATAGATAGATAGATGGATTACATAGATAGATAGATAGATAGATAGGTAAATCAGGTCTTGTTTACTACGTTCTGGTGTAGTACGTACTGGTGTATCACTAGAAGTGGACTGAAGTACTGATGTAGCACTACAAATAAAGTAAGTAATGGTGTAGCACTAAAAACAAGTCTAAGTACTTTGATTGTCCGCTTCGCACTAACTGGAAATATTATATATCAAGTCATAGTGTCTGAGACATTGGCGCTGACATGATCTCCTGCTGCTATCGACTACCATTTTTTGTTAATCAATCATCAAACCATAATGAGACCATATTTCTATGCCTTAAATGGAAGTCTCTGGAAAATAAACAAAACACAAATAACTCTAGTGTCTAAAACTGTGTCGACCTACTTACACTGAAACGTACTCTTTTACTAAATCTGATCTCTTCAAAACAAAACCTTAACTCAACCTTTTAGTCACAAACGTGATGCTAACACTGACGTCACGAGAACGTTCCTGGAGGCTCATCCAAATAGTGATAGCTATATTTAAACTTATTTGTGTCGTAGGCAATGGTGCTCTAACAAGAAAACACCAGTCTGCATTTCTATTTTTAGATTCCTTCTTAGCAGTTCAAGAATCAAGCTTCCGGCAGCAGAGGGAGAGGGTTTTTAACAAATTTTGTTCACGTGACCACGTGACTGCCCATGTCATCTGTCAGATGGTATCATGTGCCCGCCATCATGCCATGTTATTGGTCGAATAAAGCGGAAGATATCATTTGGATTCCAGCCGAAGTAGGGGAGAAAGAGAGCAAACATTTCTAGTCAGTGACGTCCTGCAGTGACAGCCTTTGATTCTGTCCAGAGCGCATGCACAAAATACACTTCAGCTGATCCAAGACTTGAACAGTCTACAAAACTTTACTATGTGACGAAAATGAGGCTACGTTCACATCTGATTTAAGGATTTATTTAGATCTATATCTGGACAAATCAGCGATGAAATAAAATATTACTCATTTGTTTCTATTTGTGATAGATCTAGTAGTTGTCTTGAATCGGAAGAACAAAAAATGTAGAGAATTGTTTTAGGAAAACATTTTGATTATTTCTCATAATTCAACGGTTGTTAAAGAAAAGCAACTCATCATAACAAAAGATTTCATTCTTTTGTTTAAAGTATCCAAGAAATTGGATTGGCCTGGCCATCCATTCAATCTTGCGACCAGTTGAAGTTGAATGGTATGTAGGGCACACACTGGCATAGTTTAGTGAACAAGGAAGTCAAGTCAAGGAGTTCGTAGAGTGCGTCTTATTGTATAGACAAAGGTTTAAAAGAATATAGAGCGCTCAGCACAACGATCAATCAACCTTTTATATCCTTATGTAATTTCAAGTATTCATCATAGCGGGAGCGCCATTTATAAATTAAAAAATTTCAGCACTCAATATTATCGAACTAGAGAGCTTCTGTAAGAGATCTTGGCCACCACAACAACTTAAATTGTGGCCACATCAACCACATCTACATCAACCACATCTACATCAACCACATCTATATCAACCACATCTATATCAACCACATCTATATCAACCACATCTATATCAACCACATGGACAACACTAAATGTGCCACAATTAACTTAAATTTAAAAAAAACTAAATCCCCAAGGCTAAGACTAATGTGTCACATGACTTACAAAGTAAGATTCTTTTCTCAAAAAAAAAAACGGAGCAATACTTACTCCGTGTTTTGATGGAATCAGAAGCGTTCTCTCTCCCTGATGGATACACCTATGATATTCGTCATCCTCTAAAGACAGACGAAATCCCTTAGCCTTGACCCAGAATCTAAATTTAGAATTCTCCGCAGAAAACTGCTCCTCCCCAGTTAGGACTCTGATGATTCTCTGATACTTCATCCTGGTGACTGTCTTGGTCTTACCGGAGTCTCCGTAGTTGTTGATAGCCCAGGTCTGGAACGTCTGGTACATCTCAGACTCCTTGACTTCTGGCGGAACCAGATTGTCGCACTGTGGGCAGAGGTACGTCCCGTAGCTGCTGGAACTTGTGAAGCTGTGAGCCCCATCTTTTGGCAGCTTGTGAACTGACGACGTCATTTGAACTAAGGTCTAGAGGACTTCCCGGGAGAGCTGTGAGTGATATGGAGAGATTGGCTAGTCAACAAAACGAGAAACCAGACGTTGCCCTAGTAAATGGTTTTACCCCAAAACTCACTGTGTCTTTGCTAAAGTTCTGTTCAAAGATGGAGATTCATATCTTGTCGCTATCATCATTTTGATTACAGATTTGATGGATCCTCAACCTATTGAGAATAAAAATTTAAAAAAAAGTTTATTTAACATATAATTCAAATCTTTTTATATGGTAACTAAAAACTTATGCGGCATACACAAGGGCGTATTTGTTTGTTTCTGGTGGGGGGAAGGGGAGGCGAAGATTTTTTTTTAAAGCACTTTTAATCATGGGATTATCATTCCGAAATTTTAATTTAAAAAAAATATAATTTAATGAACTGTAATGATCTATAAGTAAATAAACAAACAAACAAAAAATGAGATTCTTTTTTTTTTTCTGAAAGTCTTGATATTTTGTTACTTCATAACAACTTGATAACAACTTGTACAAATGGATAACATTAGTGAAAGTGTCGCCATGACAGTTGTGTGTAAGTGTACAAAGTATTACATGATACAAGGAGAAACGGGAGCTAACTGAGAATTATGACTAGGACGTGACGTAATACAAAGTTACACCATGCCTCCAGCACTGCGGAGTGCGTTCTTCGAGCAACTTTGATCCTACACACAGATACGTGCAGAGAGAGAGAGAGAGAGAAACATATAGAGAAACAAAAACAAGAAAATGAAGAAATAGTTAAAGAGAAATAAATGATCACACAAACAAACACACTGTAGTGAAATTATTAATTAGTTTTTACAAAGCTTATATCAACTCAATCGTCCGTAACAACACATGAATTAATAGAAAAATGGACCAATTATTGTATCAATTAAGTTACATAATATCCGAATTTTGTTTTATATAAAGACAAATCTAGCTAAGGGGAGATATACCCCGTCTAGAGAATCAGGTCGTGTCCTAAAAATTTGAACTAACAATAGATAACTACATAATATCATTTTTAATAAGCACTTGCATAGCTCAATGGCCAACGTGTCGGCCTACCATCAAGGAGGCTTGAGCAAAGGAGTTCGAATTTAAGTAAAGCAATTTTTTTAATTGATAAATATATGTCCAATCGCACAGTTTTATTATTGTTAGTCTAGATATATTTCATGCTAATTACAAGATTGATTTACAATGAAACAATTACGCTTAATATTTTGTGGATGTTTTTTTTTAGTTTTCCTTTTTATATATTTTTTTCTCTTTTTCTTGTTTTTATGTTTGTGTGTCGTCCAAAGAATGTGTCAAAGAAAATCTAGACATCTATGTAGTGTTATATCCAGGACGTCACACGATGGGTAGGTCAAGCGTAGTAGAGTCTTATGTTAGTTTTCTCTGACTAGTCATACGTAATTATAAAGCTGCTATCAACTGGATCTGATGGACAGTCTGGTACAAGATTGTTGTGTACACAGCTCCCGCCCTCCCATTCTCAGAACAAAATGAAAGTTTGCACAATTATTTATTGCCTCTAATAAAACATGAATCCATCATGAATTGTACCAATTAGTTGTAATTAATTTTGTTTTATTTAGAATATATAGGAAAGTAAAACTATCCATGTTAAGGGGAGATATGAGTCGTTTAGGGTATTGGATAAGAATTTAAAGATTGCTAGAGTAAAATAAGATAATTAAATATTAGTGTAAAGATTATATCTAAGACTATATGTTGATGCAAAGATTATACCAAAGTCTGTATGCTTATAAATCAATTATAAAGAAAGCAAACAACAAAAATTAAAGAGTTGTTTTTTAAGTACTTTTTACTTTCTACATTCACACACGAATACTTTTTGGTTATATCAACAGCACACACACATATTTTACCATTCAACCCAATGCAATCTAACGCACACTCACAAGAGAAGTGTTTACAATATTCTATTTCGTGATATAAAAAATATAAATTGATAACAGAAAAAAACACATTTTTAACTTCCCATGTAGAAATTAACCTGTATTGGCATTGTAAAGTCAGTCTGTTTCTCCGTCTGTCTATCTATCAAGATCTAAAAAAAAACTAATATGGAAACTTTATTTTGACACTATTTAGATCTAGAGATAAATATAGAGATAAGACGTTTTACTGTATGTTAAATTAAAGAAGAAGTAAGCCTATTAAAGATTGAAAACTACTTCTGGTCTAAGGGAACTCCTGATACTATGTAGCGATGAAAAAGGAGTGGGAGATTTCAATTTTTGACGATTTTACTTATTGAGAGGAGGAATCTAAAGATTTGTCACGTAACTAAACAAAAATAATTCAAATTAAATAACAGATAGCAACTTCATTTTTTAAAAATGTTATAAACACTGTATACGATTTACACGATACGATCTAAGATTTACCTGATTTAAAAAAAAAATTAACAATTATTTAGTGTACCAAACAAAACATGAATCAATAAACGAAATACTCAATTATGTGTAATTAATTCTTTTGTTTGATATCGAATAAGGGAAATAACTTATTGGTAGATAAAGTCTTAAGGAAGAAGTTCTTTCCCTATAGATAGGTTTGGGTTTTTTGTTTTGTTTTGTTTTTAAAATTTATTTACATTTTGCTTTTGTTATGTTGCTCTAGGAAGTGTGGGGTATTGTTAAGATTTGTAACAAAGCGAAAAAGGAGCGCGAATACAAACAGTCCCCTCTTCGAGATATTTCAATACGTCATGTTTGATACATACCTGCCGTCATGCTGTGTGAATAAACAGACCAGCAGGGGCCGATCACGCTTATCTTCATTTTTGCAATCATAATTTCTTTTTAACGATAATAATTGATTTTGATTGCACCTGATGAGATAAGATAATTTCACTGGTCTTAACAATTGGGACATCAGTTTGACAACAATTTCTTTACGTAACAAATGTACGCACACACGTGTAAATTCATATGAGTTTTAAGTTGGATATTGTAGATTCTATATCAAGATTCTATATATAGTTCTAGATCTAGACTTAGATCTAACTCTAGATCTAGACTTACATTTTGAATCTAGATTTAGATCTAAAACTAGGTCTAGATCAAGCTAGATCTATTTTGTATGACAAATGACAATGGAGATATTAATTTTTATTTGCGAGAGGAAAGTCTTAAGTCATTTGTACACAATTGTAGCTTAAAGTAGGTCAAGAATTATTTGTTTTTTCGTGTTGCCAATTTATCTAACTTTGTTAGAAGAATAAATCTTTATAGTTTCTCTTTATTACATGTAACATGTTATTAATTTTGAATGTATGGATAAGATTAATAATTATTAGTTTAAAAGATATAAGTGTACGCTAAATGAATACATGGAGATGCTGTGGCTGAGGGGTAAAGCACTTGGAACCAGAAGTCCCGTGTTCGAATTCTGGTGAAGACGCTAGGTGGACCACTTTAGGGCCGATTTTGAGTTTGTGTTTCCACACAAACTGTCTTTGTAACCTTGTTTATTTATTTATTAATGTGTGTGTGTGAAACCATCAGGGAAAAAGTATTAAAAAGTCTATTTGGTTGCTAGAGACTACAGAAGACTACTAGAGTGATAATCCCATCTTAATCTCGCTTCCAGACCAAACTGCATCTCCCACTGATTAATAACAAGAAGATTATCCACGTGAATTTTGTACACACAGTGTGTTTTCAGCGACCCACTTTGGGTAGGGAAATTCCACAATTGTGATTGTGTTATCTGTGTATCCATCCGTATGTCTGAACAAAACTAGAGGCGTTCAAATTTGATCGTGCTAGTCAAGCCGTGCTCACGAGAGATGAAATGTGACATTCAGTCCTCAGAAATGGAAGACTTTTTTTATTTCGAAATTATCTGTACTTTTAATGAGGTAAATTATCCGTACTTTTATTGAGGTAAATTATCCGAACTTTTAATGAGGTAAATTATCCGAACTTTTAATGAGGTAAATTATTCGTACTTTTAATGAGGTAAATTATCCGTATTTTTAATGAGGTAAATTGATGAAAGTGACACCAGATGCATTAACTATGATAGTACACAAGCGATGACTTCCTTAAACTTCACTTGAAAAGTTGGATGTACTCAGAACCAAACAAACGTTGCTTACCGTGTCCATAAGTCCTCCCAACCCTAATACTTCAGGTGAGGGCGGTTCAATTTTTGTGCAGAAATCACACTTTATGAACAAAATTATTCAAATATCTATATAATATATGCTACTTTTTGGATATTTTAATCCATTATTATATTATGTCAACCACCGCTTGGTAGACATTGATTCTTGTTAACAGGTGGAGCGATTTATTCAGCCAAACTCTCGCCTGAAGGCGTCCAAAAGCACTACTGGCCCTGACCAGACGGTTATCAATTTCCCTTAAAAGCGAGGCGTCATTTGATACTATACTATGCTATACTATACATCTCTCAACCCTTATATGGATATATGGATATGGATCTGAGACATGGGTACTATCGAGAAAGCAACTAAGACTACTTGAACGCTTTCACCAAAGATGCTCACCTCCATCATGGACATACGATGGCAAGACTGCACTACAAACAGCGATGTCCTTGCAAACGCTGGTATGGACAGTATAGAGGGACTTCTTATGATCCGACAGTTGCGCTGGGCAGGACACATATCCCGTATGGGGGACAAACGTATGCCAAAGGCAGTCTTTTTTTTTTTTGGTGAGCTTAAAGGTTGTTGATGTAACAGAGGTGCCCCACGGAAACGCTTTAAAGACCAGCTTAGGAGCCAACTTGCCTTAGCTGACATAGAGGTGAGAGCACCTGGCTGCATGCGGTCTCGGAACGAGACAGCTGGAGGAAACTTACAATATATATAGGATTAGGGTTAGGGTTTGTTTGGAAAAGTTCTGGATCCGCCGTGTTCAAATGATCATCGAAAGAGTTCATTATAGTTCGGACAAAAAACATCTTCCTAAATGGAGAGCTAAAGTACAAGTTTGTTAACAAATTTATATTGTCTTCATTGTTATATTATCACAATACTCAACAATACTGATGTTTAAAAGTTACACTCCATTTTTTATTAACGTGAAACAAGGAGAGACTCTGACACACTTAAGAGTAAACAGTGAACATGTGAACATACTGAACCGTAGAACAAGGGAGACTACAAGAAAACAAACAAACACACACACAACATACATAAACATAAATACACATAAAAATGTAACATTCATCGTACTTTTAAAAACTCCCCTGCTCTTTTCTTTCACTCCTTCTGTTTAACTCGCCTGCTCTTCTGTTAAACTCCCCTGCTCTTCTGTTTAACTACCCTGCTCTTTTCTTTCACTCCTTGTGTTTAACTCGCCTGCTCTTCTGTTAAACTTCCCTGTTTTTCTGTTAAACTCCCCTGCTCTTTTCTTTCACTCCTTGTGTTTAACTCGCCTGCTCTTCTGTTTAACTCGCCTGCTCTTCTGTTTAACTCCCCTGTTCTTCTGTTTAACTCCCCTGCTCTCTTTTTTCACTCCTTGTGTTTAACTCGCCTGCTCTTCTGTTTAACTCGCCTGCTCTTCTGTTTAACTCCCCTGTTCTTCTGTTTAACTCCCCTGCTCTCTTCTTTCACTCCTTGTGTTTAACTCGCCTGCTCTTCTGTTTAACTCGCCTGCTCTTCTGTTTAACTCCCCTGTTCTTCTGTTTAACTCCCCTGTTCTTCTGTTTAACTCCCCTGCTCTTTTCTTTCACTCCCATGACCTTCTGTTTAAGTCCACGTCTCTTCTATTGAACTCCCTGTAGCAAAATGTTCAAACCCCCCCCCCCTAACATTCTCTTTAATTCCGTGTTCCCCTCCCTCTCCTGACTAGCAGAAGTGACAAAAGAGAAACATCTTTCTGAGCAGGTAGAGAACGAGACCACTGCTACTATGTAGATATATAAAAGTTTTTTCAAAGCTACAAAAGGGATTAAATGAAATGAAGTGTCACTGAAAAGACTACCCAAGTACTGAGTACAAACAATTTCGTACACCATCACAGCATCAGATCTAAGACAACAGAATGTACAAATATTAGAAAAATATTTGCAAACAAAAAATTGGAAATATGCCTCTTTTTTTCTTAATGATAAAAATAAAAAATCGCAAGCAGTCAAGATCGTGTGATTTTTTTTTTACAGAGTACAATTACGGACAGTCAAATTGGAAATTTATGAAACTCTTGTATTTTATTAGTAGCCTATTACAAGCTATCCCGAAATGACCAACGCATAATTTTCCGACTCAGAACCAGTCACAACAGAATGAGACAACATATGTTCCGGAAGCTTAAAGTCGGGACGAGCGAAACCTGCCCAGAGATTGCTGACCATGTCCTTCAAAGCTGCATACCATATCAATAGGCTCAAACAAGACTCTGACCCCAAAATTCTCCTATAGAACAAAAGCTATACAAAGTACTGCCTGATATGGAAACCACTGTGCAGTTCATCTTAGATCTAGGATTACTGATTTGAACCCTCCAACATGTCAAGTGAGAACAAAGAAGAAGAATTAGTAGCCTAGTACCTTTGGTTTTGTATAGTAAGTAACAGTATATGTTCTTTAAATAGCCGTGTAATTCAGTAGCCAACTGGCAATTCTTTGAGATCTAGATCTAGTATCTCACCAACGGAGATGAGTTCAATTAGTCTGACGTCCGCTGGTCAGTTTCAACTAGTGAGCACCTTGAAGCGATCAAGCAATGAAAACAGCGAGTAATTGAGTGACGCATCACCACGTCTTGGCACTCAGCGACGGCCAGCGACAGAGGAGTCAGTTCAGGAAAACATATTTACTGCTATCATTAGCCTCTTTGTCATTAGTTTCAAGTCCCTTAGCTCTTAGCTGTCATTAGCTCGTGACATCTGTCATCTCAAATGTGTCATCTACACCCTTAGCGTTGCAACTTTTGTTGTTTTTTTAACTTTCGTTGTTTCTTGTTTGAACTTTTTCTTAGTGAATTTTTAAAAACGATTTTTTTTTTTCTGTCTTTATTCAATTAATACAACCCCGTGAAAAACGGGTGGTCTCTGATTCCTGGTGAGTTGAATCTGTTTTCTTTAGGTCTGCTCCTCTCTGTTCATGTCTCCATCGTATGCTCCACTTTTCTCTCTCTCTCTCTCTTTCTATCTCTCTCTCTAATGTAAAATACCATTGACTGGCTCATTCATTGATCAAGAAATATCTTAAACTGTCGTACGAATCCGCAGGAAATTTTGTACACAGGTTCCTTTTTTTTTTCTTCATTTGGGACCTTCAAATTCACTTCGCCCAGGGCCTCCAATTATCTAAGGCCGGCCCTGAGCCTGATTTGACAGATTCGCAACCTAAAGGCAGCTACTCGCGAAAAAACGCAAGCTTTCTATCAAACCTTTGTATTTTAATTTCGGTGTTTCCCCAAAAGGTCCAATCTAGAAATAACACATTTTAAAAATATCACAAATTCCGTATTTTAAAGCTATTTTTTTTTATTTTCCCCCAATTCAACTTATTTTTAATATGTCTTGTGTTATTTCCGCTTACTTTTAGACGCGGTCTAAACAAACAAACAAAAATCCAAATAGCATTAATAAGATAGAACAAAATACTAAAACAAATGTAGAAAGGGAAACAGAAATGTGGTCTTCAATTGGGGCCTTCGAAAAAAGCCTTTTTTCCCCTCTAGGCCTGAAACCGAAGGTATGAAGGAATGTATGTGGTGCTTCATAGCGTACATTGCTTGCATTAAGATTAAAAGTTGCAAAAAAAGTAAAACTAACCCAAAAAAGGGGGGGGGTCCAGGTCTTATTATAATAACGCTTGAATTGAGAAGCCAGAGAAAAGAGTGTACGAAGGGCTAGGCCAATTAAAAGTCAAAGAATATAAGATGTATGACTGATGGACTAACTTTTTGTTTTTTCCTGGGGGGTGGGGTGCAGATAAGGGAAGGTGCTACTAGCATAAACGGGCCCAAAATAGGAGTGCATGTATTGGTCGAAGGCGCATTGGGAAGCGGGTATTTCCAAATCAAGTCAAAAGTCTGTCCAAGCAATTACGATGCACAGGCTAAAAAAATGAGAGAGAGAGAGAGAGAGAGAGAAGGAAATTATAAGTTCGGCCATAATTAACAAGTTAAAGCCAGGAAAGAAATCAACAGGCGTAGATGCTGTGTACTACAGTGTTCTGCTAGTATATATCTATTTATTTATTTATTTAAATATAATTCTGTCTCCAGACCAAAACATAATATCGAAGGTAAAGTTTTAGTTGTACATATATATATAAAATATATATATTGTACTACAGTAATTATATTCGTATTAGTTTTATTATACGTCCACACCACTCTACTATAAATTAAAATCGCTTTTCTCAAACCATTTAGTGCCACACTTAGAGCTACAAGACCCTGACCACCCAACCTCTTACACCAGTGCTCTCTTTTCTACCTCTGTGTAAGTTTGTGAGCGAGTGTGTGTCTGTGAGAAAGATTTTTGTCACCCATTGATGCCATCACTCTTTCACTCTTTTGTATCTTTTCTTTCCCTCCAAACATACCTATATACATATATTTGTGTGTATATTGTCTTTAATACGCCGACCTTCTCACTAGTGCGATGGTGATTCAATAGTTGGCCCGCTATTTGTCGTCTAGTCATGGCGCCTCATTTCGTGCACGACATTGCTTACTTTATCGCGCCTAATTACAACTTCGCCATGTACTGATTTGAGTCATTCAACGTTATTTTTATACATTATTTTTCTATTAAGAATTTACGTATTGGAACATGTGACTAGATTTATGTGTTCTTAGTGTCTATGTACAGATTACTTTTGCACATCACATACACACATAAACGTATATATATATAGTGAAATATAAAAGCCATATTTTATTTTTTTATTTATGTATATATATATGTATATATATATATATATATATATATATATATATATATATATATATATATATATATATATATATATATATATATATATATATACATATATATATATATATATATAGTTTATTTTTTGAGATTGGTTGAATAAAAAAACTAATTGCTCACTTCCACACAGAAGTAAATTTCTTTTTTTTAAATAAAAGATAATTTAAAAACATAACAATTAAAGTATTTACACACACAAAAATACAACACTTTAAAAACATATTATAATTGAAAACATGACTTACTTAATGTGTTACACTACAATAAAAAAGCTAACCTACACTTAAGAGTGTGTGTCAGTAACAGGTCATCTCGGAGAAGTTCCTCTGTCCTACACCTCTCCCCTTCTCTCTATCCGATGGCCCGTGTGAGAACCTGGCACGGCGACTGTGGCCCCGGACATCTGTGACACAAGAGTTGTGCAGGGAAGGATCCTGGTAAGCTCTTCAGGCACCGGGACAGGAAGCGCGTGGCAACCAGCCAATCGCAAGACACGGCCCTCTGCCTCCCCCCTCCTCTCTTTCCTTTCCTCCACCGACCCGCTCCCTACCGAACCTCTCTACAGATTTCAGTTCAAGACGAAGGGAGTACCACGCTGGGTCCCAGAACGGAATGACTCTCGCCTGCCACGGACACTTGGTCACATGTTGCACTCACACACACACACACATACAGAAACATTTGATGACATGTTGCATTCACACACACACATACAGAAACATAGGATGACATTTTGCATTCAAACACACACAGATACAGAAACATATGATGACATGTTGCATTCACACACACACATACAGAAACATATGATTACATGTTACATTCAAACACACACACATACAGAAACATAGGATGACATGTTGCATTCACATACACGCACACATACAGAAACATAGGATGACATGTTACATTCAAACACACGCACATACAGAAACATAGGATGACATGTTGCATTCACACACATACACACATACAGAAACATAGGATGACATTTTGCATTCACACACACACACATACAGAAACATATAATGACATGCTGCATTCAAACACACACATACAGAAACATATAATGACAAGTTGCATACACACAAAAACACATATACAGAAACATATAATGTTATGTTGCACTCAAACACACACATACAGAGACATTTGTTGACATGTTTGAGACACAAGTTCCAGATGTTGTACATTTAAATCTAAAAGGAAATATTACTTATCCTACAACAATAACATTACTCGACTACCAGCACCTATAACACGATTCTCGACTTATCCAGCACCTATAACATGATTCTCGTTTATCCGGCACAAATAACATGATCCTCGACTTAGCCCACACCAATAACATGATTCTCGTTTATCCGGCACAAATAACATGATCCTCGACTTAGCCCACACCAATAACATGATTCTCGACTTAGCCCACACCAATAACATGATTCTCGACTTAGCCCACACCAATAACATGATTCTCGACTTAGCCCACACCAATAACACGATTCTCGACTTAGCCCACACCAATAACATGATTCTCGACTTAGCCCACACCAATAACATGATTCTCGTTTATCCGGCACAAATAACATGATCCTCGACTTAGCCCACACCAATAACATGATTCTCGACTTAGCCCACACCAATAACATGATTCTTGACTTAGCCCACACCAATAACATGATTCTCGACTTAGCCCACACCAATAACATGATTCTCGACTTAGCCCACACCTATAACATGATTCTCGACTTAGCCCACACCAGTAACACGATTCTCGACTTATCCGGCACCAATAACATGATTCTCGACGTATCCGGCACCAATAACATGATTCTCGACGTATCCGGCACCAATAACCTAGTATAATATTAACACCGATAGTATGGTTTAATATTCACACTACTATCTAGTTCTAGACATTTGTTACTTTGACCAATAACGTCTAGACATAAAGTCTATTATCTTCTTTTCTCAGAAGTTTTCTTCTGTCTCTACATCTTCCATGTCAAGTGTTGACATCTATACTGTACGTGTACACCAAACTTGAAACTCATAAAAATTGAATAATAAAGAGATAGAAGAGGGTATAAATTCGCGGGCAAATTTGAAACCGATAACATGCTTTTATAAACAAAAAGTGTTTATGTCGTTTGTTGAGTTACACAATTTTTAATTAAGTAATAAAGAGCAATATTCATGAACAATATTTGACCAAGAGAAACAGTCTAAGACCCTCGGATGACCGTCACATTGATTGGTCTTGTGGGTTTTGGGTAAATTTAAAGTTGTGTAATTGAAATGCTGATTACAGTCATCCTTTTATACAAACAAACTTTTGTTAAAAAAAAAGCTTTTCATTCCTGAATGCGAAATATTTTCATTGACTTCCAAAGCAATGGTTGGATAGCTGCCTGGCCATGCAGTATGCGCTCTAGACTGTCGTCTCGAATATCTCGAAAACTCGGGTTCAAATTCTGCTCTCTGCCATTTCCCCTTCCCGGGACACTTGTGCTACGATGTAATAATCTTCATTTCTGAAGGAACATCCCGAAACATGTTCAACGAAACAAAACAAAAACACTAAAAACAAAGAACAAAATGTTGTGAGGAACAGTAACACTCTAACCAGCACAACATAACATCATGCTTAAATAGGCTTATCTAAAGGGAAGAACTCCATACTTACAACCATACAACTCAATAATGTAGAATTTATTTCCCTTTTTCAATATAAAACAAAATAAGTAATTACCCATAATTAATTGACCAATCGGTTAATTATTATATTGATTCATGCTTTGTTAGGTACAATAATTAATGGAGTAAACTTTCAACTTGATTCAGAGTGGGTGTGGTAAAAAAATATCTTGCTCAAAATTTGTACCAGACCGATAGACAGACAGACAGAGTGAGTTGACATAAGCTTTGGAAAAACAAAGTATTGTCTAGCAGATGTGATCAATTTGAACCACATGAAAAGTAACACCTAAATTATGGTCGAACATTCAACTAAGCTAATAATGGAGAGAAAATAGATTTTTATAAAAGAACAAAAAACGTTACGTTCAATTTTGTTGATTGAAACACTACAATCACAGTCCAACAAAAGTGCCCCCAACAAATAGCTCAATGGCGCATGTATGAGGGCCCCCCTAGGGCGCTGCTCTGTTCACACATGCATGCACCAGAGAGACAAAAGCTCTGACTGTGAAATTGGCTTCATTTTCATTCTTTGAGTTCATATTTGAACAAATGTACTCACTTTGAGATTAAAACAAAAGGCAGAGTTATGTCCCTGCTGTTTTATTTGTACGTAAGAAATTTCAGTTATACCCATAGAAATTTCGTTTGTTGTAAAGTTGTAGAGAAGGTTAGCACTCCCTTTGACAAGGGCACAATGGACCCTTGGGATCTAAATACTCAATGACTTTGGGGAAACAAGGACAGAATGGACCCTTGGGATCTAAATACTCAATGACTTTGGGGAAACAAGGACAGAATGGACCCTTGGGATCTAAATACTCAATGACTTTGGGTAAACAATGACAGAATGGACCCTTGGGATCTAAATACTCAATGACTTTGGGGAAACAAGGACAGAATGGACCCTTGGGATCTAAATACTCAATGACTTTGGGGAAACAAGGACAGAATGGACCCTTGGGATCTAAAAACACTTAAAGACAAGGACAGAATGGACCCTTGGGATCTAAAAACACTTAAAGACAAGGACAGAATTGGCCCTTGGGATCTAAAAACTCAATGACAATGACTTTGGGGGGAACGCCTAATATGGGCCGAGTGGTCAAGCGCTTGGCTTCCGAACCGAGGGATCAAGAGTATGACTCCAGGTGTAGACTGAGCTTATGACTCTCCTGAGTGCTCCCTGCTCTTCCTGACATACGTTATGGAAGTAAATGCGGCGTTGTGCTGGCCACACGACAAACTCGTTAAAACATCAGCAATGAAAAAAGGAGTTATCTGCACTCAAGTACCTTTACTTTTCTCTTTACTGTCCATGTCTACTGGTGTGAGATCTTTACTTTTCTCTTTACTGTCCATGTCTACTGGTGTGAGATCTTTACTTTTCTCTTTACTGTCCATGTCTACTGGTGTGAGATCTTTACTTTTCTCTTTACTGTCCATGTCTACTGGTGTGAGATCTTTACTTTTCTCTTTACTGTCCATGTCTACCGGTGTGAGATCTTTACTTTTCTCTTTACTGTCCATGTCTACTGATGTGAGATGTTTACTTTTCTCTTTACTGTCCATGTCTACTGGTGTGAGATCTTTACTTTTCTCTTTACTGTCCATGTCTACTGATGTGACATCTTTACTTTTCTCTTTACTGTCCATGTCTACTGGTGTGAGATCTTTACTGTCCATGTCTACTGGTGTGAGATCTTTATTTTTGTCTTTTGTCTACTGATGTGAGATCTTTACTTTTCTCTTTACTGTCCATATCTACTGGTGTGAGATCTTTACTGTCCATGTCTACTGGTGTGAGATCTTTACTGTCCATGTCTACTGGTGTGAGATCTTTACTTTTCTCTTTACTGTCTATGTCTACTGGTGTGACATCTTTACTTTTCTCTTTACTGTCCATGTCTACTGATGTGAGATCTTTACTTTTCTCTTTACTGTCCATGTCTACTGGTGTGAGATCTTTACTGTCCATGTCTACTGGTGTGAGATCTTTACTGTCCATGTCTACTGGTGTGACATCTTTACTTTTCTCTTTACTGTCCATGTCTACTGGTGTGAGATCTTTACTGTCCATGTCTACTGGTGTGACATCTTTACTTTTCTCTTTACTGTCCATGTCTACTGGTGTGAGACCTTTACTTTTCTCTTTACTGTCCATGTCTACTGGTGTGAGACCTTTACTGTCCATGTGTACTGATGTGAGATCTGTTTCGAGTCTAGTCAGACCTTCTTGAAGTAAATGTTTTTCTCAACACCTGGAGATCAAGTGTCTCCTACGCTATTTCAAAAGTCTCAAAAAGCTATAAAGCCATGTTTAATCCTAATTGCAATGATTTTATTATTTTTAATGCCTAAAACGTAACAATAAAAATAAAATTTAAAAAGTTATGTTTAATTGATGAAAGCGCACAAACTTATGAAAGTTGCACAAATATCGCAATTAGGAAAAACCTAAAGAGAGAGGAGAACAGGCAGTCTATACGTTGTTTTTCTTGCTTTCTTTCGCTGTTTTGACTGTAGATCTCTTAGTTCATTTCTATTTTGTCATTACATCACATGTACTAAGTATTCAAACAACAAATCTGCATTTCACTTGAGTTTGAGTGTCACCAGACCTACACTCCTCATTGCTAGTGTGTAAGAGACATTCCCAAGTTGCCTTCAGTTGGAAGCCTTGAAATATCAAAAGGAGAAATGGACGAGCCTTGTTCAGGTCTCAAGCATCAACGTTCAAGTAAGTTCTACAATCTACTGTAGAATGTTTCAAAGGTTATTATGGAAGACAGAAAGTAGGCGGCCCAATTCTACACATAGCATGGAGTCATGGAGCTGATGTAGAGATCGAATACGTGTATGGGTTCGCAAACATGGACGTCCTCGAATAACTTTGTGCCGCACCCTCATGGAGGACATCAACTGGGAAGATGCTGCAGACATTGATGGAGAAAATTTCTAGGGAGAGATCTTGCTGCCCAGTGTCGTGTGCGCGTGAACAGGTTTATTTCTCGTTTAATAGTTGTGTTTTTAGGTACAAGAAGTAGTTTGCATTGGGCGTGTTTGGTTGTCAAGACGATTGTAGGGGTTACGTAGTGTTCTTGTAGCGGAGAGAGCTTTCTAGCTGTAGATTCTGTTTGCGCTACAGTTTCACTGTTTACCCGTTTTATCGGTACATAAGTACTTTCTTACATAAGTACAGAAATGTAGTAATCAGGCTGATACTTAGGTACGGGTGTTGTTAATGAAAGTTCTCTGATTTAGCGGCATTGCTAGATCTAAGTTAGTCTTTGTTTCAGTGTGTTAAACTTGGGGCTACGATGGAGTGTTTGGTTTTGAGCTCGCCCTTGGAGCCGTGACTGATCACGTGATTAGTTTGAGCCTTGTATCTCCGTGTTGTAGTAATTGGAGCTACCGGGCCATGTGGCCGGAACTGAGTGTTCATTTGTAACAATGCATTATTTTTATTATCCCATGATTTGTACATATTCTGAATATTATTTATTTGTAGTTAGTATTAAATTTTGCTATTGTTCAACGATCGTCGACCACTTATTTACAGTTCGGTTATTATGCAACTTGGTTTGCTGTAGTTCTTTGATAAATACATTAGCCTGCCGAGGTTGGAGACCCAGTTCATTATATCAACCCCAAGTAAAAAAGAAAAAAGTTAGTAAAGTAGTTATGTAAAGTTAGTAACTACGTAAAGTAAGTAAATAAGTAAGTAAGTAAGTAAAGTAAAGTAATTAAGTGAGTAAGTAAGTAAAAAGAAAAAAGTTAGTAGAGCAGTTATGTAAAGTTAGTAAAGTACTTAAGTCATTAAAGTAAGTAAGTACAGTTAGTAAGTAAATAAGTAAGTCATTAAAGTAAAGTAAGTAAATAAGTAAGTAACTAACTAAGTAAGTAACTAAGTAAAGTTAGTATAGTTCCTATGTATATTTGCTATATACTCCAGACAACGTGCAAATATATTTTGTAGAAGATTTCATCGCATTCAGATCACATTTGATTGCCCATGCTCTTTTTACAGCTCCTACTGTTAGCTGGCAAACTCTTTCTATGTTCAAAATGGCGGATGGAAGCTGGCAGAAAACTGGACGAGTGTTTCGAAAACGGCTGTAAAGATTTTCTAACAATTTGGACAGTTGATGTCTATTTTATATCTATTTTATGTCTACCTTATTGACCACACACTCAAAAACGGATTTAACTGTCATAATTTTACGAAATATTATCTGAAAAATAAAATTTGGCACATTTCTTTTTCTTTCTGGACATCGGAACTTCCCGCACTCGACTTCAATGTTTGTCTTCAGTAAATAGTTCAATCTATAAATAGACGTAGCTACATTTGTATTTTACACGCCGTCTTAGGCAGAACTATTGAACTGTTAGAAGGACTTGAATGTGCACAGCTCAATGGAAAAGGGTTTTAAATGAATTAGGTGTCAATTGGAATAAGCTCACATTGTCTATATAATAGTCCTAATAGCATGAGTCGCAAACTTTATTACTTAACTGACTGACCTCATAAAATAAACGGAACTAGCTTTAATCGCTTGGTTTTAACCCTTTGGAGTACCAGATACGGAAAAACACGCAGATTGCAACTGGTTCGCGTAGTCAAGTGAAACACTGCACTCATCCTTTCTCTTCGTAATCGAAGACATTGCCTTTATTATTACCAGAGGTTAGGAATACATTTTCAGAAATTATAGAGCTCTGGAGTACAGTACAGATACAAATTCTTCTATTAGATCTGAAGCAGGCAGATTGTTATTTGGTATGCAACGTTTTAATTTTCTCATCTACACACAAGTCTACTTTCAAAAACTTGAATTATCAATTCTAACCTGCGCACTCAAACAGAAAACATTAAAGATATTCTTAACTAATAGTCGGGAGGACATTGCTGAAGTCATGAGCTTTTGGGAAAGCATATGCTCAGATCTGGAACTTGGTGCAGAACTTTGAAAACGTTAGCCACAAGAAAAATATGTCCGACGAAATAGATGAAGACTCTGTAGTAACACCAAGAAAGAGCTTCGGGTAGAAATTTATTCTACCTCGGACACCGATTTGAACACCTTAGGCTGTGGTTGATAAATATGATTTTATGTCGCCATTCCAACAATCGAATCCTCACATTGAAACAAACCTCGCCAGTGCTCCTAGCGATATTAACACAAGCAAATGTCGCCAGGAGAGAAAGAGCTTTTCACAGCGCGACGCCATGATGCTCTGTCATGTGCTTCTGTCTCCCAGGTGGATGGGTCTATGCTGAACGCTTTGAGGGTGTCCCTGAAGCGCTTTCTTTGACCACAATGCAAGCGCTTTCCTTCGCTTAGTTGGCCTTACAAGAGTTGTTTAGGGATGTGGCGCGTCTTCCATTCTGCAGACGTGTCCTGCCCATTGGAGCTGGGACTGCATCAGGATTGTGTGGATGCTTTGCAGACCCGCTCTTCGAAGGACTTCAGTATCTGGTATTTTGTCTTGTCTGACGATTGTGGCTACATACGAGCAAAGTTTTTTTCAAACTAAAGTGTGTTTTTTTCTTCTACCCCGTTCTCATTATCATGTTGGGGTGTTCTGAGACCAGATGAACTGTTGAAGCATTCACATAACTAGACGAATAACGCATTGGTTTCCAAATCAGGGAGCTCTCCATAGAGTTTTCTTTCTATTGAGATGTTTTGAGGCCCGTGTATTATTTTGGCCTCTTGATAAAGTTGATCAAGGATTATTTTCGATCAACGATGACAAAGTTACGACTTACTAAATTTGTTCATTTAACTTTTTTTTTTCTTTGGAGGGCATCAAGAGCTACGCCCCTGCAATAATGACTTAGTTATTGTGTCATTCAGGTCGATGTCACTCCGACACACAACGCTGTTTGTTGTTCCAGAACCGTAAATGAAGTCTACAGTATCTCATGTTTCAATATTAAATGACCTCTGAGTTTGTAACCTTTTGTGTACAATTCTGAAAGTCAATAGCGGTCTTCAGTTTCTTCTCCGGAGCTTTCACAGCCTTTGATATGTATATCCAGTCTAAATAGATTATTTTAAAACGCATTTATTTATGTCCAATGTTTTGTTTCTAAATCAACTCAGTCCGTAATTCTGTCTTCCAGGTAAATTTGGTGTACATGTCATTTCCGTCACACGCATTCTCGGTTCAAGTTGGAACTTATACATAGTAATCTGTTGTACCTAACAAAACATAAATCAATAAAAAGTTAACCAATTATTAATTGATTATTGATATTTTTTTGTTTTGTTTGCAATCGAAAAAGGAAAATTGATGCTACTTATTGACAGATGTGGCTATAATATATGTAAGGTTATTTCCCTTAGGACGTTTTTACACGTTTTTTGAACTTTTGCATAATTATTTATAAGCGACGATAATACATGAATCAATACAATGAGTTAACCAAGTAGTGGGAACTGATTAATTTGTTATATATTAAAAGAAAGCTTATTTCTGCAGTATTGAGAAATATGACAGGAATGTTTGCGGTTCTTCTTCTTAAATAAGTTTGTTTTTTTTTAATTTTTTAAAATTTCTGCCTGTTTTTAACTTTGTCTTTTGTTTTTCATAGCCACTATTATAATATATATATATGGTGTCATGATAGACCTGGCTTATTTCGATAATTCAGATCCCAACGTTTTGCAAATAGTTCTAGTCTATGTCATACTCTAAATGATTAGATGTCAGGAGCTCTCAGTAAAACAATGACGCAGCTAAATCAGACCTTTATTTGTTTCTTGACGAAGTAAATCATTCGGTGATGTACAACGTTTAATGTGTCCATGTAAACATTTTGCTGTCATATTTCATCCTTCAACTGTTTTGATGTCATATTTCAGTTAAATATTTGAAATCATATTTCAACGAAACATTTTGATGTCATATTTCACAGTTCAACACGTAGATGTCCTATCACATTTTCTAAACAGCCTAATGCCAAATTTTTTGGTCATCAAACTTTGTAAACATTTTCTTTTTAAAAACACAGAAAACAAATTGAACAAAAAATTCTTTTGTTTTGACTAGTAATGTTTTATCAATACTTCTAATAGTTCTCCTCCTGAATCACATACACCCCCCTCTTTCTCCCAGTCTTCTGGACACTCCTCCGCCTCCATCAGTTCGCCACCTCTTCATCCACTGCCACCAAGTGTGGTATTGTTTATTTCTGTCGCCGTCAACGGCTCCTTCCCTAGACCTATCCATTACTCTGTCGATGAAAGGCTCCTAGACACAAAGAGTTGAAAAAAAAAAAGAGAGAGATGAGCTCTACAAGCCTTGCAGCCATGGAGCTCTGACCTGGGACAGTCGTCTGCTTGTATCTGTGAAATTTGAGAAATAACTCGTTTGGTTCTCGAGTAGGTCGTTGGAAAGAAATAAATCTTCATGGCAACTTGTTGGCTTGGTTCTGAGAGTAGGGCCTAAGACCTTTGGTGAACAGAACATAATACCTGTGTAATGACGATATACAACTTTGTATGGGCTTTTACTGTGTCCTATCTCCCCCCCCCCCCCAACTCTCTCTCTCTTACCCACTTTCTTTTCATACTCTCTTTTTTCTAGTTCTCTTTTTTTTTCTATTGTCTTCTCTCTTTCTCTTTTCCTTCTCTTCCTTTTCTTTGTTATTCTCTCTTGTTCTTTTTCTTTCCGTCTCCTTGTTGACCTCTTTCCATTTTGACGTTTTCTCTTACAAGGATTGAGACGTCTTTGGTTCAGTAGTTCAGTGACAAATAGTTTGGGAAATCAAACATGTGTCTCAGTGAAATCAAACATGTGTCTCAGTGAAATCAAAAATGTGTCTCAGTGAAATCAAACATGGGTCTCAGTGAAATCAAACATGTGTCTCAGTGAAATCAAACATGTGTCTCAGTGAAATCAAACATGTGTCTCAGTGAAATCAAACATGTGTCTCAGTGAAATCAAACATGTGTCTCAGTGAAATCAAACATGTGTCTCAGTGAAATCAAACATGTGTCTCAGTGAAATCAAACATGTGTCTCAGTGAAATCAAACATGTCTCTCAGTAAAGTAAAACGTTAATACGTTAACCATTTTATTGTTTTTTAGTTCGAGGTTAAGTTTATAATCAATACTCCAATTGTTAGTAGAGTGTACTTCTACTCATTGTCATCATTGCTTCATGAAGTGTTTATTGTATATGTATATATATATTATTTCAATATCTTGAAGAATTATGATTTACGCTCCGTGATTATTACCACATTACCTCTTTTTCGTCCTTTATGAACGGTGAATGTGTTTAAAATGAACTTATCATTTTATGTATATAAATAAATCATTACTCTATTTTTGTTTGTTATTGTAAACACAGGAAGTGCGTCATCTTTCCTGGTTTTAATTTTTTTTTATGAGCATGAATAATACTAATTGCTACACCTTCAAGTAGTTAGAGTAAATTGCTACACCCTTCAAGTAGTTAGAGTGAAATGCTACACCTTCAAGTTGTTAGAGTGAATTGCTACACCTTCAAGTAGTTAGAGTGAATTGCTACACACCTTCAAGTAGTTAGAGTGAATTGCTACACCTTCAAGAAGTTAGAGTGAATTGCTACACCTTCAAGTAGTTAGAGTGAATTGCTACACACCTTCAAGTAGTTAGAGTGAATTGCTACACACCTTCAAGTAGTTAGAGTGAATTGCTACACCTTCAAGTAGTTAGAGTGAATTGCTACACACCTTCAAGTAGTTAGAGTGAATTGCTACACCTTCAAGAAGTTAGAGTGAATTGCTACACCTTCAAGTAGTTAGAGTGCCATGGTAAAACGTGCACGTTACGGGTGCAGAGAAATGTAAATAAAGACTGTGCAGTGTATTGAAAGTCAATCAGCGAACAAAAGTATTTAGTACCACCACTTCGTGTCGTCCTTCATCTGTGTTGATCACTATATATCACTTATATACAAATATACAAACCTGATATGTTCAAACAACAATGTAGATTTGGAGAATAAACATATGGCAATGATGATAAACTTTCCTGGCAACAAAGTTACTTATTCCTGTGAACTGCTCACAACATTTCTTGAGTCTTAGATACTTATAGTGATTAAGTGTTAGATACTTATTGTGACTAAGTGTTAGATACTTATTGTGACTAAGTGTTCGATACTTATTGTGACTAAGTGTTAGATACTAATAGTGACTAAGTGTTAGATAATTATGACTAGGTGTTAGATAATTATAATGACTAAGTGTTACATACTAATAGTGACTAAGTGTTAGATACTTATTGTGACTAAGTGTTAGATACTTATAGTGACTAAGTATTAGATACTTATTGTGACTAAGTGTTAGATACTTATTGTGACTAAGTGTTAGATACTTATTGTGACTAGTGTTAGATACTTATTGTGACTAAATGTTAGATACTTATTGTGACTAAGTATTAGATACTTATTGTGACTAAGTGATTCCTGTGTAAACTTGTAAGTGCTGTTGTTCACCTTTACTGTTAGAAGATTTGTGTAAGCTTGTGAAATGTTTGTTTGCTTGTCTGTCCACAGCCCTGGAGGACATAATCGGTAGCACCACCTGTACAGTTGGGTCATTTGTCATACTGGACAGGCCGGCAATCTTCCGATTGTCCACGCGAACCAGGAGTCAGGCTGCTAATGATGGGCTATCACATTACCTTCAAAAGATGACTAGATTAAGACTGGCCATTGACTCGTCCCATCGACCTGGCCCATACAATATTAAATCACTGAACAGTTGGACGAGACTGCTATGTGTGTGTGACATCGGTCAGCTTTCCTGGATTTAAAAAACAACAATTCTATGTTCTTATAAAGTACACATTGTAGCAGAGGAGAGAGAGAGAGAGAGAGAGAGAGAGAGAGATGTGTGTTTGGTTACCATGTCTGTATTTAAAATGTCCACTTTATTACAGAAAAATGGATTCTAAAATTAGAATGTATGCTTTATTGAATCTTTTTCAGGCGTTGATTTCAACCAGTCCAACGCTATGGGGAGAGAGTGGGTGATATCACGGGCAGAATATAAAATGATTATCATATAGATCTTTTAAGTCAGTGTCATTTCGCTGTTTGGTATCTCGTTAGCTCGAGTCATAGTGCAACGATTTGTGACTATTTATATTTTCAGTTTTACATCACATCTATCTCTCCCATTACATCACATCTATCTCTCCCATTACATCACATCTATCTCTCCCATTACATCACATCTATCTCTCCCATTACATCACATCTATCTTTCCCATTACATCACATCTATCTCTCCCATTACATCACATCTATCTCTCCCATTACATCACATCTATCTCTCCCATTACATCACATCTATCTATCCCATTACATCACATCTATCTCTCCCATTACATCACATCTATCTCTCCCATTACATCATATCTATCTCTCCCATTACATCATATCTATCTCTCCCATTACATCATATCTATCTCTCCCATTACATCACATCTATCTCTCCCATTACATCACATCTATCTCTCCCATTACATCATATCTATCTCTCCCATTACATCACATCTATCTCTCCCATTACATCATATCTATCTCTCCCATTACATCATATTTATCTCTCCCATTACATCACATCTATCTCTCCCATTACATCATATCTATCTCTCCCATTACATCATATTTATCTCTCCCATTACATCACATCTATCTCTCCCATTACATCACATCTACAATCCGTGACCCTTCCTTTATGCTCTCTCTCCATGTGGATCTAACATGGTACTTCTGTCTTTACTAACATGGTACTTCTTTCTTTACTAACATGGTACTTCTTTCTTTACTAACATAGTACTTCTGTCTTTACTAACATGGTACTTCTGTCTTTTGTAACATGGTACTTCTGTCTTTACTAACATGGTACTTCTGTCTTTACTAACATGGTACTTCTGTCTTTACTAGTATGTACATCCACACTCCGTGCCTTTGATTAAGAAATAAAAGTTAATGTGAAATTCATTAGACGTCTAATGTTGTTCTAGAGACAGGAACAGTTGACTCTAAGGATGTGTTGGCTGGACATAGTCTGGGACTTTCTTTCTGAATTAAGTATCCATTTATTTAATCCTTTATTTATCTACAAGTGCAAAGACATTTTCTTTTTCTCAATGTATTCAAGAGTTAAGAATCATTGGCCATTATCGAGATGTCTTTAAAAAAAAACGAAATTTGTTATAGTCTCCTTTTACAGTGTCTACTTAATAAGAATACTTTTCTTACATATAATCAGGGAGTGGTAAATGGATACCATGTCAGTTGTCAAAACATGTCCGGACGATATTTCAAAAGGGCCTGTGTTATTTTATTCAACTGCCCAAAGTGTTGCTCTTCATAGTTTGTTTCATTGTCTGAGCTTTACAATGTGAATGATTATTTTTGGTTTGTCATTGAAAAGTTTATCTGGTTGATTGAAATCTCTTGTCTGTTACTGATATTATTGTAGAAATGAGCTAATTTTCATTCTCTGTCACTGCCAGGGTTGAGTTTTCCTATAGAAAAACGAAATTCATTGTAGTCCACTTAACAGTGTCTACTGTGTAATTTTTTGGTGAAAGACATAGTGATAAGTCACATTCAAGCCATGCTCTTCAAAGGTTGCCAATCGAAACGTTTTTTTGTACGGTCTGGAACTGAAAGTCGTAGGTGTACTTGATGGCGGACAATGCTGTGTGGAGTCAGGGAAAGACAATCGATCGCACTAACTTTGTCAAGTGACTCTTTTGGCTGGTATTTACCTGGTATTGTCTACTCAACCGACCTGCACACACTCTTAAACACACATACTATTTATGCATAACGCAAACACGTCAGTCATAGAAATGTGTGTTTTTATAAACTGTTTTCTTCTTACATTGGTGAGTGTCGCTGATCTGTCCGAATGAGGAGGGGGGGGGGGGAGGTGTCACAAGGTTCAAAGTCACATGATTCCAGTTATAAGCCTACTATTTACGAAGAACATAAATAACTGATCACGTGTTTTCATGACACATAAGACCAAACACGAAAGTTGTAGATATTATACGCCTGCAACGCCTAAACTTCCTGTCACGTGACTACAATACGTCGCATACCATGATACGGAATAGCAAGCTGGCTTTCAGTAACTGGAAACTCCAACTATCTTCTAACATTTTCTGGGTAAACTATTCGCATGATACGAGTATCATGAAGGTGTAGCAGTTCACTCTAACTACTTGAAGGTGTAGCAATTCACTCTAACTACTTGAAGGTGTAGCAATTCACTCTAAGTATTATTTACTTGAAGGTGTCAGAGTTTTAATGGCCTCAATGTAGAAAATATATACATGTATTTCCGTTAGTTTGCAGCAGACGAAGGCCTCGTGGCCCAAACGTTTGTTTTGTTTTTTTCTTTCACTTTGTTCCAACAGGGTTTCTTATAAGTATCTATATATATAATAGAAAATATATTTGTCTTTGCATTTCATTCAGTCTTTACTACGCACAGAATTACTACACGAGCCTTGCGTGTAGCGAAGTCATACAGTATATCATAAGAATTTTGTTTCCTACAAAGATCATACTCAATAGCAAGAATTACCAAATGTTTCAATCTATCTTTGATAGTTGTTGACTTCAAGTAATTCTTCATTAGCTTAAGGTGCGAGAAGCTTCTTTTTCCACATTCCAAAATTACGTGATAATGCCGGGTTTTTTTTTTATAGCGCGTAGGATTGGCGTTTTCCATATTGAATGACACCCCAAAATGACAATTTTTGTCTATATATTTCTGGAGATGTGTACGTTTTCAAAAAATTTTAATAATTTCCGGAGATTTCCATGACTTTTTCGTATATTTTGCAATTTCAGGAGATTTCCAGGAGCTCCTGGTAAATTAGGAGGCCGCGGGAAATCTCCTATAACAGGCGTTTACCTTGTTCGGACAGAAGGATCACAGCGTAACGATCATGATAATGCCAGTGGCGTGCACAGGTCAAATAGATCCCATAGATCATGGGCGTAGCCAGGGGAATTTGGGGGTTCAACCCCCCCCCCCGAAAGGAATTTTCCCCACAGGGGGAGGGGATCGGAATTTAGTGTCTGATTTTTTGCTTTGATTCTATTTATTTTAGATGAGATTTTAATACTAAGCCATCACTTGCCCCAGCGCAGCCAAGAGGGTTTTAAGTTAAAAAACTCTACCAGGGGGTTTTGCTGTCAAATCCCCCTCTTCTATAAAACAAAACCCAATAAAAAAATGCTAATGAAAATCCTTAATTCCAAGAGCATAGCTAAGGAGGATTTTGATTTCAAAACCCCCTCCGAAATTTACGATAAAAAAAACCTCTTTAATATAAGACTTCATACATCAGTCACCAGATTCTATGAGCGTAGCCAAGAGGAGTTTGTGTTTAAAATACCCCTCCAGCGGAGTTTATAGCTAAAAAACCCCTCTTCAATATAAAAATGCAAATTACATACTAAAAATTCTATGAGCGTAGCGAAAGGGTTTTTGAATTTAAACCCCTGTTCAGTGGGATTTGAAGCTAAAAAAATACATCTTCCATATAAAAAAAAAAGCAAATTACTCAATTAAAATGCTATGATCGTAGCCATGGGGGTGGGGGGTTAACCCCCCACTCCCTTCAGCGGGGTTTGGAGCTAAAAAATACCTTTTCAATGTAAAAAAGAAAGCAACTCACTCATTATTCTATGAACGTCGCCAAGCCAAAGGGGTTTTTTTTAGTATATACCCCCTCCTCCAGCTGGCTTCTTTTAAAGTTTAAAACCCCTCCTGAAGGTTTTGAGTTTAAACACCCCCATACAGAGAGTTTTGAGGTTGAAAACCTCTCTCTTCAATTTTATTCTAAAGCTAACTACAGTCACCAAATTCTATGACCGTAGTTAAATGGGGTTTTGAATATTTAAAAAAATTCCCCAGATTTTTTGGTTTCATCCTCCCCCCTCCCCCAAATAATTTTGACGATAAAACTTCCCTTTTCGATATAAAATTTAAAGCAAACCTCAGTCACCTAATTCCAAGCTCGTAGCCATAGAGGTTACAAATTTCTACAGTGGCTGGGCTTCATTAATAAAGTGCAGTGAAGTCATCTGCCGAAATTCTAAAAGTCTAAATGTGGCTCAACAAAGATGGTTAAGACGGATTTTAGGAGTCAGTTATAGAGATCGGGTCTCAATCAAGGAAATTATATGCCGAACTGGGAGTCGATCCCTTAGTAAGGTTGTGACAGAGAGTCGCATGAGGTTTCCGGAACATCCTAGTACAACTTGGCGCTACACTTTCATGGAGGTCTTCAGAGCAGGTGGGAAGAGGCTTCAGGCATTGCCAGTGACAGTGATTTTTGTGGAAGCAGCTGGCCGCCCAATGCGCCGAACAACGCGGGAAGATCTACGTCAGTAAGAGTAGAACATAAGGTTTTTGAAATAAATTTTTTAATAGCAGGATAATTCACTGTAAATACCTCAGAATATGCATTTTGCTAGCTTTTAATACCAGAAGTAGTGTTTGGCGGCGAGCCTCGCCCCGCGCTGGGGGAGCTCAGACCCCTTGATAGCGGGGAGTCTACAATTTTTCAATAACTCCAGGAAGAACCTATTCTAGGGTACAATAAACGTCTTCCGAAAAAATGAAGGTATTTATTATGTACACACACACATACGAATTTTTTTTTTTGGGGGGGGGGCGAAAAAATCCTGGCTACGCCCATGCCATAGATGGCGTTCTTTCCCCCATAACCCCGCCCCCCCCCACCACACACCGAAACAAAAGACTTTTTCAGGTAAGTTCTGAAGAAAGATAATAAAGAAATCCATCAAATAAAGAAAGAAACCTAGTTTCGGCTCTAAAGACATTTTCAATCAACAACTTCTTTAATGAGTTTAATCTAATCAAATATTTCGGTTCTAATATGCTGACAAAAATCTATTTTGAAAATTTAACTTTAACCATTTTTCCTTCTTAGGATTTTTATCATTAAACGCTTTTAGATTTAACATAACTTTTAACATAACATTAAACAACATAACCTTTAGCATAACAGGTAACATAACAGTTAACATTACACGACATTTAACAAAACATAGTACCACAACATACTCCCTCTACAGATAACATAACATGGAAATATTTGAACGAACAGCTATAAAATATCCAATAGTTAACTAAGCCTCAATTTAATATGTAACTTATTTTATTTATCTCTACAGTTTTGTATCACGTGACACTGGTAAAAGTTCGAGAACCACCGTTCTATAATTTCAATCAAAACTTAGACTATCCTAAAGTTTGACAAACAATGTTCTATAAATTCAATCAAAACTTAGACTCTTCTAAACTTTGAGAATCACTGCTCTTGAAAATTTTAAAAAAAAGTTTGACTTTCCTAAAGTTTGAGAACCACTGTTTTGTAATTTTAATCAAAACATAGATGCTACTAAAGTTTGAGAACCACTGCTCTATAACTTCAATCAAAACTTAGACTCTCCTAAAGTTTAACACCTTGATCTGAGCAACTTAGTGTAGGCATTTCTCTTCAAAACACTCGATATTAGGGGCCTTCAGGTGCAAGCTCTCTATTATGGCTAAAAAGAATTTTTTTTTAAATTAGTAGGCCTTTTAAAACTCATTGCTAAAGGGAACTAGGTTGCAATTAATACAGTCGTGACATATTACTGAGATACTACAAATGCAAAAATTACTATGACTCAGTTTGTTATAGGCAACTACATTTCAAATCTATGTTTCATTTCAAGAGGGTGAAGTTATCAACTCAAGTGTGTCATGAAGTTGGCAATAAAATGTTTGTATTTGTAACCAATGTCGTGCTTGTACGTCAGGACCATCATCTTGATCTGCCAAACTTTGTTCAGATGTTTCAAGAAGCCAAGAGACAACTAAGAACAATGAAAAACTTTCTGTATTCATAGATCAAACTAATATTAAAGCACTATAGAATATATAAAGTAATCCTTTGTGACGTGATGTCATCCTGTATTTTTTTTTTGTTCTCTACAACTTTTAGCTAATTAATTCTGGTCATAAAAAAAGGTTTTGCTTCCATATTGATCAAGAATCTCTTTGTATTTGATGATAAATATTGTCAAAGTGTGGACATTATATTGAGTATGTTCGCAAGACTGTAATGAAATGAGGCTGGGGGGGGGGGGGGGGGGGAAGTTAAAGTAAAAGACAACACAAAGTGGGCACTGCGAGCTACTTAAACAACACAAAGTGGGCACTGCGAGCTACTTAGACAACACAAAGTGGGCACTGCGAGCTACTTAGACAACACAAAGTGGGCACTGCGAGCTACTTAGACAACACAAAGCGGGCACTGCGAGCTACTTAGACAACACAAAGCGGGCACAGCGAGCTACTTAGACAACACAAAGTGGGCACAGCGAGCTACTTAGACAACACAAAGTGGGCACAGCGAGCTACTTAGACAACACAAAGTGGGCACTGCGAGCTACTTAAACAACACAAAGTGGGCACTGCGAGATACTTAGACAACACAAAGTGGGCACTGCGAGCTACTTAGACAACACAAAGTGGGCACTGCGAGCTACTTAGACAACACAAAGCGGGCACTGCGAGCTACTTAGACAACACAAAGCGGGCACAGCGAGCTACTTAGACAACACAAAGTGGGCACAGCGAGCTACTTAGACAACACAAAGTGGGCACAGCGAGCTACTTAGACAACACAAAGTGGGCACTGCGAGCTACTTAGACAACACAAAGTGGGCACAGCGAGCTACTTAGACAACACAAAGTGGGCACTGCGAGCTACTTAGACAACACAAAGTGGGCACTGCGAGCTACTTAGACAACACAAAGTGGGCACTGCGAGCTACTTAGACAACACAAAGTGGGCACTGCGAGCTACTTAGACAACACAAAATGGGCACTGCTAGCTACTTAGACAACACAAAGTGGGCACTGCGAGCTACTTAGACAACACAAAGTGGGCACAGCGAGCTACTTAGACAACACAAAGTGGGCACAGCGAGCTACTTAGACAACACAAAGTGGGCACAGCGAGCTACTTAGACAACACAAAGTGGACACTGCGAGCTACTTAGACAACACAAAGTGGGCACTGCGAGCTACTTAGACAACACAAAGTGGGCACAGCGAGCTACTTAGACAACACAAAGTGGGCACAGCGAGCTACTTAGACAACACAAAGTGGGCACAGCGAGCTACTTAGACAACACAAAGTGGGCACTGCGAGCTACTTAGACAAATGACTGTTTTTAAATTCTAGAAATAGTTATTCTTTCATTGTTTAAATAACAAAACAATAATGTTCTAATCAAATTTAAAAAATATTACAACTCTGAAAATAATTTTTAGACTTTGGATATGAAAGATAATATCAAATTTTAATTTGGTTAAATCTATACACTAAAAGTAGTCCCCTAAGTAACAGCGATCATATTATTCTTGACTAAGATCAGCTCTTAGGACAAGCTCTCCTCTAAGTCAGTGCTTTATACTTATTGTGCTCAGCAGATGGCTCCATAACTGCATAACACATCCTTTACCATAAATATACAATTGATTTGTTTTTCTATTTAATAATCAAAACATCATTCGTAATGGATATTAGGGTCAGGTAACCATGAGCAAGTGCAGATTTAGTCCTTGTCAAAAAGCCGCCCCTTTCCTGCGTATACATTCGAGTACAGCATTATTGAAAGCCCTACATGCAATAAGCATTCCGTTTCATCATCTCGTCAATGATTCCAAAACCCTTGGGGGGGTTCACAAACCCAACCCTTATTCCTCCAAGCCAGTCGCTCCCACCACACCACCGGGTACACTGGTGTAAGGGGAGGGTAAGGTCGAGGAACCATCTTGATGTTTTCTTCTGTCCCCTCCCTCAGATTCAATTACATTTCGGACAAATTAATCCGTGACTTGGTAACGGGAGCGGCCGATCGATAGCGTGGCCGTCGGGAGGGCCATTGTACAACCCGGGACCTGTCTCCGTATGGGACGTTCTCTCGGAGGCCCGCCTCAATAAGATTATCCTGGAATTTGCATGGATATTACGCCGCAGTGGCTTGAGGGTGACATGGGCAAAACATTAAGGGCACAGAGGGTGAAGGGGGGGGGGGGTTGAAAGAAGACAGCGAAGAGGAGAGAGAGAGAGAGAGAGAGTGAAAGAAAACAGAAGCGCATCCATGGTCTAAATAAATACGCCATCGTGCCCAATAATAAGACCCCAAAGTGAATACAAAAATGAAACGGGAATAACCAATATGTTCAGAAGTTAGAACCTGGCAATATGTTCAGATGAATTAGATCCAGGCAATATGTTCAGATGTTAGAACCTGGAAATATGTTCAGATTAGATAGAACCTGGCAATAGGTTCCGATGAGTTAGAACCCCGTTATATGTTAAGATAACTTGGACCTTGGCTATATGTTCAGATAACTTGGACCTTGGCTATATGTTCAGATAACTTGGACCTTGGCTATATGTTCAGATAACTTGGACCTTGGCTATATGTTCAGATGATCTAGGTCCAGACGATATGTTCATATCTAGAATAGGAAACAGATCGACCGACCAACTAATGGGTTGATCGAGTCAATGACTACAAACCACTATCAATTAGTTTTACACCACAAGCAGAAAGAGCTTATACATTGGTGCTCAAAACATCAGCCTAAACATTATTTTTTGGTTTATTAAAATGCTTCACTTATCCATACGTTTTAATTTGTACACCGGATACACCAAACAGATTCGGATAAACATTTCCAAGACAAGAGATTTTCCTCACATTTGAACGCTGATTTTTACACGGATAACAATTCCTATAAATGTGTTTCCAGTGGCTTAGCATTCATGAAGAAAAAGTTATCTTTTTACACACGAGAGTCACTTATTCAGTCAATTTTGGCCGTATTAAAACATGAAATATGTCCCAGTTTTGACTGACAAAATATATTTGTTTTTATGCAATGTCTACAAAAGTTACACGCAAAGGAGTTTAAAAGTGGCTTAAAATGGAAGAAAGTATAGTTATATACCTCTGAATATGTGGGCTTTAAAAGCATATTGGGGCGAAATTTCTAAGACAAAAAAACATTTTGGAAAATTAACCACTACGGTTTGGATCGTGAAAATGACTTCGTTGTTCTATGTACAAGGGAAGTTATACCATTTAAATTTTTCCTATTTCACGCCCACATCAAGTGGAAAAATTACTGATGAATGAATCAGAAATAGAAATATAGAAGTCGACCGGCAGGATAGCAAACGCCGTTATTTTGCAGGGCCGGCCTTAGGCCAATGCAATCTATGCGACTGTAGTGGGCCCCGCACTTTCATAGGACCCGAGCTAATTCTAGGTGTAAATTATTAAATTAAACCATTTTATAACTAATAACAGAATTCCCGCGGCCTCCTGATTTACCAGGAACTCCTTGAAATCTCCTGAAATTGAAAAATATACGAAAAAGTCCTGGAAATATCCGGAAATTATTCAAATCTTTTGAAAAGTCATACAAATCTCCTGAAATATATAGACAAAAATTGTCATTTTGGGGTGTCATTCAATATGGAAAACACTAATCCTACAAGCGATTAAAAAAAATGGCATTATGCAATACCCGTAATTGTGGAATCTAGTGAAGAAACTTCTCGCGCCTCAAAGTAATGAAGAACTACTTGAGGTCAACAATTCTCGTAGATAGATAGATTTAAACATTTGGTAATTCTTGCCATTGAGCGTGATCTGTGTAGGAAACAAAAATTTTATGATATACTGTATGACTTCGCTACACGCAAGGCTCGTGTAGTAATTCTGTGCGTAGTAAAGAATGAATAAAATGCAAAGACGAATTTATTTTCTAATACAAACTCTTAAAGTTCATTTATTATCCGTATCCCTACCCAAACTGGACCCCGCGAAATTCGTTTATTTAATGACGGGTGAATACAGAGTAGATTACTTGTTCTTCTGCCCCCCCCCCCCTCTTTTTGTCGCCGCTTAAACTACGTGGGGTAGAAATAAAAACGAGTGATCTTTCCATGACTTGTTGGTCACAACTGTTAAGTCCGACCCTGCTATTTTGTGACAGGGGAATACTATTTGTTCCCCTCCTCTTTTGTTTCGTAGGGTAACTCTAGTCCGATTTGCAGAAATAAAAGAGTGATCTTTCCTTTACTTCTTGTCCAAACTCTTAAGCCATTAAGAGAATTATATATATAGATTATAGATTTAAGGAAAAAAAAAATAATGCGAACATTTAAATTCGTAGTCAACACATTTGTTTACATACAAGAGCTCGTTTAGAGCCATAGTGGTCAAACAATTTCACCGAACCAGGTTTGAATGCCTTGAATTTGAATGTCAAGTACATGCATATGTTAATGTATATGGTAGCAGAAAATTTATGTCAATAAGAGATTTACCATTCTAAGTGTTATACCTTTTTTTTTATTAATTTAGTAATAGTGCCTATTTCAAAATCATCTAATAAATTATTTACATAGCAAAGTACTTTCGATATAATACCAAACTTTACACAATGATCTTAAGGACAGATATAATTGGATGCCCATCATATGGCTTACGATTTTGGGCCGCTCTGTATAGAAATGCCCGGACCGATTTTGACACCCAGAGCGCCCCTGGAAGTATGAAATCAGAAAATGTAGCAGACTGGTCTAATGCCCTGGGGTGTAGTCAAGAATGGAACGTAGTTCTTACGATAATTGGCACATTCCTCCACAATCGAACAACTTAAAAGAATTTCTCGAGGAACAAAAGAATGATTCTTCTTGATTCAAGTTTTACAAGAAAGCACAGAACAATATAAAACAAGAAATAAACAATGAACCATTTTCGGACAATGGATTTTGCTTATGAAACGAAGGGCCATGACAGAAATGAAACAAAAAGAACACCACAGACGTACAATAAAAAGTAATTGAAACGGGACGTCGCAAACCTTAACATAGGGCAGGTTAAACCTTATTCTGGACATAGGGCAGGTTAAACCTTATTCTGGACATAGGGCAGGTTAAACCTTATTCTGGATGTATGGCAGGTTAAACCTTATTCTGGATGTATGGCTGGTTAAACCTTAGTCTGGACAGATGGCAGGTTAAACCTTGGTCTGGACATATGACAGGTTAAACCTTAGTCTGGACATATGGCAGGTTCTAGAACAAAGATATGAATTTTACAAACACTTTTAGTGGCCAAGCCTTAAAGAAGCCATGAAGAAATATGTGAGTACAAACCATGTTTGCCAGATAAAAGCTTCTAGGAATAAACAAACACAAGCACCGCAACAAACAGTAGAACTGACAACCAAACCATTCTAGAAAGTCGCCCTAGACATTATTAGACCTATGCCAATCTTATCATTCAGAAATCATGCATGCTTATTTTGGTAGATACTTGTACAAGATGACTTGAGGCAATACCAATGGTTAATTTTCGCTAGACTCGAGCAGAGTTGTGTTCGCTGAGCGCCTAAAGGCAGCAAGAAATATTTATTCCAGAGTGACCAATCCCTACTGGTCCACAAAAAAAAGAGATTGGACCCTAGCGTACTAAGCATGCTATAAAGATGAAAGATGCACTATATAAAATCTATTTTTAAAAAGTATTCAAGGACATGTATAAGATAAAAATGAAATTTACCACACCATACATACAATATAATGAAGATATAGATAATGAGGAAAATGAAACTATACAAGACAACGTAACAGTTTGACCGTTCTTCCAGAAGGTGAATCAAACGATCCACAAGAACTCGATTCAAATATCATCATAAACAGAATCTTGAAAACAATATCAAATCGGACATTCTGAAAGAAAGAAACAACGATCAGATAGACTAAAGTGACTTTAGGTCAGTGATTCCCAAAGTGGTCTATATAGACCCCCCCCCCCCCCAGGGGTCTACGAAGACCTCCAAGGGGTCTACGAAAGTGAAAAAATAAATTGGGGGTCTATGAGATGTCCACGGGGGTCTACGATAACAGATTTCATCCAAGCAGGCCGTTACTTAATTTTCACATTCCATTAATGTAATTACTTCCTACACTAATCTATGATTTGTACCTTAGTTAATCTTTTTAATATTTATCCTGCTATTCAAACGAAAAATTGTAGTATTCAATCTCAATACTTATTTAAATAGCTTAATTTTCTCTACATGTAACTAATATTTAGAAAAAAAAAAAGAAATGTAGATAGTACAGCATTAATTATTTAAAATTGGGATTCATTCCTTCCTTGTCAAACACACAGTTGCCTAAGTGACTTTTTTATGACGATATGAGACCAGTAACGCTGTAGGATCATCTGAGACAATGCCACACTGACAAATATTAAGATTTGAAAAACTTTCGAACACTTAAAAAGTTCAGAATAGACCCACAATATCTTTGTTCGACATCATATAAAGAAGACAATGGTTTATGAGCGTCTTACAAGATTTCTTTACAAAAAGCAAATCTAATTGACAGTCAAGGAAATTGAAAAGTTAGTTAATACGAGTCTGTAAGTGTGAAGACATTTCTAACAGTAATTTTCTTATTAACACACATACACATTCACACCCACGTACATATACATACACATAAATAAAACACACACCCAAAATGCCAGTGACACTGTTCGAGCATAGTAGAAGCCTATACACTATCCCTTCACAAATCTGATCACGTAAATATCCCAGGATGCAGTCCATAAGTTGTTTGCTAATTGGTGGACTAGAGCCAGCATTCTGCTTGTTTTTCATTTCTTTCCCAATCCCAACGGTGTCTGTGTGATTAAAACATGGGCCGACAACTGTGGAATAGACAGGGGTTATTATCCCAGAGATTACAGGCTAGATCTCATTTCAATTAACATCTTCAAGGGGAAATAATTGCTGCTAATCGATTATGAAATAAAATCGTATTAAGAAACGTTAGATTCGCTCGAGATTGACTCGAGTTTCTGATTTTTTGATGTTTGAAAACTTTTTTTTGTTAGAAATGAACTTGTCTCTACGTGGGACAATGAAATCAGTTGTTAATATGAAATGTCCGGCGTGTACTCTTATAGACAACTTACATATATGAAATGTCCGGCGTGTACTCTTATAGATAACATACTCATCTATCATCTGGTTATAGACAATATACGCATCTATCATCTCGTTATAGACAACATACGCATCTATCATCTCGTTATAGACAACATACGCATCTATCATCTACTGAACAATGAAATTGGTAGTGTGTATGGCATTATATCAGCCAAGTTGTATACTATTTACAGATAACTAATAAAGGTAGCTTCTGTTCCTGGGAAATTAAAATTGCTAGTTTGTATGAAATCTCATCATCTAAGTTGTATAGTATTTACAGGCAACTGATACATCTGTGGTCTGGTCCTGGGACAATGGAATGGCTAGTTGATATGAACTGCTGTTGACTATCCACAGGAACTGATACATGTTTCTATTGTTGGTAGCAAGACGTATATCTGCACATTCGGAACACGATGATGGTCTTAGGACAATCAAGCCTGTCACACTTCAGTACGGCCCGTCTTAATAGTACTTGATTAAACTTTTTTTTTTTGAGCTGCAAACTTCTTACTAGGAGACGCCGGGAGTTTCTGGAGCTCAAAATGTATGTAGTTCGGATTGACAGACAATTGACAGGGGCAACATGACCCCACCTACCAAGCCATTTGGAGTTGATCACAAGGAAGTATAGATTAAGATCATTTATTGTAGTGCGTCCGGGACTTTATGACTGTATCGTTGTTAGGTTACAGTTGTCCTGTTGTTCTCATGAGTAATGGAGCTAAAACTATTGTGAGTTCTCAATCGTATGCCCTCTAGTATTGACTTCAATTAGAGCACTCTAATCCCGCATCAATGACTTACGGAGTGATTCACTTTTTCTAGCCACTGGACCAAAATGTCAACAGATCCACATCAGCGTCGGCTCCACTCTAAGGTATAGCTAAAAGTTGTAGTTAACACGTTGACATTTTGAAGTTGCAAGTGCCGAGTACCTCTTGGTTTTTGTCCAATCGTTTCGTAGCATACATCTATCTTAGCAACAATGGAGCAACCCGGCCAAACGTACAGTCACATGGCTGATGACGTCTATTTTTTAAAAAAAGGACCCTCTAGATAGCAGATTATTTATTTATTTATTTTGCCTGAAATATGTTTATTTGGTTTTATATAAATTTTCTGATATTTACGTTCATGTCTCTTTCTCCTTAGTTTGATTAGGTCAATTCTCTTTCTCCTTAGTTTGATTAGGTCACTTCTTTTTCTCCTTCGTTTGATTAGGTCAGTTCTCTTTCTCCTTAGTTTGATTAGGTCACTTGTCTTTCTCCTTAGTTTGATTAGGTCAATTCTCTTTCTCCTTAGTTTGATTAGGTCACTTCTTTTTCTCCTTAGTTTGATTAGGTCACTTGTCTTTCTCCTTAGTTTGATTAGGTCACTTGTCTTTCTCCTTAGTTTGATTAGGTCAATTCTCTTTCTCCTTAGTTTGATTAGGTCAATTCTCTTTCTCCTTAGTTTGATTAGGTCACTTCTTTTTCTCCTTAGTTCACTGTTTATAAATTGTAAATTTAGGGGCCCCAAATGAAAAAAAAAGGCGGAAAAATAAAATAATGCAATTTATTTAATGCCTAGTGTGCCCCAATTGTCCCCAACAATAATATTGGGCATTAAATGTGCTATTTTTGCAGCCCTCAAAAGGAGAAAACATGCTTTAAGTTTTGTGTGAAAGGTCTGTCCTTCTGTCCATCTGTCCGTCCCGTTTAGATCTCGTAAACTAGAAAAGATAGTGAAAATCCGACGGCTACTTTTTTCTTTTCTAAAAGCGAAACATCTATTTTTTAAAATCACTTATGCAAGCAGTTTTTTCATGAAAATACACCACTTTTATAACTATTCACTATTAATAGTAACAAACACTGTGGCCTCTTTAGTAGGGGAGATAACCATTCACCATATACATATTTTTAACACATTTATGCAAATGGTTTTAGAATTTTTGTTAAAAAATATTTTTTTTTTACATTTGTATTGCTACTTTATGTAAGATCTGTACTACTAACTACAACATTTACCCAAAAGGAATGTTTACTTTTTTTTAAGAGAAAAAAATCTATTTAGTATGCATATAAGTTGGACAGAATTTAAAACAACAATTAATAAGTAGGTTTTCATATTACTGCCTGAACTGCAGCGCCACATATAAATCAGAGAACACTTAACTAAACAAATTTTTTTTACGGAAATGTTTTTTTTGTGTGGATTTGAATAAGAGATTGACCCTTTACAAAACAATTAGAGCAATTAGATATTCATTATAAGACATTAGTTAGGCCAGGTTCACTTCTAACTTTTTAACATTCACTTTCACCTATCCTTTGGTTTGCTGGACCGTTGGGGCACCACACAAGATCTGTAAACCTTCTTTCTCTATTATTCTCTGTCATTTGTCTTGATAGAATTTCATTCTGATGTTCTTTTATGAAAATATTGATACCCGCCTTTTTACCTGCCTGGGTGGACCACTTCGGGGGCCGATTTTGAGTTTGTGCTTCCACACTGTCTTTGTAACCTTGTTTTAATCTAAAAAAAAAAAAAATTGTTTTAAAGCAGCTGCATAGTTTACCTATGCCTAAGGCCGGCCCTGTATGTAACTTCATACTTGTGTATATTTTAAAGCACAACTTTAGCGTTGAATATTTTATTACAAAATGGAAAGGGTTTAAAAGAATTGTATGTTACGTATAAATACCGAGTTCTTAAAAAAATATATTTATCGGATGAAATATTTATCATAGAAAAAAGAGAATGTAAATAACTCTATTGCATCCCCTCCGAAACAAAAAATCCTGCTGCGCTGTTCAGAGTAATCTACCTTATTCTCAACTAAGGTCAAAGTTCAAGCAATAGAATAATCAAAGGAAGACAAAAAAAAAAGGTGATCTTGTAGGACAAAGAGGCAACAGTGCTACCCCCGCCCCCTCCCGTCCCTCTCCTGTGACATTCACTTGACAAACTGCAGACCATTGGCTATTAGATTCGCTAACCTCTCGGTGAATGCATTGACCATTCAGATTTGTAGGTTACGATAAAGGCTGGAGAGGCCGAGTTCAAAACTGAACATCCCCTACTTCATACACTCAGTGGAAATAAATTTCTCTTTCTCCTTCCGCCATGTCTCTCTCTCTCTCTCTCTCTCTCTCTCTCTCTCTCTCTCTCTCTCTCTCTCTCTCTCTCACACACACACTCTTTCTCTCTCTCTCTCTCTCTCTCTCTCTCTCTCTCTCTCTCTCTCTCTCTCTTTGTCGATCATTTTTGTTTGAAAATATTTTATTCCACGGCGGTTAAAATTTTAAAGGTATTTTTAGTTTAACATAATTAATAATTAATACTAATTTGTTCTTGTTTATCGGACTCAAATAAAAAAGGATTAACTGTTTTATTTTAACCTAAATCTAATGTAATCCAACTTTTCTATCAGGAATATTTATAGATTACTATTACAAAACGAGACATTGAAGGTATCTGATCTGATCTTATCTTATACAATACAGACGTTACTTCAAAAAAGAAGATGATTACGTCCTACGCGTCATGCATTCAGTCATGCATATTAACCAATGACTTAAATTCTGCCAAGTCACTGGTTTTCCTGGCTAGCTCAGGCAACCCATTCCATGCTCTAGTAGCACTAGGGAAAAAGGAATATTTGTACAAATTTGTCCTAGCATATGGGGTGAGGAATGGGCCTTTATTTTTGTGTCTTTCTGAGTATTTTATTAAATTTTGTTTTTGTATTTGAAGATTATGGTTCAGTGTTTTATGTATAATGGCTGCTTTACTTTTGAGTCTTCTGTCCTGAAGGTTTTCTAAATTTAGTGATTTTACCAAAGGTGTTACTCTAGTCAAATGTGAATATTCGTTTGTTATGAATCTCACTGCTCTATTTTGTGTTTGTTCCAGTTTCTTAATGTTTTCTTGAGTTGAGGGGTCCCAAACGGTGGATGCATATTATATTATTGGCCTAACCAAGGTTAAATAACATTTTAGTTTTATGTTCTTATTTGATTTATAGAAATTTCTTTTAATAAACCCTAATGCTTTGTTGGATTTTTTGATAGCTTCATCAATATGGGGATTCCATGACAGTTTTTCATTTATTATAACACCAAGGTATTTTGCGTTTTTAGTCTGTGTTACTGGTTTGCCATGAATAAGATAAGTGGAATTAATTTGTTTTAGCTTTTTTGTTACTCTTAACAACTGACATTTTAATGGGTGGAAAGGCATTCTCCAATTTGATTCCTATTTCTGTAATTCATCCAATTCTCTTTGTAAAATTTCTGTATCCTGTGTTGTTTTTATTGTTCTATATATTATGCAATCGTCTGCGAATAATTTGACTTTTGTGCCTGAACTAATGCAATTTGATTAATAATTTATGTAAATTAAAAATATTAGTGGACCTAAGACTGTTCCTTGAGGTACGCCTGAGTTTACTGTTATCGGTGTTGATTTAGACCCATTTATTATTACAGTTTGTTCTCTCCCTATCGGAAAATCTTTAATCCACTGATGCAATGGACCATCAATGCCTTAATGTTTTAATTTTTTAAACAAACTATGGTGGTGAATTTTGTCAAAAGCTTTGGAAAAATCTAGTAAGATAGCATCTATTTGCTCACTGTTATCTGAACCTTTAGAAAAATCATCAGTTAGTCCTATTAGTTGTGTTTCACTTGATCTATATCTCCTAAAGCCATGTTGGTATAGACTAAGGACATTATGTTTGTCTAAGTGGTTTATGATGTTGCTACATATTATGTGTTCTAGGATTTTACATGTGATGCTGGTAAGGGATACTGGTCTGTAGTTTCCTGGGTCTGATTTTTCTCCTTTTTTTTTAAATAGAGAGGTGACATTAGCTTCTTTCCAGTCCCTTGGTACTCTGCCCTGGTTAAGAGATGCCTGAAAAAGTATTTTGAACACTGGTGCTAGCTCATTGCTTAGTTCTTTGAGTAATCTAGTTGGAATACCATCAGGTCTAGATGCTTTATTAGGTTTGATGTTGGCTAACAGTTTTTGGATTCCCTTTTCTCGTACTTCCATATCTCCTATGTTGTCTACTTGGTTCAAATTAAGTAATATGTCTTTGTCTCCTGGGGCTGAGAATGCTGATGTATTTGTTTAGGATACATACATTTTTATAGTCTGTCTAGTTCTTGTATTCGTGCCAAGTCTTTAAAGGCAGTACCTGCTCAAAGTTTAACCTTCAAAGTTTTGAGCAGACTTGTAAACTGATAACTCATTTCAGATGTAACAACAAAAAGATAAATGAGATGACGAAACCAAATCAATGAACAAGAAATGTTCTAAGTTTGTTACAAGACAATAGTAGTTGAACTTGAACATTTCTTTGCTGATAAATACAGCTGGGCCCTTGTCGTTATACCAGTTTGTATTTTTCCAAGCATTCCAAGAAAAAAAAAACAAGAAAAGATATCATAAGATTGGTTACATCAGTAAAATATTTTAAGAACTTTTTAGATTCCAGTTCCTTTTTTGTGAGGAGGACCAGTTTTCCTTGCAAGTTGTCCATAGAGGTCTCAATAGAGGATGACTTCGGAGATCCGTTGGAACTTTTTACGGAGACATTACCAAGCCAATGCAGGCGGCTTTGCTGGGGATGTTTAATTTACTCGGAGCCCAGCTTGAGTAAGTATCTCAGCGTTGTTTATACTGATTGATATGGAACTGAATGAGCTTAATTGACACTCTTGCCTTGCTGCGTACTCTAGACACAAAACGTTGTAGACTTTTTTTGTGTGGTGAGCTTTTTGTTTTCCCAAACCCACAGTGTCAATCTAGCAAAAGTTGAAGCAATCTTCTTCCCACAGTGTCAATCTAGCAAAAGTTGAAGCAATCTTCTTCCCACAGTGTCAATCTAGGAAAAGTTGAAGCAATCTTCTTCCCACAGTGTCAATCTAGCAAAAGTTGAAGCAATCTTCTTTAAGCACTTACAATCTCCTCTTCTTACGACTGGTCTTCTCAGTTTTTCATCAATGAAGATGGAGGTATGGAATGAGATGGTCCAATCATATGCTTTCTGTGAACTAATAGCTTGTTTTTAGGCCTGGGAAATAAAAAACATATTAGGTTGTTTACTATTTGTATAATTTATTTACATTATTTACATAGGAGTTCAAATATTACTTGCCTGTGTAACTTAGATATTAGCTAACATAATTTCCTTTATATTAACTTGTATATTAACTGACACATCACTTACATAGCTCCTGCGCCAACGAATATGGATGGCTGCCTGGTCGTGCGGTTAGCGCGCTGGACTGTCGTTTGGATTTATCGATGGTCCCTGGTTCAGACACTGCCATCCACTATCCTGCGTTGTCTTGGACTTGGGTTTGGACTAGGAAGTATATTATCTTCAACTCTGAAAAACATCTGAAACATGTAAAACATTTTTGAACCAGCGCACCATTCAGCGCGCGATTTGGATGAACTGTTTAGGGAGCCCAGGTATGACAGCTAAGAAGGAAGTCGTCTGCAATGAAGAGGTACTTGTTTGTGTATTTCATTTGGTAGTAAACCTGTGTCAGTGTGTCATTGTGTTTGTCCTTATTGGAGAGTTGCTTGTCATGGATGTCGGTGCGTAGGTTATATTATTAAAGCACCAACTTTTGTTATGTGCACAATTCTTGAACGCACCTTCTTTGTTGCATTTGCTGACGGAGTTTTTCTGTTATTATGCTGATATAACGTTAATTTAAAGTTTGTCTGTGGTACCCCTGTTTAGGCCAAGTATCTAAGGCATTACTGCATTTCGCAGTTGCTTTGCTGCCATAGTTTCTCTGCCATAGTGTATTGGATTAGAATTAGGGTTTTCAATTTGTCGTTCTTACTTCTCTACAGGCAGTTAGTGATGGGCTTGTAGGTTGAATCTGCACTAGTCTAGAGTCAGCAGTGGGCCGGTGTTGTAGCCTACGGCTGTTGCGTTTTGGCCAAATACTTACGAATGTGTGTGTTAGTACTATGGGACAGTAAGGTGCAGAATGATTATTTGATTAACATAACATTTATATTATAACATTTGTTGAATTCAATAATATATTACTGTATCAGTTTGTTCATTGTAAATTACTTTCATCTCATTAAACTTTATATTGTTACCTCTAGTTCATTATTTATTCTACGCACGAAGGTGCATGTTGAATCTCAGGGACCCGGGCATACGAGCTTAGGCTAAAAACGCAATCTTTAAAATATTAGTTTAAATATTGCGTATTATTTGCATATTAATTACATAGTGGCTTACATACAACGTATGTATAAATAACATTACTTTCGCTGGTTTGCTACATATAGTTGCCACATTTTCGTCCATGTTAGTGTGCATGCTCTACGTGTTAATTGTATACTCTACATGTTAATTGTATACTCTACATGTTAACTGTATACTGCTTACATATCCCCCACTTCTCTCCCCCAAATTTTTTCCATTAGTCTTTGCGCTAAGCATCATGTTATGTCTAAAGTATTCTGGGTTTTTATTTTTATTAGGGCCTATATATCCTTCTTCAAATATTTTGTAGCCTTTTCCAGTGATGCTCAAACTAATTCGACCTGGGGGGCCATTCTACTTCCCAACTCTCATGTCGCTGGCCACATCAAGGAAAAGATACAAAAACTAAATGAAATTGACCTGAAACTATTTGATTAGAAACCAGTGAATCAAGTACCTACATTAATTTATGAGATATTGGAAGTTTATCTTATTTACGCGTTGGAAACTGGCTTCATTTCTCAAATGTGAGTAACATTGTAGATAGCTTTACCACCGACTCATTTTCTTGTGTCTATTTGGTAAATATTCCCATCAATATAAGAATCTTTTATTCGCGGCTCAGATAAAAAAAAAAGCCGCCATGTTTATTTTATATGCCAGTTATACGTTGTTGTTCTTAAACAGTCACACTTTCTTTACGAAACAAACATGTTCGTTTAGTATCAAATTGCACAAAAAAGAACCTTTCACTTTTCGTGGTGTATTCCGAGTCCCGTTTGATAAACACACAAATGTTGAAAGTCGTGGTAACAATCCATTAGAGAAAAAGCGTAGGTAAAGATACATTTTTCAATCTTTTTTTTTTTAAAAAGGGGGGGGGGGGAGGAGTTTATAGACTTTGTGCCAACGTCTCGGCGGGCCCGTGGAATTAGGTCGGGAGCCGGATTCGGTCCTCTTGCCGTGATTCGGACATCACAGGCCTATGCTTTAGTATAGAACCTCTTTCTCTTTTGCTTTATAATTATTTACTAATTTTATATAAAGAATGAAAATTATACAATAAAAATGACAATTAAATATTATGGGTATTTACTTGTAATGAAAATTGTTTTGTAAGTGCTAGAATCCAAATGAGCCGACCCTTTTACAGTCAAAAAAATATTTTGTAGAACGAGTTCTAAGGGGAGTAATCTGTTTGAAGTGGTTTAAAAGCAGTATAAAATGAGTCATCTCCTTTTAAATACCAAAACAAAATATCGTTACCCCCCTGTGAGTAGAATTGAACGCCAACTGACAATATAATTTATATTGTTTATACCATATGTAACATAAGTAAGTTTTGAAATGAAAACTGTACTTCTTATAACTACTTTACAAGACCTTACCTTGTTTCAGCTTTGGAAGTTTTTCACATTTTGTTTTTGTGTAGTGTAAAAAGACTCCAATCACATTATATATATATAGGTGTTGTGTGCCAGACACATAACAAAACTAAAACAAAGTACTACATAAACCAATAATAGTGTTAAGCGCTCAATATTTGCTACGACTTACGTAAAAATACTAGTTATATTACAGTTAAACTCGAGCATTTATCCAACTTTGACAAACTATATTTTATATATAAATCTATAGACTCAAGTATTCGTTTAAGACCTTGCTATCTATAGGGCAGATAATGTTAAGGGCACGGTTAACGGGATGTCATATTGCCAGCACAACGACCAACCATCTTTACTTTGTACACTTCGGGACTCTTGTTGATCTTTGGCTCGGGCGTCCCTTGAGCCCCTTCACAACTGACACAACATAGTATTTACTCCACTGATGAGAACCCTTTTTCTTGCAGTATTCTTTATATAAATCTAGCCTTACTAGCTAGAGTTATAGAGTAATAAAATTTTAGCGTAATAAAGTAATAAAACGGATAATTGTATATAGTTCAGCAAAAGAAGGTATTCTTTAGTGACTTCTTGTGTCTAGACTAGTGGCTAGAGACGATAGTGAGGACTACTGTGGCTAGAGCTTATAGCATAGATGCATGGGCAACTAATAATTCAAATAATAGTAATTAAATAATAATAATAATAATTGGGGGAGGGGTGCGGTCCGCACCAGTCGACACCTTTTTGGGGGTTACAACCAAGTTGGAAAAATTATAATCTGGTAAAAGCAGACACATGGGAAAAGATAATAATAAAATCTTTACATATATGTCCAAATATGTCTTGACACATCTAGATTGTAGTTGAAGTGTAAATGATACAGCACAACGTTATACCTTTTAAAGTAAAACAAAAGAAACCTGTACATACGATGTTAAGTCTGTTTATAATTTTTATTAAATATTATTGTAAAATGAGCAATAACATTTGAATAAATGTAATTAACATTGGGATTTTACATTTGAGTAAAAATCAATAAAAGTAGTTGTCACATTTTCGTCCATATTAGTGTGCATGTTACCTACATGTTAATTGTATACTCTACATGTTAATTGTATACTCTACAGGTCACACTGTATCGGGAGGTTTCCATGGAGATCTAAGTTGATCACTTAACGCTACTCTGCTTATTCCAGAAAAGCTAGTAGAGTCTTATCAAAGACGACGTGTTGCACTGTTTGCTTTTATGTGAAAAATAGCGCCAAATTTCTTTAAACGATCAAAACATTGGTGAATTTGATGGGGTCCACCCGGCCACCTCTGAGTTTGTATGATAACATAAACTCTCTTTGAAATCTTGTTTTTTAAAGAGTCTTCACTGAGATGTTCTGATTGAGGAAAATTAATGTGACCATTTCCCCTGACAAGAACGGACTTTGAATGTTTAAGCCAAATGCAAAGTTATCAAAGGTGGTCCTATTAATGGTTTTTTATATTTACTTACTGTATATTTTGGCAAATAAAAAAACGCAGGACCATTACCGACTTGAGTCCCTGTATTGGTACACTTAGGTGAACTTGATGAGCACATAGTCAGGTCTCCAACACTAGTCTTCTTGGAATTTCCTATCACAGATTTTTAGAATATCTTGCTGCCAGGCATGTCACTCTAAATCTAATTAGTTGATATACATCCCTGCTAGTTTCGTCCTCTCTATGGTGAAAGATGAGAGAAAATATTAGAACATCTTTAGGAAGAAAAGAAAAAGGTTAGAAACAATTTCAAGAGAAGGTAATTGGAGATAAATAGCGCCCTCAATGTAATCTGAATTGTCAATATGTTCAGTTTTTACTGTACACATACACACACACACACACCACTACGTTTTACTATTAGACAGTAAGTGTCCCATGAAAACCCTAGGTACACTTAATCCAAAGATCGGACATCGCTACAGAAACCTGGAAACTTATAAACAAAATTATTTGGTGCCGCGTGCAGAGTAAACAATTTTCCTTATACGACACAAAAATACACTTTAAGTAACTTTGCTATAACCTACTGCGCCCACCCGTTTATGGAAACATAGAATTAACTGTCTAGGTCAGTGGTGCTCAAAAAAAATAAATAAGTGGAGCCCAACGTCAGTCATCGGCTTCATGATGTGCTGTGGGCAAATATTTTGAGAGACTAAATAGCATTACGAGCCTGAGTCTACGAGCCATAGTTTCTGGCATCCATTGTGATACCACAACTATGACACTGAGACACGCCTGGTCCAAAAGTCCAAAAGCATTGTATCATGTTATGGTGATTTGGTGCATAAATGTTAGTAGTCCTACGTAATTAGCGGTACAAACAGATGACAAAGCTATCACGGGCGGACTGGTTACATGGGCAAACGGGCAAATGCCCGGTGGGCCGGTACCAAATGGGCGGGTCTTGTCTCGACCAAAGAAAATCAAAACTTTCAATGCGGACAACTTTAAAAAAAAAGTGACAGCAGCAAGACACAAAGGCCCAAACACGTTTTCTTGTTGTTTTTTATTATTATTACAATTAATTTTGTTTGAAATTCAACAAGAATATGAACACAAAAAAATACACCATACACTGTTTGTATTATCATTTGAAAAACGTTGGATCGTACTTTCTGCTATGCGCTTTTGGCATTGACTGCTTTAATGTCTTGGAGGTTGTGTTTGGCCTAGGCCTAATCATTTTGCTGGTCAGCATGGACCTTCTAAGTCACAGATCAATATGCATGACTAGATTGACATGTGAAATCCATGGGAGGTAATTATCTTATTTTTGAAAAATGTCTGTAATCTATAAGTAATACGAAAAAGCTTCAAACTCATTAGGCTGCTATTTTATTGTTTATAGTTTTTAGACTCATTGGCCTCCTTCAGTCGTAGAACGACTATGGTTCATCTCGCTCGTTTCCAGTGGAGCCCTGGAGAGACACTCCCGTCCACAAATATCTCAGGTTAAGGTGGCTTTCGCTTCCGTAGTAGAGGAGCTGACCATTTTTCGCATTGTACGTTGTACTCCCAGAGCTGAGGCCGATGTTCTTGCGCTGCCCATAGGTTTTTTATCTCCTCTCCTAGAGACTGGTCAGTTTGAAGTGTGGACCCCAGAGAGCAGAATTCATTTACGGCGTCCAGCTTGTCATCGTCTATGAGGACTACATACATGTATAAATAGAATACATTATGTAATCCTACAAATGCATACATCCAGTTTTCGATGCGTTATCAAATTTTATATATTTTGTAGAGAATTAGGCTTACACCTATAATATAACACATGGGCGTAGCCAGGAAGGGTTATGTTCAACCCATCACTTGCCTCAGACGTCTTTGTCTGAAAAGGAAACTTTACTTACTGCCCCAGTGCAACCAACTTATGCAAACTGCAGTCACCAAATTTCAAGAGCGTAGCCAAAGGGGGTTTTGTGGTTTCCCTCCAATACAAAAACTAAAGCATTTTACAATTTTCTACCAGTCGCTGGACTGCATTGAATGGCAGATTTGGTTATTGAATTTTTTTTAGCGGAAGAGTAGCAGACTAATTGCACTGTAGATACCTCAGAATATGCATTTTTAAAACTTAAAATAACGGAAATAATGCTTCGCCCCGGACCCCACTGGGGGTCTCTCAGCGCTCCCCAGGACTCCCTAGCTGTCCTTTGTCGGTGTGTACTGTCTTTCCACTAATTATAGGAAGAGAGTATCCTAGGCTAGAAAAAAAACTATGAAAGATGAAGGTTAATTACATATATTCACACTAATTACATATACACACACTAAAAAATATAAATATATATAAATTGCGGAGTGGGGTAAAAATCCCCCCCCCCCCGAAAATATATGACATGCCATTTGTGGGCCGGTTTATATGGTAATGCCCGAGCCGATTTTGATACCCAGTCCGCCCCTGAAAGCTATGCTATACTTGGCTCTTGTCACATGATGCTTTCATATGTCTCTGTCATGTCTCAGCATACAGCTTCTCAAAGTCCATGTCGTTATTTCCGTTAGTTTACAATAGCCTGCACTTCATGTATCTGACGTTGAAAGTAGCTCATGTATTTGTGAAGTATATTTTTAGAATTTTAACTCTTAGGGATGGACGTAGTAAGTAGATCAAGTTCAACAAATGTTGCATTCTTCTCTCTTTCATTCAAGTCTCATCCTCTCACCATGCCCAATATGTTATCCACCTCATTGATTTGTCTTGGACTTGATCTGCCCCTGGGACATTTGTCTTTGCATTTGACTGTTCGTCAAATTATCTATGTTCTTTTTTTTTTTAGCTCGATGTACACTCGCGGGTCCAAACTTGGACCCAGACACGCTCCTTGCCAGAATGTCTACCAGGCTGTTCTTGTTGTATATACTTCTAGCCATATTGAATGGATCACGTGTTGTTTGATCAGTTAGTTCTTGGGATCTTTTTTTTTTTTTGTATTGGTGTATTTCAGGTTAACTCTTCAAGTCCTACAGTCAAGTTAAATCTTCAAGTCATACAGTTAAGTCATACAGTCAGGTTAACTCTTCAAGTCCTACAGTCAAGTTTAATCTTCAAGTCATACAGTTAAGTCATACAGTCAGGTTAACTCTTCAAGTCCTACAGTCAAGTTCAATCTTCAAGTCATACAGTTAATTCATACAGTCAGGTTAACTCTTCAAGTTCTACTAATCATCCTATCAAACTACCTGCCATCTCGAGCATTAAATTCACACCTGAATTCAATTTGAATTACGATCATCAACGAAATGACTAGGAACATATCACGTGACTTCAGAGAATTCTGGAAACATTGCGTAAACAACACTGTACCATTGAATCACTTTTATCTTTACCAATCTCAAATGTCTCTTTATATTTGCGTTTTCAATATTTGCACATCGGTACTTTTTGCGAATAAGTTTTGTGAAAACCTGTTTTTAGTGTTTTTTGATAACTCAGGAAAAAAATATCGTCTTTAAAACGCAATTTCTTAAGTTCTACATCTGCGCAGTTTTTGTTTTTAGGACACGAAAGTCTGGCTCAACTCCAGGATGAGATCAATGGCAGGCAAAAACGTAGCTAATAGAACAACGTTCAAGTGAGGAGGAGTTCTTTCTAGCATGATCGAGATACAGCTCAAGTGACTTGTCCTCCATTAAACTAGCAAACAATGGTCAAGTGAGAAGTCCTTACTCATAAATAGTAAATGTCTTTGCGTTAAACAAGAAATTAGAATCTTAGTATGACTTGAAAATTCTTACAATATATTCATATAGAGATATACAATACATTTGAGGTTTTTAGAAAGCACGTGTGTTGGACTATCAGAATATCAGATGATTCCAATGAATACTAGATGATTCGTATGAATATCAGATGATTCGAATGAATACCAGATGATTCGTATGAATACCAGATGATTCGTATGAATATCAGAGGATTTGTATGAATATCGAATGATTCGTATGAATCGTTTGAAATTCGACACTATTCAAATCATACGACTCTGTTTAAACTGACCTTATTCGAGCGTTCCGACACGCTGTTACTCAGCAGTGGGCCTAATTATGAAACTTGGAGCAATCAATATAACCAGGGAGCAAGAAAAAGTCAGAGAAAACTACAGAGGAGAGAGAGAGAGGCAGAAAGAGAGATAAAGAAAGAATGAAAGACACACAGAGAGACAAAAAGAAAGAGAAAGTGCAAAGACCAAAAGGAACAGGCTATCGCATCTTAAAGCGAGAGAATAAAGAGAGTGAGAGAAATACAGAGAGAGAGAGAGAGAGACGGAGTATGCTATAAATCTATAGTCGAACACTTGTATAACAAGTCTAAAAAGCTGTTCGTGATATTCGCATTTTGTGTATGTGATCTAGGTGATTGTGTGTGTGATCTAGGTAGTGTGTTTGATCTCTTTTAGAGGACAACACAAAAATCTTTTCTTTTTAAATTAAGCCAGTTAGTTAATTAACCATTGGTAATTAATTGTTGTTTTTTTTGGTATCGAACAACGGAAAGAAATTGTACTTGACTGGTGTGGTGGTATATGTTGAATTAGCCCCCTTTATAATTTCTAGGTGGTCGCTTTAAAATTTGAAGATAACAATAGATAACTATAAAACCTATTTTCATAAGCGATTCGCTGGCATGGTGGTTATTGTGTTGGCTTGAGGAGGCTTTAGGATACTTGATCTCTCGAGTTCAAATTCAGATCTTTCACCTTTTTTATAAATACACTTTAAAAAATGATTACGGTAACATTCACCCAGATACACGCTTTTTTTTCTTCTTTTTCACAACTGGTCCAGACATGTGATAAGATCATGGTGTATGGAGAAAGCTAAAAGCATGAAATTGCGCTAAACATTAACAATTGGTAACAAGGTTACAAAGACAGTTTGTGTGGAAACACAAACTCAAAATCGGCCCCTGAAGTGGCCCACCAAGGCAGGTAAAAAGGCAGGTTTCCTTATTTTCAGAAAGAACAATTGACAGAGAAGAATGGAGAAAGAAGGTTGACAGATCTTGTGTGGTGTCCCAGCGGTTCAGTAGACCAAAGGATAGGTGAAAGTGAAGGTGAAGTTAAATGTGAACATGGCCTAATTGATGTCTTTCTGTCCGAAATAGTTCCAAAAAAAAAATGCATTCTTGTCACACCTGGGTTTTTTTTCGAGGACCCTATTCGTTGGAAACACGGGGCTAGAGTGTTATGTCGAAGGATGTGATCTCGGAGAAACAATCTCTTTAGTTTCATATGTCTCAACCATTTGATATTCGGCCACTTAGAGGTGTGGTGGATGGTGCCAAATATGGAGGCTTACTTTCATCTCCACCAACTGCTTTGAAATTAGTTGCATAGGTCCCTCCCCACTAGTTGCTCATCAGATTGACCATTTCCTTTTATGGGCGTTTCTTCCAGGATGTTGTGTTGAGGCTGAACTTTGTGTTCACGTCTTTTGCTCCTAACTATTGTCTTTAGTTTGGTTTGGTATGGTGGGGTAATGTTCTCCCTCCTCGTCTACAAACAACATGAAATGAGGTGTTTTTTTTAAGTTTGGTTTTTCCACCTGTCGTCGTCGCATGAACTCGTCCAACCACCTGAGACAGAATGACTAATAATGTATTTATTTGATAACATAATGCACCCAGATGTTACACATGACAAGAATAGCTCACACTGCATTGTCTACAGATGTGTAGCTATAGATATATACTTTATATTGGCACTGTACATTCATTCATAAGGGAAACAGTTCTTTAATTTGGACTATTGTGTTATTTTTTTCATCTATACTTTCTATACTAAGCATATTTTATATCGAGACAGATCTTTGAGTCTTCACAATTCAGCTGAAAGTTACATAACTTTGTGGAACACAGAAATAAGGTTAGGTCTAGTGACAGTCATTGAATGAGTGAGCTGTGTCGCCATGAGTCCAGTTTTACGTTAGGTCGGCACGAAGTCTGTTGGTGAGAGCGTCACCAATTGTGTTGCTTCTAGCTAGTGACTCATCAGCTAATTTATGTATAACCTATGACGTTATTGCAAGTTTCACTAATGAACTGACGAGTCCATTTCAAATTCGCTACTTGTGAGTCCTTAAGGTCTAATGCATGTCCTTGTGACCGTGGTTCACTCTTACAAAAACAATCTATTAATTGGCTACATTGTTAGGAGTAATATATTTATCAGATGGAGGGTTAGTTAATTAGTCTTTGTAATTACACTTTCTCAAGGAAATGTTCTGGTCAAGCTTGACATTGAAGAGATCGTTTTGTTTACAGCAGTGACCTTCATCTCAGGGCAATGTGTAAGTCAATGTGTAGGACAATGGTTGTGAAAGTTTTATTTTAATCAAGAGCTGTGCACTTTTGCAATGGAGACTTCTTCAATGGCTTCTTTTATTGTTTAACTTGGTCACACACACACTAATTCCTAAAACCTCTCTACTGGCTTCTCATAGTGTTGACTATATGTATCTGTTACACACAAGCAGTAGCGTAGCGAGGTACCGGTGGGCCTGGGTTCAAGAATATGATAGTCGGACGGTCCGGACCCCCTCTCATAGGTTAAGTGTAAAAAAAAAAGTATTCGACACTTTTTTTTTTATGACTTTTTTTTTCAATGGCCCGGAAGCAATGAACCTTTCGCCACATAGTTGCTACGCCACTGCACACAAAAATTGGCAGGCCACTTTCAACTTCGAGGCTATGTGTTGCACATTGCACAATCCTAAATCTGGACTTTGTTTGTTCAATGTTGTCTTTGTCTGTGTCTATGAATATATGTCTGTTTCTTGTTTATATGTCATTGTCTATGTTTATATGTCTGTGTCGATGTTAATATGTCCGTGTCTATGTTTATATGTCTGTGTCTATGTCTTTCAGTTTTTTTGTCAAAGTCATCGATTCAAGTGACGTTATAAAAGGACCCTAAACAGTTGTCTAGGACATTGGAACAAGATTCATTGGAAGGTGCAATAGACATACTGCAGAGCTAGTGCCCCATTCACAGGAAGTAATTACGTTTTTTTAAATCTACTTTTTTGTGTTTTGAAAACAGCATTAATTATTCATGAGATCCAAATATAGACCAAATTATCTTTATGTCCTACGGGAAGAAGAAATGTTTAAAGTTATTAGTCGTGTTTACTTATAGTTGGCTTTGTTGTTGTTTTTTAAATGGTTCAAAGATGTGTGGAATTTGTTTGTTTTTTCAAGAGGAGATGAACACTACGGAGAAATTAATTAACGAACTTTAACCCATCAATGGACGTTACTTTCTTTTGAAAGTAAAATAAAATATCGATGAAATGAACGTTGCGTAGCTAAATAAAGGCTTGAAAAAGTGGGAGGGGTCAAAATCGTTTGATATTCATAATAGGAAAAGAGACTACCACCATTATCTCATGAGCATTACTCTTTTAAAAAATGTATCTTCATTAAATAACAATAATAACATTGACTAAACCGTTTCCTCTTATCTTACAAAATACAGACGTTCCTTAAAAGAGAAGAAAATTACGTCCAATGTTAATCTAGTCGTGCTCCTTCTTCCCTAGTGCTATTAGACTTGAGCTAGCCAGGAAAACCAGTGACTTGGCAGAATTTAGGTCATTGGTTAATATACATGACAAAATGCATGACGCGTAGGACATAATCATCGTCTTTTTTGAAGCAACGTCTGTATTATATAAGATAAGATTATTAGAGACATAAACTCTTCTAAGTCATTGGTTTTCCTGGCTGATTTAGGCAACCCGTTCCATACTCTAGTGGCACTTAGGAAGACATGTGCCTTTGTCTTTGTGCATAGCAGGATTTGAGCAGGTCTCAAGAATAAAGTTCATCAATAACAAAAGCCTCTGGTTCAGTAACAGTGTCGTTTAAAGAATACAACACACCATAAAAAGATTTGATTTAGAGACATTCACGGTATACATCCACCGCAGTTCAAGCATTTGTTATTGTTTACATGCTGTAGAGTGACGTCAGCTCCTCGTCAGCCAGCTGAACCACGAGTAGGAAAGCGAGGGCAGAACGCGCAGATTTTCTAGATACATCTATGCCGCTCGGTACACAAGTTTTTCATTAGTTTTTTTCCTGGACTTTTGGCTAGTCACAACATTCGAACCAAGGTAAGAGATGTGCTTAGCTTATTTATTATGCAACGTTATCTTATGTCTCTTATCACATACATATATAACTAGATTTAATACTTCTTAGATGAAGTGTCGAGTTATAGAGAACTAGATCTAATCATCCAATCTGTTTACCAAATAGATCTAGATCTGGGATGGGGTTAACCAATCATAGAATATTGCCAGTGCATATAGATCTAGATTGAGAAAATTGGCATCGATGCTGTGAATGACTGAAAAGGTTGACGATGGAGCTGATTACAATACTCTACGTTTTAGGTATGCTGTCGATCGAGTCGAATTGTAGATCTCAATCCAGATCTTTATGCAGTGCTATTAGATATGTTTATTATGTAAGTTGGCCACAATTGAAGCCTTTCAATAAAGCGTTGTATAATAAGAAATAAAGGAACACTGAAGAGTAACCTAAAACAAGGCTTTATTAAACTAGAACGAAACATGAACTGACGAGAGAGACTTGGACAGTAGCACACTAAATCAATGTTGTGAACACATTCTCACGACGTTACACAAACATAAACAAATACTAACTATTTCACCACATTCACCCCGCCTAGAATTAAAATATCAAGTATAGTAATATAGTAGGCCATAGCATAAATAAAAAGAGAATGCCAGTGCCTGTAATACAATAGATCAATAAATAGTGTCGAAATATTAGTTTCTCTTGTAAACAATAATGAGGAGTGATACAAAGAAACCTAAAAACCAGTATCTGTAGTATGGCTTATAAACAATTACTAGTTTCTGTTTTAAGCAATAACAAATAGTGTAGCAAGAAAACATGTACGTAAGTAAGTGAAAAGCAAACTCTAGTATCAGTAGCAAGGGATAAACAATGCCAGTTTATGTAGTCAGTATAAGTAGTGCAATAGAGAAACAACTCTAGGTTCTATAGTTCGGTCTGGTTCTTCTCTCTCTTAAGTTGTAACGGGGTTGACTATCATGCTCTACAGTTTGGGAGTCACTAATGAGTTCCTGAGCGTCAAGTGGGGTATGATGGTTCTGTGTATTTCAAGAGGAAGCGCTCGGAGATCCTCAGAGCCTTCCAGGGGTTCTTTCCTTTCTTGTATCACCGTAGGGGTGTTGACTGGTACTTCCATGTTTTGAGCTTCTGGAGGATATTCATTATCCTCACCCTGAGCGTAGAACGAAGGTTCACTTGTTGTTGTGGATGGGGAGGGGTTGGGAGCCAAGCGTCTTAGAGAGACCGTCTCCTCTTTACCGCTGGGCAACCGTACCACGGCATATTGGGGGTTACACATCAGCTATTCGACTTCTTCCGTGAGAGGATCATACTTTGAAGATCTATTCTCTCTTCTCAGCAACACTCGACCTGGCCTGGATAGCCAAGTGGGGATAGATATCCCGAAGGAGGATTTCCGGTTGAACCGGAAAACTCTCTCATGTGTAGTTTCGTTTGTTGCCGTAGATAGTAATGATCTAATCGAGTATAGGGCCTGGTTCAAGACAAGTTCCCATCTTGAGATCGGGAGATCGAGGTCTTTCAGTGCTAAAGTAACAGCGTTCCATAGAGTTTTGTTTAGTCGTTCAATTTGCCCGTTGCCTGAAGGATTAAAAGCGGTTGTTCTACTTGTAGCTATTCCCCTCTCGTGCAGAAAGGATTGCACCTCCTTCGACATATAGGACGTACCTCTGTCGGAATGGACGTACTCTGGCATCCCAACTAAGGAAAACAGCTGATTTAAACACTTTATGACAGTAGATGAGGACATATCGGGACATGGGTAGGCAAATGGGAAGCGTGAGTACTCATCCACCATTGTTAATAAATATTTATTGTGAGTAGCAGATGGGAGTGGCCCCTTAAAATCGATGCTTACTCTCTGAAATGGTTGGGTAGCCTTGATGAGGGTGCCTGAAAACTGTTTGAAGAATCTAGGCTTCAGTTCAGCGCAAGTTTTACATTGGTTTACCACTTTGCGGACGTCCTCGCAGGAAAAAGGTAAGTTCTTATTCCGAACGAAATGAAGGAGTCTCGTGACCCCTGGGTGGCAGAGGTTGTTGTGTAACAGTTTGAGGTCTTCTCCAGTCATTGCTGACGCAAAGTGGTTTCTTGAAAAGGTATCCGCCGCAGCGTTTTGTTTCCCGGGTCGATATACGACGTCATATTGAAAACAACTATGCTCCAGTCGCCATCTTTATTATTATCTTTTCGTTTTTGATCTTGCCCTTCTTTTGCTGGTCAAACATAAAAAAGACACTGAGCGTTGATCTGTAAACAATGTAGAGGGTCGACTGATAAGGTAATGTTGCCATTTTCTCAGGGCTTCTACGATAGCGTATGCTTCCTTTTCAACTGCAGAGTGTCTGCGTTCACTATTAGTGAGTGTTCTTGAAAAGAAGGCGACAGGACGGCCGTCTTGATTAAGAGTGGCGGCGATCGCGATGTCAGAGGCATCTGTTTCGACTGTTAGTGGTCGATTATAATCTATCGTCGACACAACAGCGTTTTCAAGTTCATGTTTTAGCTGTTTTAAAGCTTCCTGTACTTGTTCAGGGAAAGGAAAGGTTTTGTTGTTCACCAATAAATGGATCTTGTTGGAGAAATTTGGGATCCATTGAGAATAATAGGACAGTAGTCCAATCACCCGCTTTTGTGATTTCATGTCTTGTGGTGGAGGTAGATTTCTCAACGCTTGAAATCTTTCGGGGTCTGGTCTTAATTGCCCTTGTGAGATTTCGTAGCCTAGGAGGCATACTTTATTAGTCGCAATAGCACTTTTATCATCGTTGAAGGTGATACCGTACTTTTTAGCGGCGTTGAGAAATCTCTGTAGATTCTGGTCGTGGCTACTGGAGTCACGTCCGCAGATGGTAACATTATCCACGTAAGCGAACGTATCCTGTAGCCCTTCCTCCTCAATTATTGTGTTGATCGTCCTTTGAAATTCAGCAACTCCGTTTGTCACTCCAAAAGGAATGCGGCAAAACTGATAAAGCTTTCCGCAAGCCTCGAACGCCGTGTACTGCTTTTCATCATCCCTGATAGGTATCTGGTGGTAAGCGCTTTTGAGGTCAAATGTACTGTATATTGAGTATTTAGATATTTCCTGCACCAGTTCATCAACTTTTGGCACGGAGTACGCGTCGAGGTAAGTGAATCGATTGATGGTTTGACTATAGTCGATAACCATTCTCTTTTTGTGCCTTTTATTCATTGTTACAATTATTTGAGCTCTCCACGGGGACGTGGAAGGCTCAATAATTTTGTGAGATAGAAGTCTCTTGATTTCAGTTTGAATGAATTTGGAGTCAGGCATAGAATATTTTCTAGATTTAGTGGCTATGGGGTGGCAGTTAGGAGCAAGATTAGCGAAGAGGTGAGGGGCTTGAACTCGTGCAGCTTCCAGCGTACAGACCTGAAGAGTGCTTCGTTTTCCCTCAAATGGGATCATCAGTTTTTCGTGCTGGCTGATGAAATCTAGTCCTAAGATTACATCAGATACTAGTCCGTCTAGTAGTGAGAGCTTCACACTTTCGTATTGTTCGTCTTTGTACTTTATTTTGGCGAAAATATGTCCGTGAGTAGTGCGAGAAAGATGTGTAGAGGCCATGTAGTTTCTGTTTCTGGACATTTCTAATTTCCATTTGTACCTTTTAGCAATTGAAGAAGATATATAGCTTTCACTGCTCCCCGTATCTACGAGAGCCTTCAATGGTACTCCATTGACCAGTATTGAAATTGTAGATTTAGTAAGGCCGGACGCTGATGTCGATGCCCAGGAAGATCCAACGGTTGTAGTCCGTGACGTCTCATCATCTGCTTTCACTATGGCTGAGGTTATAAATTTGAGTGTCTGTCTGGTCGATCTACAGACTTTCTGGAAATGACCCCTCTTGCCGCACAAGTTGCATGTAGCGTCACGGTCTGGACATCTAAAGCGTTGATGTGGGCTGTTTCCACAAAAGAAGCATCTTTTACTAGTCGCCGCACTCACCTCGTGTTTTAATTTTGTTGTTGGAGAAAGGCTCTCCACGTCGGCGCTGGCTTCACATGGAGTTTCAGAGTAGATGTTATACGCCATGGCATGGTTATGGGCATATTCAAGTTGTCTTGCCTCTTCATAGGCGCACTGTAGAGTTAGAGTTGATTTCTCTAAGAGTCGCAGCCTTATGCTGTTTGAAGCCAGTCCAGTAATAAAGGCGTCTCTTACGAAGATATCTCTGTGTTCTTCAGCGGTGACAGCTTTGAAGTCACAGTCTTTGGCCATACTTTTAACCTTAAGTAGGAAGGAGTCAACGGTTTGTCCGTTCTCTTGTCGACATAGAGTTATGTTCCGTGCAAACGTTTCGCTTTTAGGCTTCACGTAGACATTTTGTAGAACTTAGATTGATTCTTCGAATGTTGTACACTCACTTATGTACCGAAATACGCTCGAAGAAACGTAGTTTTCAAGTAGTTTCTTTTTGTCAATCTCGCAATGAGAGACTGAGGAGATGAAATTCTCAAATGTTCTGAGCCAGTGCAGCCACTTCTCGGCAGCCGATGGCGTGCTAGGCTCTATGTCTAGCTCTTTTGGCCTAAATAGACGCTCCATTTGTATTACAATTTTTACTTACAGACTGAGAATAGTGTTGAACGAAAATCCAAATAAGATACACGAGACACATAGATCCATAGAATTGAAAATTTCTAGTTTAATAAATTGTAATAAGAAATAAAGGAACACTGAAGAGTAACCTAAAACAAGGCTTTATTAAACTAGAATGACACATGAACTGACGAAAGAGACTTGGACAGTAGCACACTAAATCAATGTTGTGAACACATTCTCACGACGTTACACAAACATAAACAAATAGTAACTATTTCACCACACGTTGACTAATCTCATATTACGCCAGGCTACTATTAGGCATAAAGAGTAAACATATATTATGTAAACCTATTGCATTCACACTTAATAGTAAATTGATGTATATTAGATCCAAGACATTCTCAATATAAACAAAAAGTTTTTGCTTTGTAGCTGGGAAAGAGTCTTAGGGGATCATGAAGTCTGTACAAGGAAACTACAAAACAATAAACGTAAGACAAGTCAGAAGTCAATGCAACCACAACACAACCTTGACCTTGACTTTCAGATCCCATCGTCTGGTCTACAGTCTAAATCTAGTTCTTGTTCATACCAGGACCGGCCTTAGATCCTAAAAAAAATATTCACTAAGAGTTCAAGAGTACTCAAGGGGACTAATTCAACTTGCACCACAACATCTGTCAAGTACGATTTCTTTACCTTGTCCAATATACCAGACAAAATAATGAATTACCAACAGTTCAATAACTAGTTTGTCATTTCATTGATTCTTGTTTAGTCAGATAAAAGAAATAATTGTGCAAAATTTCAGCTTGATCCGAAATTCGGTGTGGGAAAAATAATGTGCATAAAGTGTTTTTTTTTAGCCAGACAGACAGAGTGAGTTGATAAAAGTTTTGTAAATAAAAAACGTTCAATGTAGAAGTCAATAATGAGGGGAGAGGGTGATAGGTATGTGGGTCACGTGACATATCACGTGGTGTGAGTGTCTTTCTGAGTGAATGGAGTGTTGCATTTGTCGGAAGGTCTCGTGGAGAATGGCAACAATCGTGCCTTCACTGGGACTAGTTGACATACAACTTAGTGTCTTGGCAGTGTTGGGGTGTATGTGTCTTGGCAGTGTTGGGGGGGTGTGGATGTGTCTTGGCAGTGTTGGGGTGTGTGTGTGTGTGTGTCTTGTCAAAGTTGGGGTGTGCGGATGTGTCTTGGCAGTGTTGGGGTGTGTGTGTCTTGTCAAAGTTGGGGTGTGTGTATGTGTCGTGTCAAAGTTGGGTGTGTGTATGTGTCTTGTCAAAGTTGGGGTGTGTGGATGTGTCTTGGCAGTGTTGGGGTGTGTGTATGTGTCTTGGCAGTGTTGGGAAGTGTATGTGTCTTGGCAGTGTTGGGGTGTGTGTATGTGTGTTGTCAGTGTTAGGTTGTATGCATGTGTGTTGTTAGTGTTTTGTGTATGTGTGGGAATTAATTCTACACGGTGGTGGGGGTAAAGGTCATCTGATAATGAGACCAAATTGATCGTGTCACCATCTCGTGAAATGTCGCCCTAGTTTTCCAGACTTGACTGTGTCGATGTGTCAGCTACGTTTTGAGTACCCAGAGGAAGGGTGTCAAGTTGTCAGACCAAGTCATCTAGCTCTTCACTTTGATTCTTTCTGTCCTAGAAGACTCAAACAGTTCTGTTCATGTACTTAATAGAGACATGTGTTTTTTACATTAATTGACTAATTCAAGCGATTTGTTGCCGCCTTGAGTAACTTCCCTAACCGCGCAAAGTTTTCATGACATCACTGTGAGTGGATGAGATGTGGACAGAGATCTACAGTCCTTGTGTTGACCACAACTTTGTAGAGCATTGCTCTTTAAAAATAAAACTATTGGGAGATTCTACTTAGTAATTTATGATGAAGAAAAAAGATGCTTACAGAAAGCTACTGATAGCAGGAATATTCATCTTTCAATGAAAATGAACAAATAACGCAGTACTAATAGGCTTAATGGTATTAACAAAGTTATGCCTTCGCCCCCCCCCCCCTCTTCTTCTAGACAACGGACTTCTCAGAGACATTTTTAAGACAACCCGAAGATTATCGTTGTCTATCTTGTGTTAATGTGACCTTTACGTTTGTTTTACGTGATGGGTCACACAGTCATGTCAAATTGACCTTATACATAAAGAATAACTTCTGCTTCACATACTGCGACCCATTTCTTGGGTCGGGAGGGGGGGAGAGAGGAGGGACACTTATTGTTTCAGGCATAGGCGGACTTACCAGTAGGTAGGACTCAGCACCGAATGTCACGGGCCTTACTGGTAACCCTTAAAGTTTTCCTCTGTTCCTCTGTTTGCTGAGCTACATGCATGACTTGATAAAGGAGCCATAGCTTTAAAATTAGACACTATACAACAGTGATTCTCAGACTTTTGCCAGTGGCACCCCCAAACGATATTGTTGCAGACGCCACTCGTTAAACGGTTTACATTGTTCAAAGTTTCTACTTTCTATAATGACACTGCAAAAATGTTAGTCTGTTGAAAAAAAAATTAACGGGACTTGCGCCACCCCTTGTCAAGATGTCACGTCCCCTTTCTCAGGACGTTGGTGGCGCCCCCCCCCCCCCATTACAGTTTGAGAAACACTGCAATACAGATTCCCTTAGGTCTTGAGATGAGATTCAATAAGATGAAAGGGAAGCTACTCCTGCCTCGGGGCACTAATATTCCGTTACCTTGAAATGCTGACTCTGTGCTATTCAATAGAAGGCCTCTCTGTACCTACAACAGAAGGAAAGTCATCAAAACCAACCAAACACATCAAACTATGATCAAACAGATTGACATTTAAATTGGGTTTAAGTTTTATTAATGCCACTGATAAATTGCTTATCATTCGAAACAAGAGTGTTTGAATCTCATTGAACTCTCTAAAATGAGCTAATACGTAACTTTGAAAGTCTAAAAACAGCCCAAGCTGTACTGCGTTTCTGTTAGCTCACCCTGGACTGTTACTGTTAGCTCACCCTGTACTGCGTTACTGTTAGCTCACCCTGGACTGTTACTGTTAGCTCATCCTGTACTGTGTTACTGTTAGCTCACCCTGTACTGTGTTACTGTTAGCTCACCCTGGACTGTTGCTGTTAGCTCACCCTGTACTGTGTTACTGTTAGCTCACCCTGGACTGTTGCTGTTAGCTCACCCTGTACTGTGTTCCTGTTAGCTCACCCTGGACTGTTACTGTTAGCTCACCCTGTACTGTGTTACTGTTAGCTCACCCTGTACTCTCTGTTACTGTTAGCTCACCCTGTACTGTGTTATTGTTAGCTCACCCTGTACTCTCTGTTACTACTAGCTCACCCTGGACTGTGTTACTGTTAGCTCACCCTAGACTGTTACTGTTAGCTCACGCTGGACTGTTACTGTTAGCTCACCCTGTACTGTGTTACTGTTAGCTCACGCTGGACTGTTACTGTTAGCTCACCCTGTACTGTGTTACTGTTAGCTCACCCTGTACTCTCTGTTACTGTTAGCTCACCCTGGACTATGTTACTGTTAGCTCACTCTTACTGCGATGACTAAACTTATGTCAACCTGACCCAATCTCCAGGTCAGGGATAAAATTCATTATTGAACTTTTCGTTGCACTGAACAAGTGCTTGGTTTATTACAAGACAGTGAGTTCTGACGAGTCTTTGGGCGGGGAGAGGAATCTCTAAGCGGGTTATTACCAAGCGTCTAGTTGTAACAAGATCTAGCACATGTCCCATGGTAAACCTTCTGGTCAAGGACTTATGAACCGGAATGTTTTCTTTCCATGTTATCCCGTCAGGATCTCAGTGTCAGTGCTAATAGATTGGTTGAACTGTAGTTTAGATTTTCTTATTTTCCTTGCGTCGTTCTGTGATGATAAAAATACAAATTTCTTTTCAAAACTATTTTTTTGTGGAAATGTTGGGTTTCTTTTGTTTCTTTATTTCTCTCTCTCTCTCTCTTGTTCTCTCTCTCTCTCTCTTCATTTCTTTTTCTCGCTTTTCATTATTTCTCTTTATTTTTCTTTACTTTTTTCCCCCTTACTCTTTCTCTCTCTTCTCTCTCTATTACTCTCTTTCGATTCCATCTCTCTCTCTCTCTTGCTTCCCTCTGTTTCTCTAGCTCTCCTTCCTCTTTCTCTCTCTCCATCTATTGATTGTTACTGTTATGAACATAAGAACACAACAGCGTCGAAAACAATGTCGGCATAGTATGGTTTGTATACACTGAAGGACTCCAATCATCTCTAACATTTCGTGAACACATTCTTCCGGACGAGTAAGAAAGGGGACATGTAAACATAAGAACGATAACCGATACAGTCAATCAGCTTCATAACATCCCCCCCCCCCCCCAGTTCAAATTGTGCCTACTACTATTATTTACAACTAGTCGACAGGCGGTGTAGCATACGCCGCTATTTTGCCTTAGGCCACTGCAACCTATGCGTCCGCAGTGTGTCCCGCACTAATTCTAGGTGTATAAATTATAAATTAAACTATTGTATAAATTATAACAGATTTTCCGCGGCCTCCTGATTTACCAGGAGCTCCTGGAAATCTCCTGAAATTGCAAAATATACGGAAAAGTCCTGGAAATATCAGGAAATAATTTTAAAATTTTGTATATGTATACATATATATATATTATTGTAGCTTTTATATAGCGCTACTTTCATGCTTATAGCATGCTCAGAGCGCTTTTGGTCCAATCTCATTTGTGGACCGGTGGGGGGGAGGGGGTATCTAGGAGTTAGTTTTCCGTGCTGCCTTTAGGCGCTCAGTGAACACAACTCTGCCCGAGTCGGGTGTCGAACCTCTCGACCACGCTTCCCACATATATATATAGTTCATCTATCGTGGTTCGATGATGACCACTTTAACATCCAGGGGGGCTGAGGGCTTTGCACTGGGGTTTTGTGCCTCCTCATGTGGCTTATTGTAAGAGTTCTTGTAAAAGTGAAGTCAACCTCAAACGAAGATAGGAAATGAACTCTTCTCATTGACCACTGAATCAAGTCAATATTCCTTTCAGACTTAGCTATCTGTAAGATCATGTTTCTTTGACCAACGGTTATCGAACAGGGTGTCATGATGCCAACTTAACTAAAGTAAGGTACCCATTTAAGCTGGGTAGACTCAGGGGCGCCTTAAAAAAACTCGAAATTCAAAATCCCAGACTTCACCTAGATTCGAACCCAGGATCCCAGGTTCGGAAGCCAAGCGCTTAACCACTCTGCCACCGCCCCCCACACTAAATTTCAGTAATTATTATTATAGATAAACAATGTGCCCCTTACGTTTACTGTGAATAACCCAACCTTTCATTTCAGCCAACTGGATCTATTACAAAATTAAATGTAGCGAATTAGTTTTAGATAAATAACTGGCGAAGGCTGGCATTTAGTCGAGGGGGTAAGATTACTTGATATAGATTCAGTGACGTTTCCCCAAGACCATCAAATCTACATTCGCGTTTCCCTTAGCCAGCCGAAGCACAGCGTTATTCCAGCATTCTGAGCTTCAGAAAATAGATTCTTCTAGCGTCTACAACGATCTATTTCTCCTAGCTAGTAAGAAGAGAGCAAGTCAAATTAAGTTAAATTAAGATTTGGTGTGACAACCATATTAAATGTAAATAAATGTAAACAAAAAGTGTGTTCTTATCACTTTCAATCCAGTCTGGCCTAGTGTGTTTCTGTTGTCAAGTCTCAACTGGTCATCTAGAGTAAACTGGAAATCCAATCCTAACTGGTCCAAATAAAGCTGTACTCGTGCATTCTAAGAATCTGAAGAGAGTAAACAGAAAGCGTCTATTCAATGATCGCCAATCTTTGTTTCCGCCTCGTGTTCCCTTGTGGAAGAATCACTAGTCGGGTGATACTATCGATTCCATTCTTCCAAGTGTTCGAATAATGCAAATCTATGTCTGCTTAGATTTCAACAAGTCGATCTTCCATCACGTCAAGTGACATTCAGACAGCTTAGACTGCTTACACCAGATAGAAGGCAATACACATCCACAGAAAGTAGTAAGCAAACACGCACTTCTTACAAAAAAACATAGGCTTAACAGTGTTCATTTGACGCTATGAATACTACTACTTCATGACTCCACGATTCCTTCGGATGGGTCTAAAAATTGCTCGTGGACTCAACTTTTTAAAAATCTGAGTTTTCTAAAACATTGATAACAGCCGATCAGTACAGGTGCTGCTAACTAAATGTGATAGATGTTTAAATTCGTGAAAGATATAGATGTGTATATATGTGACAAAGTAGGTTTCATAGGTTCAGAATATTTGGAAAAGAACGGGTGGGGTGAATTTAAGATTCTTCCATTGTTTTCCTCTTTCTTTACCTCGATAAAATGTTTGTATTCTTGAACATGTATTATCGAGTCTCATCTACGACGAAATGTATACACTCAAACAATTTTATTGGATAGAACATATCACATGACCATCCCTCTTGCTCCTGTATGCATTAACATCAGTAATATTTATATTCAATGGAAAAAAAAGGACCCTCACCAGCGTTCTAATCCTTGTCGTATCGTTTATAATTGTGTTCAAATCAGTTTAATTTAAAATATCTTTATTTACAACCATCAACATAAAATCTTCCAAGTGTTCCTGTGTCATGGTACTTCTCAGCCTAGTCTTTAAGCATTTCAGTGTGCATAAGCTTCTTTCACAATCTACTTAGGTATATGACAGGGTCGGCAACCTTTTGAGTCAGAAGAGCCAAAATTACAATTTACTAAATTTCAAAGTTTTTAAAGAGCCGCAAAGTTTTTTCTTGCCAACTATAAATAGTACTCGGATAAATAAAGTTCTTTGAGGAATAAAAAACGATTCTATTTAGTCATAAGAAAAAAAATCTACTTGTTTATATATGACTAGTGTTGTTTCACAACAAATTAGATAATTTATATATGGGATTATTAGATAATTACTTATTATGAATGTAAGTAAAGTAAAAGAATTTAACATTTACATACAACCCTAACTTGTACTTCAATAACAAAACAATTGAGCAAACAAATTCAATGGATGCGATGGCTTTGGTTTTAAAAAGTTTGGATACATTTGGCTTATAGCTTCTTGTTTTTTAGTTTCAAACACGAATCCCAATTTTCATTTCTTAGTTTGTTATTCATTTAAGAGAACGTGTGCTTGCATGAATATGTCGAGTCGATCCGAATATAGTTAGTACTGCAAATTGGAAACCTTTTCTCTTCACTGTAGCAATCTGGATGACAATTCCATACGTCGAATATAAGTGCCTGATCTCGCGGCATTTCTTTGAAAGCTGTCCACTTTTGTTGCGTTAAGTACATACATTTTTGGACCTCCAACTCTTCCAACTTGCTTTTCAAATCTGTAAATTATCCACTCCAGAAAGCTTTACTTTTTAAAGTCCAGTAACAATTCCAAATGGCTCAATATGGATTTCGTTACTATTTGTGTGAAGGGTATTTACTATGAATGCTAGAATAGTTTTGATGGTTTTGAAATGCTCAAATCTCTCAGCAAATTCATCTGTAATTTCTTAAAAATAACTGTGATGAAATAATTCCTGTCAACAGTTGCACTGGTTTTATCGCGATATTGCTTTAGAAAGTAAAAATGAAGTAAATTTATCGCTCTGATTTAGTAAAGTTCCCCTTTCAGACCTTGCAATCTTTCGGACATATGATGTAGAGGTCATCTCTTTCTGTGAACCAGTGTTAACGAGGGTGTCAGCACAACGACCAACCACATTTACTTTCTCAAACTAATGTCAGGTAATTATTAAAGCTGTGTGGATTAAGAAGCGCTAAAAATATCCAGAAATTAAAAATCCCAGTCTTCACCACGATTCTAACTCGGGACCCCGGTTCGGAAGCCAAGCTCTTTACTGCTCAGCCAACGCTCTTATCTTCTACCAAAACATCGGTTGGGTTTTCATTTTCTTGTAGTTTTAGATTCATCTTAGCATTTTAGCAACCATTTGTCGTTCTCTAATTCAGGGTGATTAATACCATCCTCATTTAGGAATGTATTTATTTCATTCAAATACAAAGCTGAAAGCTTTAACACCATACCTATAGAAAGCCATCGTACTTTATTGGGAAGAAGAAGATCGGAATACTGAGTCTCCATTTCGTTTAAGAACTTTTTACACTGACGATGGTAGAGTGACCAGCACTTCATTGCTGGAGTAGGCAGTGAAACGTAAGACATACGTGGGGACTCGCAGAGTCTCTTTTTATTTCGTCCTGTCCTACTTCTGGCTCCATCAGTTGGTACTGAAACGAGTTTATTGAAATCGATCTTATTGTCTTCAAGGTATTTTTGCACGGCATTCGCTAAATTTTCTCCCTAGTTTGTCACGAGAGCGCTAGCAATCCTTGGGAAGACATCTACCTGACAGAAAGCCAACTTGTGCCGTGTCTTTTATGTCGCAAGACGTATCTATATCAAGTGATAAGGCAGAAGAAAGTTGAGTTCTTCCACCTGCAAATATGTTACATTTGAAAACGCGGGGAGGGGGTGCGTTAAAAAACAAGTACAAGTGGCTTAGAGATAGAATCGATTCTTAATTTTAGTTAATCGATTAATTTTTTTTCGAGAAAATAAATATGATTTGTGTATGGAACTAAAGAGCCGCAGCTTAACATCCAAAGAGCCGCATGTAGCTCGCGAGCTGCAGGTTGCCGACCCCTGGTATATGAAATCGTATACACATATCTCTAAGCCCCTGTCAGTAAATTGTACCTTTTCAAAGTTCGGTAATAGCCCCTGTCAGTAAATTGTACCTTTTCAAAATTTGGAAGTAGCCCCTGTCAGTAAATTGTACCTTTTCAAAGTTCAATAATAGCCCCTATCAGTAAATTGTACCTTTTCAAAGTCTGGTAATAGCCCCTGTCAGTAAATTGTACCTTTTCAAAGTTTGGTAAGTGCGATTTGGGCAGTTGTTTCAAAAACAAAAACACTTTGCTCTCAACTTTCACATCACAACAGTCATCGTTCTGTTCATGTTTATTGTTTCCAAGACTTACTTTATCCCTTTAGCTGCAGGAGTCGTGGAATTAAATAAAAGCAAATTTCTTGTAAAGTTCTTCGAATGTTGGCGGCTCTAAGCCTTTTGTCTTAGAAATGTCTAAGATCAAGAAATGTAAGGTCTGCATAAAAGATGTTTGACATTTCAAGACTGGATGTAACTGTTTCTGTAATAATAAAAATTAAAAATGACAAATCTGAATTTCAAAGGCTTTTTCCATTTGTTTGAAGGTAATTTAAAAAGAGTGGTAAGTTCAAAGAAAAAAAAAAACATTTATCAAGATGGCTTCATATCACAGTCAAGTCTCTTTGAATGTCAAGGCCTTTTGTTCTCGTGTCTGCTTCCGATCCGCTATTTTTTATTTATTGTGTCCATTACTAGATCTAGAACAATACTGCATTAGAACGATACGAAGACTGTTTTTCAAAGCCGCATCTTTGGACTACAATCGTATTGCATACAGTCGTCAGTAATAAGGATCTTTCGTCACACTTTCCCAAACATCTTCTAGTGTGTATGAATCTCAATGTCATTCAATAGTCCAAAGAATAAAGCACAAGAAATTGTAACTCTTGTTGTTTCTGTTACCATGAGGTTCGGGATGTCTGCGTAGTACCACATAAACATTTTCTGGGGGTGTGGGAGCAATAACGTGTTCTAATTTTTTACCAGACAGATTGAAAGACAAGAGTGTTGATATCAAATTTGAAAAACAAAACATTAATTCACATGACTGATTCAAACTGTGAACTACAAGTTCAAATAACTATCCTTGAGGTTAGACATTATTTTGTATCCATGTACTGTGAGGTTCATGGAGAAAAGAGGGGAAAGCGCCGATAGAGTTCTGTTCCCCTGACGCCAGCTATTGCTCACTACGCCCCTGGTGTGTTCCAAAACTAATGGATGGCCCCGTCTGTCATTAAACCATAAATTACGATCAGAATGACTCGACCTGTGTTATTTAACACACATTCACTTAAAGACACATACTTTAGAAGGAAATGCACTCCAACGCTCACACACACACATGCTTGCGCAAACACACACAAAATCAATCTTCATCAATGGGGCAATTATTTTTTTGCTTTTCCGCTCTGAGCCTTGAATCTCATCAGATCTTGGACAATGTCTCCTGCTCTTAAGCCTGGGTAGGGGGGCGGCAGAGGGAAACATAGAAAGAGAGCCAGATAGAAATAGACATAGAAAAAAAAAGAGAAAAAAAAACGCTCATGACTTGAAGAAATAAATGTCATCAGTTTATATTATTTACACATCCTAGTATTCAAAGAAAAATGTCTCATTGCCAGTTTCTTTTGACACCTTTTGGTTTCGCCCATTGCATTTTTTTTTAATTTCTTTTTTCTGAAATTGGAAGAAACTTTTTTTCTTTGCTTACACCATGTTGGGAGACAGACTTAATATCTCATGAGACAGACAATACTTTGTGAGACAGACTTAATATCTCATGAGACAGACAATACTTTGTGAGACAGACTTAATATCTCTTGAGACATACTTAATATCTCTTGAGACAGACTTAATATCTCATGAGACAGACAATACTTTGTGAGACAGACTTAATATCTCATGAGACAGACAATACTTTGTGAGACAGACTTAATATCTCATGAGACAGACAATACTTTGTGAGACAGACTTAATATCTCATGAGACAGACAATACTTTGTGAGACAGACTTAATATCTCATGAGACAGACAATACTTTGTGAGACAGACTTAATATCTCATGAGACAGACAATACTTTGTGAGACAGACTTAATATCTCATGAGACAGACAATACTTTGTGAGACAGACTTAATATCTCATGAGACAGACAATACTTTGTGAGACAGACTTAATATCTCATGAGACAGACAATACTTTGTGAGACAGACTTAATATCTCATGAGACAGACAATACTTTGTGAGACAGACTTAATATCTCATGAGACAGACAATACTTTGTGAGACAGACTTAATATCTCATGAGACAGACAATACTTTGTGAGACAGACTTAATATCTCATGAGACAGACAATACTTTGTGAGACAGACTTTAATACTAATATAATAATAATAATAAGTCACCACCTACTTGTCGTATTCATTGTGCTAGACGTGAGTAGTAACAAGTACAACATACTTTTGAAAAACAACAACAAAGCTTATATTAAGCTTAGTTGTAATAATTAGTTTAGATCGTCCGTCATGTCATTAAATGTGTAAAAGATCTAGACTAACAACAATAACTACAACGATTAGAAATAGTTTTAACGGTTGTCTTTAATTAGCACAGTTTCATGATTTTGGTTTTCTCACTTCGCTATGAACCTATCACTTGTCTGGACCAGTTGGAAAGGGGTAGGGGAGAAAGAAGGGGGTGATCACTTTTTAAATACATGTATAAATTTTTAAAAAGTGAACGACCTGAATTTGAGATCGTGTGCTAAAGCCTCCTCAAGCCAATACGGCAACCATTCTGCCAACGAATCGCTTATGAAAATAGAAGGTTTTATTAGATTCAAACTTTAAAGCGGCGACCCATAAAGGAGGTTAATTCAACTTATACCACCACATCAGTCAATTCCAATTCTTTCTCTTGTTAGGGGTACCAAACAAAATAATTAATTACCAATATTTAATTAACTAATTTGTTATTTCTTTTATTGATTCTTGTACTGTCAGGGTAAAATAAATAATTGTGCATAATTTCAGCTTGATCCGAGATTGGGTGTGGGAGACATATTGTGTACAAAGTTTTTACCAGACAAACAGAGTTGATGTAGGCTTTGTAAAAATGAAACTATTTAAAATGTTGATTTCATAGATTTTATTTAAAAAAGGAAAAAAATGGTTTGATGCATACCATTCAGTTCAAACTAATAACATTAAGATAAATTTTTACAATAGTATTAATTGTCCCTTCTAGCAATTCAACAATCTAGAATTTTTATAAATGATTTTCTCAGTATTCATATATTACGCCAGTTTTCAGGTTGAATTCTCTCCCATGGTTCGATCTCGTAAACTAGAAAAGAAAGTGAAAATCCGACATCATAATATTTTAGACCATTCAAAGTTCTGATGCACCGGCTACTTTTTTCTTTTCTGAAATCGAAAAATCTATTTTTTTAAATCCCTTTTGCAAGCAGTTTTTTTATATAAATACACCACTTTTACAACTATTCACTATTAATAGTAACAAACACGGGAGACTCTTTAGTAGGGGGGGGGGGGGGGATAGTAATCTGCCATATTTGTAACACATTTATGCCAATGGTTTTAGATTTGCTTTAAAAACATTTTTTTTTTACATTTGTATTGGTAAGTTAAGTAAGGTCTGTCATACAAACTACTACATTTACACACACACAAAAAATGTTTACTTTTTTTTAAAGAGAAAAAATCTATTTAGTATGCATATAAGTTGGGCATAATTTAAAACAACGATTAATAAGTAGTGTTTCATAATATCGCGTGAATTGCAGCACCGCCATAGACATCATAGAACACTGAAGTAGAGGGTGAAAAAAAAATTACGAAATGTTTTTTTCTTGAGAATTTCAATAAGAGATTGACCCTTGACAAAAAAAAATTAAATCAATTAGATATTCATAATAAGACATCATTTAGGCCAGGTTCACATCTAACTTCACATTCACTTTCATCTATCTTTAGGTCTGCCGGACCGCTGGGGCACCGCACAGATCAGTCAACCTTCTTTATCCATTCTTCTCTGTCATTTGTCTTTGATAGAATTTCATTCTGATGTTTTTTCTGAAAATATTGAAACCTGCCTTTTTACCTGCCTGGGTGGACCACGTCGGGGGCCAATTTTGAGTTTGTGTTTACACAGAAACTGTCATTGTAACCTTGTTAACTTTAAACAAGTGCGAGTTACAAGAGCTTTTGCTTTGAATAACTAAGAGTTATAGTTCATGGTAGGACGTTTTTGTGGAATGGGTAAGAGTTAAAGTTCTTGGTAAGACCTTACGTCGACATACCTATTTATATTTCTATGTCTATGCGTTAATGACATAATTACGACTAATTATGATTAGAATTTTAACATTGGTATCTTCATTTAAGCAATCGAAGGTCAATGTTGGATCCAACAGCCTATCTGTTTCATAGTTTTATATCTTTGAGAGTGTGGGACTTTGAAAGCTCACTTATAATTTACACGGATGGACAATAAAGAGTCTTTAAGACCTTGACATTTTAGCAGGTTTGAACTTAACTTTCATTCAACAGATTTTCCCTAACAGTCTTTCTGCAGGTGCGAGAAATTCCACACTACCACTACACTAGAACTAGAGATCTGTCAATGACTGAATAAACCGATTCTTCTTTAAGTTCCGTGAAGTCTCTTTTCCTGTTTCTAATTGCATATAGATCTACAGTTCAGTCTCGTACAGTTGAAAATCAGTTCTAGATGATTCTTATTTTATTTATTACAGACGTCCCTTGAATTATGACTTCTACGTCTGTATCGTGTGTTCGTTTAGGTAGAAATAAATCAATCTGTGCTAGTCTTTAACTGAAATAAACAAAAATGTTCCTTGTATAAAGTTGTTATCCATTTCTTACTTTGCTAATCGAAATGTCGGCTGCTCCTTGCATCACGTGACACATGCCCCTTCATTACAACGAAACAATGATTAGTATTGCCAATGAATCAACTAATTACTAAACTACACACTAATCGATGTCATAATTCAAATTGATCCAAATATGCTAAGCATTTTCAATTAAGACCCCCCTCCTTTTTTTTTCTACTCTCTTTCCTCCTTTGTTTTTCTACATTTCTTCCTATTTGTTTGCAAACTCTTCATGGGTGGATACTAGAACCTGCTTAACCTGGACACCGGGTAGTTCGAAAAGGGATCTCACGATTGTCCTAGAAATTAGACACTTTATGTAAATCTATGAGGGGAAATTGCTAGCTAATCAGCCTCATACTGAAACCTCTGGTTTGACCGTTTATATTTTTTTTTTAATATAATCCTCTTACGATAAAATTTGGTTATTTTGAACACGCTTACAGTGGGTATTCCCGCACTTGACTTGTTTCTTTGTATTCATTAAAGAGTTGAATAAAAAAAAAACTTTCATGGATTCATGGAAATATTTAACATTTTAAAAAAATGTTTTAAATGTTTCGGATGTTCCTTCAGAGTTGAAGATAGTTTATTTCCTAGTCCAAACCTCCTGCAGGACGACTGGGAATGGGAGCGGCAGGGTTTGAACCCGGGACCATCGATAAATCCAAACGACAGTCCAGCGCGCAAACCGCACGACCAGGCAGCCACCCACGGTCTTATCATGACTTATGTAGAAATGAGCTGGTCTGTAATGTAAGAACTTGTGCAAGCCCTTGAAATATTGAAGCATTACAAGAAATAAACTTATCACCGGTAACTACCACTCTCCGTGTTTTTTCCAAAGACATTACTGTCAGAGATGGAGTGACCTCTCCATTGCTGGGGGAAAGCCTGGGCGGTAAATTTGCGAGTGCTGGGCTGCCCACACGTCAGCACACGCCTCTCGACACTGGCAACTGGGAAGAGGTAGCACTGGACAGATCCTCATGGAGAGAGAGCATAAAGGAAGGGTCAAAGATTGCAGATGTCATACACAACAGAAGCAGAAAGAAGGGTGAAAATGCAACGGCGCCTGGTGATTATATATGCCCAACCTGCGATCGCAGCTGTGTATCAAGGATTGGCCTCTTTAGTCACACAAGAAGTTGCAAAGGGAAAAGATCGTCTTTCGAGACGTAAAATGCCACAGACAAGAAATAAAAAGAATGAAAATTATAGACCACTTTGAGCTTCATAAAGGTGAAAGTAACTTAACCTCTTCCTTGTGTTAGGCTACTTGTTTTTATTTCTGTTTAAGAGAAAGTATGCCATGCAGTTTACCGGATGTTTACACTACGCTGAAATCTTTCGCAATAATCTTTAATTTCGTAGTAACCAATATAACTTTATAATATAACTTCTTAGAATGCTGAATAAAATGTTTCTCACTCATACTCTCGAAGTGATGTAGTAGTTTAGTCCATTTCTATTCAGGTGCTCCCTGACTTCTATATCGAAAGCGTCGAGCGGTCCATGTAAGGCTTAGAGCTAGTTTCACAAGACATTATAGCATTTATAGTATCGTTATACAAAAGTGTAACACTGTATCGATACATCGAGAGTTATCATTAATTCCTAGTTATTATTACTCAACCGTCTGTTCCAATGACCAATTAGAGGCATATCTCGTACATGTAGTTTAAAACTTTACATTTTGAATACTGGCAACTGAAAGAATGGAATCATCAAATGTAGATAAAGTTTAACAATGAGAAGTCTTGATCTGATATCTAGATAACCTGCTCTCACTTCTACTCAACAAAGTCTTTATGCGTGGGTAGAGAAATAGTAGAGAGTAGATAGCGTGACTCGGAACGATTTGCCGTATCGACGTCACTAAACGATAAAGAGGTTTGGGTTCAGAGGCTGAACTGAGAGTGTGTATGAGTTCAGAGGCTGAACTGAGAGTGTGTATGAGTTCAGAGGCTGAACTGAGAGTGTGTATGAGTTCAGCTGAATGCCCAGTCTTTTGTATTCATTCATCTGTATAGTCAGACATAAATCTATAGCAGTGTTTCCCAAAATGTGTTCCGCGGAACCCTACTGTTCCGCGAGAACTGAATATGTGTTCCACGAACTTCTGGAATATTAACTAGTTGGCCATCACGTGTAATAATCTCTCTAAAAAAAAAAATTTTAAGTGTTCAGCTAAATACTCAGAATGTGCGAAATGTTCCTTTTAAGGAAAAAGTTTGGGAAACACTGGTATTCTATAGGATTATAAAATCAATTTTAGATTTAGATATTTTTCTTTCAAAATCGTCCTGGCCTGATTGCAAGCTCAATTGTCAGGTTTAAGACACAATATAGACAACACATTGATCTAAATCTAAATGATACTGTTAATAGAGGGCTTGTATGTTTTTGTGACGGTCAAGCTAGTTATTCCTGACCTTCAGAAACTACTGTCAAAAATCATTTTTAGTGTTCTTTAAAGAAGAAAACATACAGAAAGTTATAAAATAGGCCTACCATTTTTATGTTCAGTAGGCCTATTCATTTTGGGAACTTTAGATTAAAAGTAAAAAATCTGAGGAGAAATATTTTAAAAAATGGTTTGAGATATAAATTTAATTATTTTAATATCGTTTATCGTTAGTATAGTCCCGCGACACTCTCCCCCCCCCCCCCCCTCAATAATTGTATTTATCCAAGAAAGGTTTCTTAGTAGTTGGCTACAGTAGGCTTTGTTTAATTTTAATGTTTGTTTGCTTTAAATTTATCTAACTCTTACATTCTTCTTCTTCTAGCCAGCTTTTTGCTGCTGAGCTGTCAGCTCTTTTGCAGACTGTGCCAAGGAAAAATAGTTTGCTGTTATCTTCAGTTGTTCAGCACTGCCGTACAGGGTGTTGGTTATGTTGGGCTGCGGTGGTAGTGGGGTCTGCCTAAGGTGGATTAGGAAGGGGCATTCAAAAAGGATATCGTTTACGGTTTCATAAGAGTGGGCGCAGTGTCCTTAGTTGGAAGATTGTATATTGCTCTATGCGGGGGGGGAAGTTAATACTGTCCAGTTTGTTAGGCATGTTCATTTCTTTGTACATGGCTCTGCCTGTGTTTCCTGTTGCCCATTGGTTGAGCCACTCCTCTTTGTGGTTGTTGATTAACATTGACCTCAGGGTGAGATAGTTAACAGGTCTATCTGGTTGTTGCATAGATGATCCTGCCTTTGAAAGTATATCTGCCTTTTCATTTCCAATGACGCCAATGTGTCCAGGGATCCACTGAAATGTGATGTTGATGTTTAATTTTGTCATCATCTGATGTATTATCACTATTAGTGTTGTCTACTCTCTTGGGCTTTTTGAGATGCTGCTGTTAAGTGCTTGAAGAGTGGATTGGGAATCGGTAAAGACAACAATATCTGATGGTGATTGTTACATTTATATGTGTATTTATGTTTATGTGTGTTGTGTGTGTGTTTGTTTCTTTTCTTGTAGTCTCCCTTGTTCGACTGTTCAGTATGTTCACATGTTCACGTTTTACTCTTAAGTGTGTCAGTAGTGTGTAGTCACTGTGTATTAGGCTCTGCTGGTTGGTCTCTCCTTGTTTCACGTTAATAAAAATGGAGTGTAACTTTTAAACATCAGTATTGTTAGTGTATTGTGATAATATAACAGTGATTGTATCCCTTCATATAATTTGTTTTCGACTGTCTGCAAATCTATGGTAATTGCCTCTATTTCGGCTTGGATGTGTGAGCAGTAGTCGCCACAGGGTGCACTTATTTTAAAGTGTTTATTTTTGGGGAAGACCAGGAAGGCACCAAGACCAGCATTGATGGTGGCTTTGAAGTATACATTCATCGGTGTATACATGGATGTCTGTTTTTGAATAGCTTTCAATTGTTTCGAGCTTGCCTACTTTGAGCTCCAGTTATTTATTAAATGTGTTTTAATGGTTGGTTGTTTGTAGTTAAGTCCAGAAGTTATGTTTGAGAATCTGGTAATTTTTTCTCTGTTATTAGGTAGATGGTGTTTTAGGGGCTAGTTCGTCAGTAAGTTTGATCAGAGTTCTTTGCTTTTTTTTTGCTTGTTTTTCTTATCTTATATGATACAGACGTTACTTCAAAAAAGATGATTACGTCCTATGCGTCTGTGTTAGTAGTTTATTTGGATGGTCGTCCTCCAACACTCTGTATCTCTCAACGGCTTCTAATGTTGCTCTGTTGCGCCTTAACTTAAGAGGTTCAATATTGGAGTCTATCTCACAGGCTGCTTTGGGAGTAGTTCTCATACCTCCACTGATTAGACGTAAGGCTTCGTTTTGGATTGTGTCTAAAGATGATTGATAGGTTTTGTTGGCGGCTACTTGTATGGAGAGACAGCTATCCATGACAGATCTGACATATCCAGTGTTTAACTGTCTTAAGATTTTCTTTTCAGCTCTGCGGGATGTTCCTGCAAAGTGTTTTATTATGTTTAATCTTTGTGATGCCTTTTCTTTTAAATCTGCCATATGTCAGGGGGAGGTATGGCGAGAATGAATGTTAGATATTTTGGTATGATAGCTATATCCCCTTGTATATCTATCCCCAGGTTGTGAATGTGAAGTCTTGCACGTGTTGTGAACTGAATGGTTAAGTCTTCGTTGAATGTAAGAGAGTGTGCGTTAAGTTAGCAAGGTCTTGCTCCCGGTTCAGGAAGGTTGGATAGTTGTTTCCTGGACGGGTGTTTATATATGTATTTAACATGAAAGTCGATGGACTGGTGATTGTTGATTAATAATATTTGAGTTGATTTCATTATGTGCTTATTGAATATTAAAGTATTATTCGTATTTCAATGGATATCTATAGTTGTAGTTTCAGTGTATCTAGTAGTAATTGTTCTTATGTGAGTTACTAAGCAAGTATTAATAAGTGTAATTGAGCATTCATACCGAAGCGAGCCAAGACAAGCACGAGCTAACAAAAGAACCTTCTGACACCATGAAGTATTTTAGAGACTAGTCTTTGGTCAAGTTTTACACCAAGATATGTTGGATTTTCTTCTTTATTTATTGGCTGTGAGTCTATTTTTAGGATGTAGTTTCTTTTTGCTGTTTTGTTGCTGTGGCTAAAGATTGAATAAACTGACTTTTCTTTGTTTATTTCAATTTTCCATAATTTTGAAAACGTGGAGATAGTTGTGAGGGCTCTATTTAATTTGGATCTAGTCAGCACTGAATATCTCTCTGTAGTCCAAATTAAGAGGTTATCTGCGTAAAGTGCCTTATTAACCGAAATGAGGTCCGGGAAGTCATTCATGAAGATTAGAAAGAGCGTCCAGCTAAGGGCTGAACCTTGTGGTAGGCCTTCTTCCAAACTTTTATTTACTAAAGATGGCACCTTCGAATCGGGTTTGGATGGTTCAGTTTTTTTAGAACGGCCCTGATCCAACTGTACATTCTTCCATGCATGCCCATTTTTTTCATCTTCAAAAATATACCTTTTCTCCACACTCTATCATAGTCTTGTTGCAAATGTATGAAAACTGCTGTAGTGTGTTTGTTTCATCACTTTTACATAGAAATCTAACTTTTAGATATGTCTCAAAACAAGCTTCATCTTCAGATCATTACATATGTTCTAGTACTATTTTATTTCAGTGTCTAATATTCTGGCATAGTTAATGTGATGTAGGTTAGCTTTGAGTTGAGATTCCAATGAAATAAAATAACCAACAACAAAGAACAATGACAAATAATTAGGAAAGACAGTATGAAAATTTTAACTTAGAATCTATTCAATTTGAACTCAACTATGAATTCTAGTGTGTTCTATATACTTGCAGCATGCACACATTTATTGAAAGACAGTTGTAGGCTATGTAAAGTATGTGCTTGGGGCAGCAGATTTAGTTTTTTATAATTTGACACATTAGTATCACTTAGTTAGGGTCATTTTATCTTTTTCCAGACTCAGACCTTGTCAGGTACCCATTAGAGCTTGGTGGACTCAGAGGTGCCCGAAGATCCTGAAATTTAAAATTCCAGTATTCACCAGGATTCAAACCCCTGGTTTGGAAGCCAAGTGTTTATCGCTCAGCCACCGTGCCTCCTAGACTTAAGATAACATTTGCCAAAAAGTTTTTGTCTTTGTTCACCAAAAGCAGTATCTTTGAAGACTGTTTTATTTATCTTCATCTTTTTATAACATATTTTTGTGGGATTTTTTTTTCAGAGCTCTCCAATTAAATGGCAAAGTTGTCTGCAGTTTTTACTGTGCTTTTATTTATTTTGTTTGTCTTGGCTGTGGTTGACAGCAGACCATCAAGAAGGTCTTCTTGGAAAAAAGACAAAGAAAGGAACAGAGGCAAGCAGAGAGACAGACCTGAGAGGGCAAGAGAACGCAGTTCAACAGGCAGAAAAGGTCATGGAAAATCTGAGTAAGCTAAATGCTTTTGCCTTTTTTCAGAAAGAAACTACATACTTTGCAATTTGCAAATGTCAAATAATGAGTATGGCTAGACGAAAAAATGGGGGAGAGATCAAATTCAAAATGTAGATTTTGTATGTTTATGCTGTAATATTGACAAGTATTGGAGTTTGGAGATGTTCATACATAAAGGCAAAACCATAAATGGCAATTTATTTTTTAGGTGTATTCTGTGTATAGAATACATAAGTATTGATGATTGAAAAATTTGAATAAAATTTAATAATTTATGTGCACTCTTCATCACTGTAGAATAAATTTTCTAATTTTCTTTGTACAAAGTACTTTTTTAATTATTTAGTTGGCAACAGTGTTTCAGTTTCATCTTCTTTTTTGAAGTAACGTCTGTATTATATAAGATAAGATAAGTTTGGTGTCTTTGGCATGATTTAGTTTGTCTATTTAGTTTTAAAATGTCTTGCAATTGTCCATTTTTTTTTTTTACTTTTCTTTTTAGACAATATCACCCTCACATTTTTCCATATTGCTTTCTCTTCATTTTCTCTATTACTAATTTTTTTTGCTTAAAGAAAGTAAATGTCATGTTTTAAAATTAATGTATAAACAAAGAGTAGATTACTGTGATAAAAATTAAATGTGAAAATAGTCTACCTGTTCATCTTTTTAAAAAGAAATTTTATATCTATTTAGAAAGTCTTTTTTTTTTTTTTTAAAAACAGGAATCCATTTCACAGTATCTTAACATCATTTCACGACCTCGACCCATTCTCTTACTTTAACTTCCGATGGAATATTGAATCAAGAGATGACCCTTGGTGGGAAGGGTAGGTACAGTTTGTTGACTTCAGGTAGATTTACTCTCAATCTATATTTTGATATTTTTCAAATTGTTAACAGCCTTTTTTTTTTCTCCTTTTTTTTTAATGCTTTGAACTTATTTTTAATTCCATGTAAACCTATATCTTATTTAATCTCTTAATTTAAAGACATTCCTTCTTAACAGAAGATAATTAAGTCCTATGCATATCCATGTGTTATTCTAGTTCTCCATATTAATTTGAGGGCTTAAACTCTACGAAGTCATTTGTTTTGCTGGCTGATTCAGGCAATTTTTTCCATGCTGTAATGGCTCTAGGGAAGAATGAATGTTGGTACCAATTTGTCTAAGCATATGGAAACGTGCCTTTAAACTCAACTCTTTAGCAAGACTTTTTGTTATTTTATACTTTAGGAATTTTTATTTGCTTTTATTCTTATTGGAGATTTTGCAATGAAATTAATCTGTATCAAATTCTAAGAATGTTTAACAATATAAACAAAATTTTGAAGCATCATCTTTTTAATTGTTGGCTAATCTTTTTTTTTAATGGTTGGGTTCATTGCTAAATACTAGGTTCATTGCCAAATACTAGGTTCATTGCTAAATACTAGCTAATTTCATTGTTAATGTCCTAGATCAGCAGTATGTCAGTTAAACTGTGATTTTTTTTTAAATATTGGTAATTGAAGGAAATGAAACGTAATTTTCATTTCACACAAACTAATTTTTTATATACAAATACAGCCCTAATGTTTGTGAAAATGAGATTAGAGAGGTAGACAATAGCACAGAGACCCAGGACATGGTCAGACATTTCAGCACTAACTTCCAGTCCTGTGATGAGTCTGAAACAGCTTACAAGTGTAAGATGGTGTGAGTAGAAATGTAGAGCTTAAGAATGCTCTAAAATGTTAAACTAATTTCTTAGTAACAATTAAATAATCAGAAAACAATTAGCATGCTAGTGGAGTGAGCCTATACATTTGATATTAGTATAGAACAAAGTTTTTCTTGATGTAAAATTAAATCAGAAAAGATAAGAGTAAGGTTGGGATGATCTTTTAAAGAGTTTCCTATTTGTTTGCCATTTAGTTTAGCTTAATAAATATCATACCTCTGCATCTTAGAGCAAAATAAATTATTGTTAAATAAATAATTAATGTAATTTAGTGCCATTGATAAGAAAAACATTATTAAGATATTCCTTGATAATAACAACATTGTCATTTATTAGAAAATTGTCATTTCAGTCAAGTGGATAGAACTGGACGTAAAGTTTATACCCTGATTTATGAGTGTTGCCAAGGCTACAGTCGACAAGCTGAGGATTATGGATGTCCTAATGGTAAGAAACTGTTGAGGTTTTTTTAGGTCCTATAAAATATATATGTGTGTAAACTATTAGACCATTACTGACTTTGTATTTATCTTCTTATCTTATATAATACAGACGTTACTTCAAAAAAGAAGATGATTACGTCCTACGCGTCATGCATTTAGTCATGCATATTAACCAATGACTTAAATTCTGCCAAGTCACTGGTTTTTCTGGCTAGCTCAGGCAACCCATTCCATGCTCTAATAGCACTAGGGAAGAAGGAGTATTTGTACAAATTTGTCCTAGCATATGGGACGAGGAATGTGCCTTTATTTTTGTGTCTTTCAGAGTATTTTATTAAATTTTGTTTTTGTATTTGAAGATTATGGTTCAGTGTTTTATGTATAATTGCTACTTTACTTTTGAGTCTTCTGTCCTGAAGGCTTTCTAAATTTAGTGATTTTACTAATGGTGTTACCCTAGTCAAATGTGAATATTCGTTTGTTATGAATCTCACTGCTCTATTTTGTGTTTGTTCCAGTTTCTTAATGTTTTCTTGAGTTGAGGGGTCCCACACGGTGGATGCATATTCTATTATTGGCCTAACCAAGGTTAAATAACATTTTAGTTTTATGTTCTTATTTGATTTATAGAAATTTCTTTTAATAAACCCTAATGCTTTGTTGGATTTTTTTATAGTTTCATCAATATGTGGATTCCATGACAGTTTTTCATTTATTATAACACCTAGGTATTTTGAGTTTTTAGTCTGTGTTACTGGTTTGCCATGAATAAGATAAGTGGAATTAATTTGTTTTAGTTTTTTTGTTACTCTTAACAACTGACATTTTTCTGGGTGGAAAGACATGCTCCAATTTGATTCCCATTTCTGTAATTCATCTAATTCTCTTTGTAAAATATCTGTGTCTTGTGTTGTTTTTATTGTTCTATATATTATGCAATCGTCTGCAAATAATCTGACTTTTGTTCCTGAACTAATGCAATTTGGTAAATCATTTATGTAAATTAAAAATAGTAGTGGACCCAAAACTGTTCCTTGAGGTACACCTGAGTTTACTGTTATTGGTGTTGATTTAGAGCCATTTATTATTACAGTTTGTTCTCTCCCTATCAAAAAATCTTTAATCCACTGATGCAGTGGACCGTTAATGCCGAAATATTTTAATTTTTTAAGCAAACTATGGTGGTGAACTTTGTCAAAAGCCTTGGAAAAATCTAGTAAGATAGCATCTATTTGTTCACTATTATCTAAACCTTTTGAAAAATCATCAATTAGTCCTATTAGTTGTGTTTCACATGATCTATATTTCCTAAAGCCATGTTGGTATGGGGTGAGGACATTATGTTTGTCTAAGTGGTTTATGATATTGCTACATATTATGTGTTCTAGTATTTTACATGTGATGCTGGTAAGTGATACTGGTCTGTAGTTTCCTGGATCAGATTTTTCTCCTTTTTTAAATAGGTGGGTGACATTAGCTTCTTTCCAGTCCTTTGGTACTCTGCCCTGGTTAAGCGATGCTTGAAAGAGTATTTTGAACACTGGGGCTAGCTCATTGCTTAGTTCTTTGAGTAATCTAGCTGGAATACCATCAGGTCCAGACGCTTTATTTGGTTTGGTGTTGGCTAATAGTTTTTTAATTCCATTTTCTTGTACTACTAAATCTTCTATGTTGTCTACTTGGTTCAAATTAAGAAATATGTCTTTGTCTCCTGGGGCTGAGAATGCTGATGCAAAGTATTTGTTTAGGATGTTTGCTTTAGTTTCATTATCATTATGTATTATGTTATGTTCATCTTTTAATGGCGCTATACCTGTTGTTTCCATTTTCTTAGACTTAATGTATGACCATAGGTTTTTGTTGTTATCTTTAGATATTACATTGTTGATGTATTCACTCTGCAGCTGTCTGCTTACTTTTTGGGTTAGGTGTTTAATTTTTATATACTTTTTGTAAACTCTTTCGGCCTTGGTTGCTTTAAATTTTCTATATAGGTTTTCCTTCTGTTTACAAAGCTTCTTTAGTCTATTATTAAACCAGCATTTATTTATTTTGTTTGATGTGTATTTATTTGGTATATGATTTTCTATAATGCTTTTAAGATGGTTTTTAATATTTTGTAGGTCTACTTCTGCATCACATAAATCAACTTACTTAAAATGTCTTGTTTTCAGCTGTCTCTGATCTCCATTTGATTGAAAAAGCTGAAGAGTTAGGACTGACTGATTTTGTCAAAGCTGTGAAGACACTGAAACTGACAGAGGATCTTCAGACTAATAACTATACTGTATTCATACCACAGAATGGAGCTTTTAGTCTGGATGGTGATTTGATGGATTCTGGAGCTGGAATCATTTTGAAAGTAAGATCGTGTACTATCTTTAACTACCCGCAGAATGATTTAGAAAGTCAAAGAAATAAAGTTTTTATAAGGCTTTCTTGAAGACATATCAATCATTGTTAAAAGTTTTAAAATCATTCTCAAATTATTAAAAAGAAGGCAATTTATTTTTGAAGAAGTTAGTAGCAACAGTCTAAGTCACATCAGGTAAATAGAGGTTTGAATACTTGTTGGACAACTGTGCTGTATCTTGTGGAAACTATGTTCAAGTGGATTTCAGAGCTAAACTTCCAACTAACAGTTGAACATAGGTGAAGGCCAACAATAAAAATTAAAACAATCAAGTGATATCAATTTATAACATTTAATTCAGTAATAAAGAGCATCCATCTATGTCGTCACTGTAGCTAACCAAATACATCCATCTATGTCGTCCCTGTAGCTAACCAAATACATCCATCTATGTCGTCCCTGTAGCTAACCAAATACATCCATCTATGTCGTCCCTGTAGCTAACCAAATACATCCATCTATGTCACCCTGTAGCTAACCAAATACATCCATCTATGTCGTCCCTGTAGCTAACCAAATACATCCATCTATGTCATCCCTGTAGCTAACCAAATACATCCATCTATGTTGTCCCTGTGGCTAACCAAATACCCAAGTCCAAAACTTCTCAGTTAACAATACTGGACTGTCTCCACAAACACAAACATATGAACTGTTTTTTATTCTATAACCAATCTTAGTCTTTTTTTTTATTGGGGCATTTTTGTTGATATACAAAAGCTAACCCAAAATACATATAAAACCAAATGATTTGTAACTTTAAAGCAACAAAGTTCTTATTGTTAATTATCAAAGCCTTTCAAATAACTCCTCTACCAAATATAAAATTGTCAGTCAATTTTTTTTCTATTTTACTACTGTCCTAGTCTTACATTATACAATGGCCAACACATATAAAGACTGTACAACTGTAGTCTTGGCTTGGCCTAATTCCTTCACAACATGATATGATACTTTTATCCATTTATCTATCCTCTCTGTGTCAACAAACACAGAAGCAGCATTCTCTCCTCCTTGGGTAGATTCACTCCTTGTTGATTGAGAAACCACCAGCACTTGTTCATCCTGTGAGTCTTTCTCAGATTCTTCTTGAAATGTCAAACATCTACTCTGACACTCCAGGCCCTTTAGCAGACACTAGCTCTGATATTCTCCTTTGAGTATTAGCAAGCTCTTGCTTCATTGCATTCAGTGTTACATTGAACCCTTCTATTTTTTTATTTTCCTTCTAATTAGAAATCATCTTTGCCTAGCTTCTGTTTTATTATCACCTTAACATATGTATTCATTTGAAACATAAATAATTCAATATTTATATTTGAAATAAGCAAAAAAAAGTTTAAAATCGGTTTTCTTTTTAAAAAATTAAAAGAGCATTTTGAAAACATTAACTTTTTTTTTTTATTTAGGATGCTCCAGCTATGATAGCTGTTTCAGAGCCAGCAGTGGACAAAGCATTAAAAAGTCTTCAAAATGTCTTGCTCAGCCACATGGTGGATGGACTACGAAGGTCAAGTAGCATGGAGGATGAGCAGTTGCTAGTGACTGGCAATCCTGAAGGGGCAACCATAAGAATCAATCATTTCTACAAACCTGAAAAGGTCTGTTGATGTTGTTCTTATTTTTTTTTCTTACTAGTTGGAATTGCTAATTTCTTAAAATTTGTTTCATGAAAATATTTGGAAACAAATGTTTTTATATATTTTAAGGACTTATTCATTTAAAATAAGAGGTTAGGACTTGATGTGTTGGAATTGCATCCATGAATATGTTTTTTTTTAAATAACGTATATTACTAAGATTCATATTGTATTCTAAAATAATTAAATTATATTCTAATTTACATTCATCAAACTTGTTATTCCATGTGACATGTAAAGCTTTTTTTTTCCTAAAAAATCTAGGTTAATTGTTTTATTAAAATAAAAAAAAAGATGTGTATACATATTATATAGCTAGCTGCTCTGGACTGTCATCAAAGATCTGGGTTCAAATCTGGCTTGCTGCCATTCCTGTATTACTTCTTAAAGTTTGGTGTTGACTTACTTTTATATTGGAATATATTGGATGTTATTATTGGATGGCTGCCTGGTCGTGCGGTTTGCGCGCTGGACTGTCATTCAGATTTATCGATGGTCCAGGGTTCAAACCCTACCCGCTCCCATCCCCCGTCGTCCTACGGGAGGTTTGGACTAGGAAGTAATTATCTTCAACTCTGAAGGAACATCCGAAACATGTAAAACATTTTACATTTTACAAACAAAAAAAAGTTTTATATTTAGTGTATAAATTTTTTTTTATTTACTTTAGTTAATGACAGCTAACTGTGTCCCCATTACTGCCAGTGACATTCTGGCTACAAATGGTGTTATTCACACTGTCACTAAAGTTTTAAAGCCTGTGATGGATTCCTTACTTGATATTATCAAATCAAGTCCTGAACTCAGCACTTTGAAAACAAGTAAGTTAGGTCTTACTCCAAGTTTGTACATTTTGATTGTTTATTTATTTTTCTAATCATAATGGCAATAAAAATTTAATTTTAAAATGTTACCTCTACAGTATTAGCCAGTGCAAACTATGTGTCCAAGCTTGATGAAGATGGTCAGATGACACTCTTGGCTCCAACTAATGCTGCATTTAACAAAATGACCTCATCTTTGAGAGAAAGACTGTTGGCCGGAGATGTGAAATGCTTAGAAAGTAAGTAACTACTGAAGTGACATTAGTTAATAAATGTAGTGACAGTTGCTACAACCAGGAATGGAATTAGATTCTGGAAGAGGATGATATCACATGTATTTTAAGATATGTAACTGTATACAAATAGTTATTACAAATAATAATTTAAGTATGAATACAGTTTTCCCTTTTAATACCCGGTTGTGCTAAGTGAAATCAAATATCCACATAACAACTCTTAACAAAATACTTATTTTCGCTCTCTATTGAACTCAAAATATGACTCTCACAATAACTAAGTTAATAACTGAATAATGTGTGATGCACAAGTCCTCTCTCTAGCAGAACTAAATAACAAGTATTAACACCCTCTTACATTTCACTTCCTCACTCTAAAACTCAGAAGTCTCTAGTGTGTCTCATGGACACTGTTTAAGTGACCACCTGTCACTGCCACAATAAGGCTGTGACAGGTGAGATCTAATGGTTTTTACCATTTTTTGTTGTTTTTATTCATATGGATCTACATATTTTTATTACTATTTGGTCATGCAGTTGGTGCAATTTTTATTGGATAGAATCTATTTCAATGACAGGCTCTTCAATTCGTTTATGTTGTCTTCCTATTGCTTTCTCTGTCTGCCTCTTTTTCCTTGTACTGTTCCCTGAAGGAAGGTCTTTGCATGCTCTAAGGACTATGTGATATGGCCATAAAGTTTTAGTGTGTATTTTTTTACAGCCGTTAACAGGCATTGTGATCCTGTTTCTAATTTCTTTGTTTGTGATGTAGTCTTTGTATATGATATCTAGGATCCTTGTATAGTATCTCAATGTTAAGTAAGTTAATATTAAATTAACTGCATATTAATTTACTAAATGTAGCATAAATCTCATAACTAATTTACTTGACTTTCAGAGGTTCTTCAAAATCACTTGTTACCTAATGTCATCTGTGCTCAAGCAGTCAAGAGTGAAGCTAGGACTATCAACAACCTCCACAAGTATGTCAATGTAACCAGAACCCAAGACAACAAGTTCTTTGTTGGTAAAGCTCAGGTGATTCAAGCTGATGTCATGGCTACTAATGGTGTACTGCACATTATAGATGAAGTACTGGTTCCAGATGAAGGTAACATTGCTTAGGTTTTGTTATATTTTGAGAGGTCAAAACAAAACAATATTTCAGCCTAATTTATTGATTTGCATGTGGCTTTAAATCCTAATTTCATTATAGATGAATTTCAAGAGACTCATGAAACCATTTAAATACAATAAGTATTAATTTTAAACTAAGACAGGTTAATTTATGATTTCTGTTTGTTTACATATCGATATATAATTTCAGTAAAACAGTCAATAATTTTAGTAGTATCACTTAATTTAAAAGTGTTTCATTTCATTATTTTTTCACCTTTAGCTCTCAGTGTTTTGGACATTCTTGAGAAGCAAGGCCTCACAGAAATGTTAAGCCTTATAAAAAAATCTGACCTTCAGAAAACTCTCGCAACCATCAAGAATTTTACAATTTTTGCTCCAACCAATGAAGCTATTCAGGTAATTGGCTCATTACTTCATCAATTTTTATACATCGAAAAAAAAAAAAGCCATCTTCTAATCAAATGTATTTTGTTTTATTTTGTTAACTATATTTTGTTCCATTGAGAAAAAAAATTTAAAACATTTTTATCCAAGCATTAAATAATTTTATCATAAGTTAAATATTAAGTCTTTTTAGAAATATGATTTTAAATTTGTCTTGTATCTCTAAGGCTCTTCCTGCCGATGTAAAAACTAAAATGAGTGAGAACCAAGACTTTCTGAACTCTGTCTTGAGTTATCACATTACACCTGATGTCAGAGAGTGCAGACATCTCCACAACAACGAGTTAGTAACTTCATTAGATAATAAGCAAGTGAGAGTCAATAGTTTTCAACAGGTTGGTAGAAATGTTTCTTTAACTTTACAATATAAATAATGAAATAAAGTCATGTCTACATGTATAATGATGAATTTATTTGAATGATTAAAAAAACCTATTAGATGAATTTCAACAACTTTTACTTTTTTCTCAGATTTTTTAAAGCATTTTTCTTGTTTTGTTTACATTGTTTCTATCTTCACAATTATTCTTATTAATAAAATAATGAATTTTCTATTTAATGTCAAAGTTAAGTTGATGTATATATTTTCAAGTTAAACTAGTTTTCTTGTTTTCTATTTTTTTACTAATTTGTTATATGATTTTGATTCCTAGTTCTCATCCTTCAGTCAAGGAGTAAAAACAGTTCAATGTGCCCCAATAAAGAAGATGAATATTGATGCTTGTAATGGACATATCAATGTTATTGGATCAGTATGTTCTTTTGTAATTTGTTATTAGAAATAATGTCAAAGTTCATAGACATGAATAGCAAGGACACTAATTAATGAACCTAGCTTATAATAACTAAGATTTAAAAAAATAGTTTAATCATTCTGATGCTAAAACATTTTTGATTAAAGTTTGAGAAAGTTTAAATATTTAATAAACATGCTGATATTTAGGTCATCTAACTTTATTACAATGGAGCGTGGTGGCTGAGCGGTAAAGCGCTTGGCTTCCAAATGGGGGTCCCAGGTTCTAATCCTGATGAAGACTGAGATTTTTTAATTCGGGATCTTCAGGTGTCTCTGAGTCCCCCCAGCTCTAATGGTTACCTGACATTAGTGGGAAAAGTAAAGGCGGTTAGTCGTTGTGCTGGCCACATGACACCCTGCTTGTTAACCATTGGCTGAAGAAACAAATGACCTTAACATAATCTGCCCTATAGATCAAAAGGTCTGAAAGGGAAACTACTTTATTACAAAGCTTATATTAACTCATTCTGTCTGTCTGTCTGGTAAAAAGTTTGTACACTTTATTTCTTAGACACCCAATCTTGGATCAAGCAGAAATTTGTCACAATAATTTCTTTTACCTGACAACACAAGAACCAATTTAAAAAATTAAGCAATTAGTTAATTAACTATTGGTAATTAATTATTTTGCTTAGTATCTCAAATAACGGAAAGAAATTGTACTTGACTGAAGTGGTGGCATAAGCTTATTTAGTACCCTTTATAGGTCAGTGCTTTAAAGTAATTTTGAAACAAACAATAGATAACTAAACAATCTTCTATTTTCAAAAGAACCTCACTAGCAGATGGATTAGTATGTCGGCTTAAGAAGACTTGAGCAATAAGTTCATATTCAAATCATTCCCTTTTCTTTTTTTTTTTTTTTTTTTTATAAATGCATTTAAAAAGGGGAGGGTTGGTAGCTGAGTGGTAAAGCACTCAGCTTCTGAACCGAGGATCCCGGGTTCAAATCCTTGTGAAGACTTGGATTTTTAATTTTAAGATCTTTAGGGCGCCTCTGAGTCCACCCAGCTCTAATGGATAACTGACATTAGTTGGAGAAAAGTAAAGAAGGTTGGTCATTGTGCTGGCCACATGCCACCCTTGATAAGCATGGTCCACAGAAACAGATGACCTTTACATCATCTGCCCTATAGATCAAAACATCTGAAAGGGAAATTTACTTTTTAAACAGCAATTATGGTAAAACTCAATCAGATGTCCCTTTCTTCTTCACCCTCCCCCACCCCACCCCCCAACCCCATTTTCTCAACTAGTCCAGATAAGTGATACGATCATTGTATATTGAGAAAGCTAAAAGCATGAATTAGAACTAAAAAAAAATATAAAAAATTGGTAAAAATGTTTCTAATTGCACAGATTTATTGTTGTTGGTCTAATCTAAAACAAATTGAATAAATTTAATTACATAATTGATCCAAACTTTGTATAAGCTTTGGGTTGTTGTTTTTTTTTTAACTATTATTTATGTTTTTCTTGTTTTAAAACTCTTATCAGAATTTATTGCTAATGTCTTTTTCTATTTACAGGTGATGTTGCCCCCTATTGGCAATGTTCTAGATGTACTTGCCCAAGATAAGAAATTCTCCACCTTTGTTTCTCTTATTAAGAAAACTGACTTAGCTGATTCTTTGCAAGAAGATGGACCTATGACCATACTTGCCCCTAATAATAAGGTGACCTATATAATCTGAAGTAATTTTTGTCATTATCCTCTAGTTTCCATTAAGTCATTTTAATAAATCAGAAAACAAATCCCTAACTGAATAAAGGTTATTCAAACTACTGGAATAATTAACTAGTATGCCACCACATAAAGTAACTTCTCAAAAAAAAAAATAATTTAAGCGTACAGTTAAATACTCAGTATGTGTAAAGTGTTCTGTTAAGGAAAAAATTTGGAAAACACTTCAATAAAGAAGAATCTAGTTGTTCTTTTTTTTTCACTTTTACATTACAGTAGTATTCTTTAGAAATAAAAAACCTAAATTCTGGAGAATAAATCAGTTATGAATTTAATGAATCAATGTAGAGTTGAGAAATTATTTCACTGATCTAATAAGAAAGCCATTTTTTTATGCACAACTCACAATAAGTACAAGATAAAAATTGGTCGTTCCCACCTCAGAAATGTGTATGCAATCAAACAAGACCTTAAAGCAGTGGACATCAATGTTGACACTAGGAAGACAATGGCCAAGTCCAAGGATTTTATTTAGTCAATACAACTTAGTTCATTAATTTCATTCAATAGTTTCCTATGTCCACTCTTACAGCCTTCACAGTTGTAATTAAGCTATGAATATCTATTTGTAGGCATTCAGTAATAATTTACTTTATTTCTTTATTTACACAAAGAAAAAAAATGTATTAAATCAAAATTAGCATAAACTAAAGTAATATAAATTTAATATATTATCTTCTCTTCAAGTTGCACTTTCAGAATTGGCAAAACCTAAAACCTGGGTGGACATGGTTTTCTACAATGGCTCTAACTATTTCCCTAGATATTTTAAATTTGGCTAGAGGACTAGAAAATATTTATCTTGAACAGGGGTATTTCCACATGTAGGCCCTATTCATTAAAGAGTTTCATACATTATTGTTCAGGAACATTTTGCGCACCCTCTTATAAGTCTATTTTTTAAGGCCTATCATTAGAATGGTATAAAGTCTAGTAGATTTATTCACTTAATCACAATTTTATCTCTCCATATTTTTTTTAAAATCAGCATTCATTAGTTATGAGCAAAATAATCGCTCTGTAAGTTGAAAAATGGAGGTATTGTCTTTTTTTTGAATGTTTTTTTATATTTTTCTTCTTATTACTGTATTGGTCTCTGTTCCATTTTTTTATTATTTTTTTATTATGTTTCCTTAAGGCTTTTGAAAAACTTGATGAGAAGACTCGCAAGAAAATTGAAACAAATCCAGAGCAGCTTGAAACTTTTGTTAAACATCACATTTTCCAAGGTGAACAATTTGGGTTATCAACACATTGAATAATTCACTTCTAATAGCTTAATAAAAATAAATATTAATAAAATGTCAGAGATATCTTAGTTTTATTTTTTTATTTTCTTACTTAGAATTACACAGGCTTTCATTGTTTTGCATTTTTATTAGTTATTAATTTAAGCAATTATTATTTTAGATCTTTAGTTACCATAAATAAACAATGGTTGCTAAGGAAATTTGAGAGGGGATGAGTACTCTAAAATGCTCATAGTAAAAAATGTTTAACTTAGTTGAGTCAAATAAGAGGTAAGTTCAGTAGATAAATTTGGGTATACAATATTAATATTAAATATGCTAGAATCTAAAATTTTATAGTTTACAATTTTTGAATAAAGTTGAAGGGTTCGCCATTAAATAGTCATTTAAATAGTCTACATTAAACATTTATTTCAGATAATCTTTGCTGTGCTGGCATTTTTGCTAGATATGGCTTTCATCAACCTCACATAGTGACTTTGGCAGAAGACCGCTTAAAGTTGTCTCGCACACATGATGGGATACCCAAAGTTGGTCATGCACATGTGATAAAGTGTGACCAAACAGCAACCAATGGAAATGTATTTGAAATTGATCAAGTTTTAATGCAGGAACCACACAGAAACAGATGGAGAATTAATCCTTTTGCTGACTGGGAAGATTGGGATGACTGGGATATGAATAATTTTTTGGACCTATCATTGTACTAATTGTATCCAAAACTATGATCTATTTTTTTTGTTACTATTTGTAAAGAAAACTTTTTTTTTAGTTATTGCAGAAACTCAAAACATTTGAATCATAAAATTAAATGTGGAAGACTAAAGCTGCTAATAATAGTTGACATTTTTTTAGGGGATGTTATTTTTCTTATCACTTTCTAACATTATAAACCTTAAAATGACTTTGACATTCTTTGATGTACATAATATAATTTTTAACCCCCTTGTATTTTTTTTTTAATTTATATGTAATCTAGTGTGTTATATAAAAAATTAAATTGATTGCATAATAAAGGCTATTAGTTCAGTTAATAAGATAAGAATGTTTTCCATATAACAGAATTTAGGTTGTTAGCTGATGTGTGAACTTGATAAGCTATTGACAAGTTGCAATTTTTTTTTAACTAGCTTGTAATGTAATCTCTCAGAAATTAGAAATCAACTATTTTTTTCTTACTGGCTGTTGGTGTTAACTCTGTTATTGTAAAAAAAAAAAAATGCCATTTTTACATTGAAAATTTTACTTTTTATTACTGCTTTTTTTTTTTTGCTGGCTATGATATTAATGTTTTTTGGAAAATAAATAAATATAAATACATTTCTTATTTCAAAATGTGTGACTTTTTTCTATATTGCAAGAAAAAAAACTCTGAGATAAAAAAATCTCATTTTTTTTCAATATGAAAAACAATTTTCAGTAACATTGCAATAAGTCTTTCAATTACATTGGAAAAAAAAAAACAATGCCTAAAATAATATGCCAACAGCAACCATGTACATATGTTAAGAACTGACAATATTTCTTCACAAAATAAAATTCTCCATGGCATTGGAAATTAAAATCAATTGATGTTTTGTTGCTAAATCTGGCAGCCCATCTCATATTGGTATGAGCAACAGAAAGAGACACTTTAAGTGTAAGTGTTGGTGTTAATATATGAACAAATATGTTTTATCTGTACCTCTGACATGAGGGTCTGGTGTAGTGTTAAGTGATATTTATAGGAGGTAACTTATTGTGTCCAGACTCCACAAATATCATGTATAGTGTAAATAATGGTTAAATATCTATCACAGCCTCCACTAATTAACATTAAAGAATAATAATAATAATTATTTACATCTTATGACAATAATATACAAGTTTTAGCATTGTACTTTTATTTGTTTAACATTTAACAAAAAATTAATAATGTTACAATTAAGAACTTACAATGAATTTGTTGTTTATTTTGGAAGTGGGTAAATGTTAGAACAATTTGCAGACCTGCCTACCGTTACGCAAAATCTCCCAAAAATGACAGTCAGTACGTAAATACACATTTGACCCGTCGCGTTACGCATTTCGTATCCTTCCCCCCCCCCCTCTTGACCAGCTTACGAGCGGCCACGGAGGTCACGCTAAGCCGTCCTGTTGGGGGGGGGGGGGGAACAGAAAAGGTGGGGAAACACATTGTGTCCAGATCTATACGTTGATTGGTTCTTAAAAGCAATTAGATTTAGTCTAGAAATGAAGAACGCGAGAGTGAGGGAGTGGCGGGTTCGTACCGTCAGTTAGCTAATACACCAACGTGACTTTTTTTTGTAAGTTCATTAGTAGAAGTTAATTATGTTGAATCCCTGATTCCCGTATTCATTTATATAGAAAAAAATATCGAAGTGCTATCGATTCAAAACACATTGAGTGACATTGTAGATATCTAATCTAGATCTAGCTAGAATCTAGATAACTTGTTATACAGGAATAAATCTAGCTAGTCATTACGTTATAGTTATGTCATGATTCTCTACAATCTAGATCCAATTTAGTTGTATGATTTAGATTGACTAAAAATGTTGTTTGTAAAATGTTTCGGATGTTCCTTCAGAGTTGAAGATAGTTTACTTCCTAGTCCAAACCTCCCGCAGGACGACGGGGGATGGGAGCAGGCAGGGTTTGAACCCTCGACCGTCGATAAATCCGAATGACAGTCCAGCGCGCAAACCGCACGACCAGGCAGCCATCCAACTAGATCTAGATCGATAACATCTACTACCATCTAGTCAAGATCTAGACTAGATTCTTAGTCTTAGTATAGAATAGATCTAGGATGAAGGTAGGCCTACAAAAGTTTGGAGTAGACCTACATTTGTAGCGGATCCACTGCATCAGTAACACTCTTGAGCCCAGATCTAGAGTACATTATATTCATTTTATAGACATAGATCCAGATCTAGTCTAGATATCATCTCTATTGTCATATTGATCTAGATTTAGATTGTAGATCTAATCATGACATCTAGATCTAATATTATATACATATATATATATATATATATATATGACTATGACAAAATAGTGGATCGCGTAAGTGTTAGTAAGTGTTACGCATTCTGGTGCAGAAATACGCATTTTGACCATCAGCGTCACGCATTTGGACTTTTTTTGGTAGGCAGGTCTGAATTTGTATAAACACAGATGTAAAATGGTGGCAGAAACTTGTATGAAAAATAGGTGCAGCACATCTGCCTAGGTTTGAGATGTCCCATTCCAAGTGGCCAGCTCTCTAATAATCTTCAAAATTTAACTTAGGGGAAAAAAAGCTATGTGGACTTTGTACTTGTTGACACAAAGAGTGGTTAGGTTTTTTAACTGTAATGCTGATTTATTATATATTCCATTCCCAGTAATATTTACTGTCTACTTCACACTTCTTTTAAGGTTTATTAGAATTATTTGGCTGGTCTGGGTTTTTTTTTTAATGTAAAAAAAAGATTAAAAAATAAGGCTTATAAAAATCCCTATAAAAAACGTCTGGAAAAATTAAATACTAACTTATCACATTGTAAAATAATCAATACCAAACTAAAAATATACTTTAATAGTTTAAACTGTTTTAAATATAAACTTATTAGTCCATCTGCTGACCTTTCTGACGTACAAGCTCCTTAAATACATTCCGCAGGACCTAAAAAGAAAAAGTGGCAGAATGTGATTTTTAGAACATTTAGGTTATGCATTTTATTCTATTGATGGTCAAATTATAAAACAAAATGGTCAATACTTTTGAAATTATAACATCTATCTAAAACCAGTAGTCTAATGGACCTAACAGACGAAAACGAATGGTCATATAATGTTCATGGATAAAACATTGAAAAATAGGGTCATGTGATATCATGTTTGATTTGAATTAAGTTGTAATGGTGTTTGTTTATGATTGAAGAATTAGCACCATTAGCTGGTTATGATTGTAGTATGTATGCCTTGTATTCATTAATGTATGTCTGAGATATGCAAATATTTTCTGCTGTTAAAATGAATGAATCACTAGCTTGGAATTCATCTTTTTTTTTTTATTAATTCGATGGAAAATATTTTTGTAGTAACTGTAAGAGCTTTCAAACAAAGGCTTACTGACTTCAAAGCTTGAAAAATGTTTAATTCTGTCTTTCAAGGCTTTAACCAGTTGTTGTTGTTTTTTTGTTTCTATTACAAAAATAATATTATGGCTTTTCATTTTTTAAAACTTTGATGGAAGCCTAAATTTTAAATTTTTTTTTATGTTTTATTTTTCTGTAAGGTTCAGATAAAATACCTCATCAGTTTCTTTAATTCCACTGTAATCAAATTTAGGCTTTCTTCTTCTTGATCTGTAGTCTCCCTGTTGAAAATAGAAATAATCATTTGTTTAATTAAGTAAACTTTGAAGTAGTAGACACAATTTCTAGATACATTCTAAATGATTCTGGAAGTAGACAAAATATAAATGGTAATTCTTATTGCTTTATGTTTTAAAAACAAAAAAATCTTTAAAGTTTTTTTTTTAAACTATTGACCTGTCTAGAAGCAGCTCCTATTGACTCTCTTCCAATAATGGACAGCTCATCCATCCCACGTGTTGCCAAGTATCTAGAAGTACAGAGATACATTTATTTTTAAATATAGTCATATCATCAAAAATAAGCTGAGTTACAGAAATTAGCAATCTGAATTTACCTCAAACAAGCCTCCATGTCTGCTTGATTTTTCTTCTCAAATTCACTGAACTCTTTCTGTATGGCTCTGGAAACAAACATTCTTTGTAGATCAGGGGAAAAATTACTTGCAGAAACAAGGATATTTAAATTTAAAAAATCAATCAAAGTGGCAACTAAATTTTTGATTCATATTCATTTGATAGTCTCTTTTCTTTTTACAACTGCTAAATGGTATAGTCAATGCTTAAAATACAGTTTAAATGTATAGGTTTTAATTAAATCATGGTTATCATGACCTGGTAGAATTTATAACACTGAAATACTTACACAATTCTTCTCTGTAAAAAATTGACATTTTCTTCCATTCTTTCTTTGGCCACTCTTAACCTGCTTTCAAACATTTGACGTGCAGAAGCTTGGAAAGAGATAATGTTATCAGCATGTTGCATGTGGTCATCCTAACAAAACATGTACAATCCAAAAGTCAGTTTAACAAAACAAGCATGTGCATGTAGTCATTCTAAAATAAATGTATAGTCTATAAATTACAATCACAAGCGTTGCACTAAATAGAATAACATTACATATTTAAAAGTCAAACTATCTGCACAAAATAAAATAGAATTACAGACTTCAAAGTAAAACTATTTTAATACCAGATACACAATGAATAACTGACTGAATCAAAGAATTGAACTTTACCAAAACAGCAGCCATTGGTTTAACAGACACGTTATCCAGAGTCCAAATTTTGTTGGCAGCTCTCAAAATGTCTGATTGATAGGTGTGCTGTCTTTCAACAGGATTCCCCTTGAATAACAAGGAGAACAAAGAGAACAAAATAATAGAAAAAAATATGTAAAGAAAAAAAAAACATCTTGATAATTCTGTGGGCCTTTAATTTCTCAGCTTCAACTGAACAAAGAGAGAAATGCTCCTAATTTTGAATATGAAAGAGTAAAAAAAAATGTCCATAGTGCAAGTGCTTTTGTGACCAATACAATTACCAACTTTCTTTTCATGAGTTTAAGCCACGTAAGTATTTAAACTGGGTGAAATTTAGGAACTTAAGCTATTTAATCTCAAATTTTAACAAGGTTACAAAGACAGTTTGTGTGGAAACACAAACTCAAAATCGGCCCCTGAAGTGGTCCTCCCAGGTAGGTAAAAAGGCAGGTTTCAATATTTTCAGAACGAAAATCAGAATGAAATTCTATCAAAGACAACTGAGAGAGAAGAATGGAGAAAGAAGGTTGACTAATCTTGTGTGGTGCCCCAGCGGTTCAGCAGACAAAAGGATAGGTGTCACAGTCTAGGTTGACATTGCCTGTTATATGTTCACCTTGGGTTAAGAGGGTGAAAAGACATGTGAAACTCCTGATATAGAAGCAGGAAGTAAGGATGACTAAATTGACTTTTAGTCAGTCAAGTAGTATCCTTTGGTCCATGGCAGAAAGTAGTATCTTTTGATCCGGTCTGGATGGTAGTGACTTAGAGAGTCGAGTAGTAACTTTGAGTTAAGTAGTATCTTTTGGGCAGTCAAAGCCAGTGGTCACTTGAGACAGTATATATATTTCTTGTAGTTAATTTTCTGAATTATTGATGCTGACGTTACTAATAGTCTATTCTTGAGAAATAAACATGTTGAATATATTTGATACCGCTGTTATGCAGATGTGATTCTGTTTCGTATTGGATTATGTAACTGCCAAGGAGTGCAGTATTATTGTTGTCATCAAATAAACTTTATATTTTGTCTGCCAAAGTGGATTTAAGTCAATCTGTAACATTTATGTTTGTCCCGTGTCACGTGTGACTCTAGGAAGCACGAACCCAGCATTCCACGACATTCATGACACATTAATAGTAACCAGTCTCATGTGTAATATTATAATACTACGTCAACACACACTTAACATTGACAATAGGTGAAAGTGAATGTGAAGAATGGAGAAAGAAGGTTGACAGATCCTGTGTGGTGCCCCAACTATCCAGCAGACCAAAGGATAGGTGAAAGTGAAGGTGAAGTTAGATGTGAGCCTGGCCTGATTGTCTTATAATGAATATCTAATTGATCTAATTGTTTTGTAAAGGGTCAACCTCTTAATCAAAGCCTCAAGAAAAAAAATATTTCCTATAGTTCGGTGTTTCGGTGTAAAGATGCGAGCATTGCAGTTCACGTGATAATATGAAAAACTACTTATCAATTGTTGTTTTAGATTATGTCCAACTTGTATGCATACTAAATAGATTTTTTCTCTTTAAAAAAAGTAAACATTTTTTTTTGTGTAAATGTAGTAGTTAGTTAGTATGACAGAACCTTAGCAATACAATGGACAGACAGACATTTCACACAAAACTAATTACGTCTTTTCCCCTTTCGGGGGCCACTAAAAATTCCAAAATTTCTGCCACAAAAGGGTTCAATACAAATGTAAAAAAATAATTTTTGACAAAAAATCTAAAACTGTTTGCATAAATGTGTTAAAAATATGGTTAATAGTAGTCTCCCCTAATAAAGAGCCTTTGTGTTTGTTACTATTAATATTGAATAGTTGTAAAAAAACTGCTTGCATAAGTGATTTAAAAAATTAGTTTTTTCGCTTTCAGAAAATAAAAAAATAAACGTTGCATCAGAACTTTGAATGGTCTAAAATATTATGATGTCAGATTTTCACTATCCTTTCTAGTTTACAAGATCTAAATGGGACGGACAGACAGATGGACAGAAGAAGACAGACAAACATTCTACACAAAACTAATAGCGTCTTTTCCCCTTTCGGGGGCCACTAAAAATTCCAAAATTTCTGCCACAAAAGGGTTCAAATTGGCAACCAAATGCTCAAAGACTTAACTATCCAATTCAGACCATATAAGAAATGCAGCAAGTTTAAAAACAAGTTTCTGTGTTTAAATTTTGACAGTGTTGTTCTTAATTATTCCTTTAGATTTTAATTAAAATTAATGATGGAAAAAATGCAGGATGCAAACTTGATTGTAAAACTTACACTAAGGTTCAATGACTCCAAACTTTTGTGACTAGAAACTACTCTCATGACATCATCAATACTGTGGATCTGGTTATTGGCTGCACTGATCACGCAGACATGAAAACAAGTTACAAGTGGTGTCAGAGATTTCTGAAATTTGATTAAGTAGTCTAAAACATTAGTGAAACTAATTTGCCGATTTTATTGCTGATGCTTTTATATATATATAAGCAATCACATTGTCCAAGCAATTCTACATACCAATATATTGTTATCTGCATAGATTTCTTCAAGTCTTGGAAGTGATGAGACACCATCAAGACTTTGAAGCTGTGGATGAAAATAGAAATTTTACAAAGCATTATTTCTCATTGAATTGAACTAAAGATATTTTTTTGTTTTGCAACAGGCCACATAGTTTGATCTTGAAATGTTTTTAGAGTGTAGTTATAATGGTAGCACAAGATATTGTTTGTCTTACACTAAGTAAGTACTGTTTAACAACAGTCCCAAGGTATGACTAAAACCCTGAAGACACAATGAGGATATAAGTAAAGATAAATACATTTTTTAAAGATTTTTAGCAACAGATGATAACTCTAAATAATTTAGTCTTTATGACTACATTATGTTGTAGGAAACATTTTATTAGTAAAACTATCAGTTAAGTTGCAGTAGAGTGGTAGTTAAAATGTCAATGGTTAATATAGCTGCAACAAATCAAGAAGAAAAAATGTTTTTATATTAAAGACAGGTACCGGTAGATCAATAGGATAATAACATTGGACTCACCTTATTGGAACTTATATTGAATATTCTCAAATTGATAAGACTAGGGAGACCAGAGATGTCTTCTATTTGATTATTACTGAGATTGAGATCACCTAAAGAATGAGATAGAAGGAGGCTGTCCACTCTTTTGATGCAGTTGTGTGATAGATTCAATGTGTGGAGATGTCGTAGAACTTCAATACCTTGAAAGCTGTTTGTAGTTTATTATACATAATTCATTGACAACACAGGTCTACCTACAAAGGTTTATTTTAACTGTTCTTACTACATTCTACTCTAATTTATGGATTTTTTTTTTAGACAAATGAGTTAGGACATTTTCAAACTCTTCTCTAAGCATATAAATTAGATTAAAACTTTCTTTTATCTAAACTTTGCTAATATGTAAATGTTCCTTTAAAGAAATAATGATTCAGATGTCAGCTAATTACATTTTATTTGTATCTGTGATTAGATGTTTAAAGGAGATGATATGATGCATGTCCAGCATAATGACCAACTACATAAACTAATGTCAAGAAAAATAGCACTAAGAAAGAAGAAGGAAAAGTTCTCAAATCACAAGGACTGTATTGAACAAATTTTAATCTAATGTAATGAAAATTACAGAAAGTGGTAGCTGAGTTCTACTCTAGAATTAAAAATGTTCCTTAGTTCAGCCAGCTTTACTTAATGGGAATTCAGAATCAGAACAGGTAAAAGTATTGGTCTGTTGTGATAATTCAATAAATTTACCATAAATCACACAGTTGGATGAGCTTAATTAATTTCTTAAAGAAATACAAGCAATAAAGTTGCTAATAAAACATGGTCTCTTACTATTTGATTTGATTCAATGAAGCATCAAGACATCTTAAACCCTTGAAGGGCTCTAAACTCTCATGTGACAATGATGTAAGCTCATTGAGAGAAACATCCAATTTGATCACTTTGAATGGTGTTTCTGTGATGGACGACAAATAGTTTGCTCCAGAGCTGTGAAGTAACAATAGTTGTCAAATATGTAATGAATAAAATGAAATCACACAACTAATTCAGCATTGGTATAAAATATTATCCCAATGATATAATAATCAAATCAAAATAGTGTATTAATATATTAGAAGAAATATTTTTAGAAGAAATTCATATTTTTATAAGTAAAATATCTCATAACATAAATCTATGGACTCCAGAAGAAGACCACTTAAAAATGCTGCATTTATTTAAGTTGCCAACAAAAAAATGTTTGTCACAAACGTAAAAAATATGGGGTGTTAAGAAAATAATTGAATATCAGTAGTTCAGTGCATGTCTGTGTGTGTGTTATGTATTGACAAGTAAAACGACTGACTTTCACATGCTTGTTGCATCTGAAATAGTTCTCAGGTCATTTTATTTAATAAACAATAAATCAAGATGGAGTCATGGTGTATATTTAAATTTAACAAATACCTTTCATTTTCCCATGCAAATGCATAATCCAGTGATTTCAACTGGCACATTTTTAGATCCAGTTGATAATAAACATCAAATTTATTCAAATTCCAAGAATCCGGTATCAGAGACTCAGGAAATATTGCGCTATGTTTTTCTATGAAGGCTTCAGAGAGTCTTAAACTTAAACTCATTCTGAAACATGTCAAACAATTGAAACAATGTTTTAATAGTTTTAACTCTACATACTGTTACTACATTATTTTTAACTTTAATGTTTTTTTATAAACATTATTGATGTTGCTTGTTATAGAGCTAAACGTTTCCTTGTTTGGTTTATGTTATTTTTTTACCAAAACTTTTTCAGTCTATTGAGTAGGAAGTAAAAAAAGAAAGCATGTAAAACAAAATCAATAAACAAGCAAACAAATTAATGCTTCTAATTTTAAGTTTACAACTGTATAATTAATCTGTAAACTGTAATCCATATAATAATAATATAGCAAAGAATGTCTAGGCTTCATCACTAAAAGAAAATGTGGACAGCACCAAAACCAAACCTTATTAACTTTATGTAACAAATATCTGGGATTGTTGATTAAGATTTGGAATGCTTTTTGTTTTAAGATCATTCAAAACCAATCATTTGAATAGCTGACATTTGTTAAAGACCACAAATAAGTGAAAGTAATTGAAAGGCAGTTTACAGATCGAGGCACTAAACTAGATAATTTATCTACCTCCATGAAATGTAGGACTTAAGTCGTAATTTACTAATTATCTTCTTTTTTTATATTACGTCTGTAAATTCTAATAATTTAATATATAAATCTTATCTTATCTTATATAATACAGACGTTACTTCAAAAAAGAAGATGATTACGTCCTACGCGTCATGCATTTAGTCATGCATATTAACCAATGACTTAAATTCTGCCAAGTCACTGGTTTTTCTGGCTAGCTCAGGCAACCCATTCCATGCTCTAATAGCACTAGGGAAGAAGGAGTATTTGTACAAATTTGTCCTAGCATATGGGACGAGGAATGTGCCTTTATTTTTGTGTCTTTCAGAGTATTTTATTAAATTTTGTTTTTGTATTTGAAGATTATGGTTCAGTGTTTTATGTATAATTGCTACTTTACTTTTGAGTCTTCTGTCCTGAAGGCTTTCTAAATTTAGTGATTTTACTAATGGTGTTACCCTAGTCAAATGTGAATATTCGTTTGTTATGAATCTCACTGCTCTATTTTGTGTTTGTTCCAGTTTCTTAATGTTTTCTTGAGTTGAGGGGTCCCACACGGTGGATGCATATTCTAAATATTTAAATATATTATAAATACATAAATTTTGGAATATAGATCTACTAGTACTAGGTATAATTAAATTAGATTTTAGATCTATAGTATATGTTGTATAAGTATTACAAAAAAGTATTAAGTATAACACTAATTTAAATTAGTATACTATGAAATGTTATGTTGACTTTAACTTTATTAATTTTAATGATTTAATATTTATAAAAATTAAAGAACTGAGCTGGACAAAGACTGAAACTGAAAGAGACTAGAATCATGATCTTACATTGGCTTACATCTATCTAGCCTATTGATCTAGATTCTATCAAGATCTAAATTGGGCATGTAGTATAGTATCATAGTATGTAGAGACAGTAGATATTATTATCGAGTCCTCGGTAACGGTTCTACTAACTTAAACTTAAATAATAAAAGAGTATGAAATATATAACACTGACCTAAATCTATTTACAATAATAATAATAATAAAAGAGGATGAAATCGATAGCGTACTGACCTTATAATATAAATCTTATATTATATATTACAGACGTTACTTCAAAAAAGACTTCAACTCTGCTAAGTCGTTGGTTTTCCTGGCTGATTCAGGCAACCCATACTATTCTCTTTTGGCACTTGGGAAGAAGAAGCACTTGTACGAAATAGTTCTAGCTAATGGAAAAACAAATGTGCCCATATCTTTGTGTCTTTCTGAGTATTTCATTAGGTTTCATGCTTTTCTATTTGCAAGTTATGGTTTAGTGTTTTATGTAGGCGTATTATAGCTACTTTACTTTTTCTTCTTCTGTCCTGAAGTGTCTCTAAGTTTAGTGATTTTACCAATGGTGTGACTATAATCAAATTGGAATATTCGTTTGTTATAAATCGTACACGTATTACTCTATTTTGTAGGCTATTTGTTCTAGTTTATTTATATGTTTTCTTGAGTTTAGGGATTCCAAACAGAAAGTGCATATTCTAATATTGGCTTAACTCAAGTTAAACAGCATTGTAGTTTTAAAAGTATGTTAAATTCATGCTTGATTTGTACAATTTTCTTTGAATAAACCCTAATGTTTTGCTTGATTTTTTTCATAATTTCATCAATATGGAAATTCTATGATAACTGCTCATTTAATTTTACACCTAGATATTTGGGGGTTTTAGTCTGTATGACCATGAATAAAATTAATATTTTTTATTTGTTTTCGTTTGTTTTGTTTTTTTACTCTTAAAATTATAATAACCGACATTTTTCTGGATGGACAGACATGCTCCAATTTGATTCCTATTTCTGTATTTCTTCTATTTTTTTTTGTAAAATGTGAGTATCTTGTGTTGTTTTTATTGTTTTTATATACAATGTGACGACTTTTTGATGCACATACTACTAGTAGGCCTATTATATAATTACTACACGACCAAACACTGCAAAGAAAACAGCTTTAATTAAAACACAAATGAATATTCACTTTTAACCATATTGATCTATGTTATTTTGACTAAATGTGCAAAACAAAATATGTAAATGTAAATGCTTGGTCTCGTTTAAAATCTAGATTTTGAGTCTATTTTTTTTTTTTATGCAGACAGCGTTCAAGAAAAGAAAGATTAGGTTGTGGCACGTTCACCATAAATGTCTACATTCAAACACCATAGCCTATATATCTATCGTAAGGTGACCAGGCGTTCGACTTCGGCCGAACAATCACGCAATGGTCAGTCTGTCACGTTTTTCATAAAATGTCCGTGCGAGACAGCCAACGTGCCGCTTTCATCAAAAAAGTCGATCGAAGTCACGATTGTATTTCAAAATCTAATTTAGCGCATTACCCTTTGATTAATAGCTTTAAATGTTATCTCCTTTCAGTGTAAACTACTTGATTCTTATTGCATGCATGATTAGCGGATCCTGTGTTTGAGCCATCCTGCCTTCTCAGAAATTCTCGTCAGCACGTTTCCGATCGACTCTTGGCGTGTTGTCTCTCAGTTAAGCATTCTATTAATATTTGTAAATGTGTCCAAATAGTTTACAAAATAGTTGACTGACAGACAAAGGAAGACTGAAACGGCGAGGACAAAAAACGTTTTGAGAAATTGCAAGATTCAGTTGACAAAGTCTATTCTGCATTAGACAGTATTGGTTGTGCTGCCGATATAGTACACAGAGCTATAAAGCTTGTATCAGATTGACTACCATTTAACTTGCTGCAAATTGACTACCATAAAACTTGCAGGGGAGTAACTGACATTTGCTGTAGATTGACTATCATAAAACTGGTTGCAGATTGACTACCATAAAACTTGCAGGAGATTGACTAACATTTAACTTGCTGCAGGTTGACTGCCGCTAAACTTGATACAGATTGACTTAACGGCCTCCTAAAAATCTCAAAATTTCAAAGAGACACTCAGTTCAGAAGACAAGCGCCTTACCGCTAAGCAAGTATAGAGACAGGTACGCGACGTTGTATAACTTTTTCAACAAAGATGTATCGGCAAAGTCAGAAAAAATTTAAAAGACAATTTATAACTATTGTCAAGGCGTCCATTTAAGCTAGAACCGAACGGTACAAAAACTTGAATCTGTCAGACCGCTACTCAGCGGACTTAAAGCCTCTAGTCACACAATGACGTCTTTTATTGAGAAAAAAAAAGGTCCTAATAATCACAACAAATTTTCAGAAAGGATCATTGTCTTAGTGGAAAATGAGAAGTTAGGTACGAGTTGAGTGGCTCGATGTATGGAGATTGTATATGACTGCAGGCACCCTGTCTCTCTAGTGGCTGAGCAGTAAGAGTCTTCTGAACTGAGACGTCTCGAGTTCGAATCACTGTAAAGACTGAAATTGTAATTTTGAGATTTTTAGGAGGTTGCTGAGTCCAGCCAGCTCTAATGGGTACCTGACAAACGTTTGACACTCTCGTTTACCGTCGGCCATAGAACCATAGTACTGAGAAATTGCCATTTTACTAGTTTTTGACAGTAGTTTTGTTTGAATGACATAACTCGTCTTAGCCCATGAGAGTTTTATTTCCTCAGTTGTTTCCCCTAAGAAAGTTGAACGCATGATTTACGTGACAGCAAGAGATTTTCACGTTTTCAAATAATTCCAAGAAAAAAAAAAAGCATTTCCTTATTATTGTTGGTTAAAAACCGCTCGATCCACTGAGTTTGTTTAATAATTTCACCGAGTGCCATCCGGTAGAGGGATAAAGAAACTAACTCTGCAACATTTCGCATTAATATTCAAGTGTCCTGGAATGAAACGTTTTTTTTTTTTAATTTGTTTTTTAGTTGTATTTTCACTTCACCTAAACCCTCCTCACCATACCCACCCCAACCCTGTAACACCAGACTGACTCCGATCGGCTTGGGGAAAGAGGGGAAAAAATGCTGATATATTTTTTTTATTTAAAGTTCTATTTTGCAGACAGGAAGAGACAAGAACACCTTGCCCTAGTTATATAATTCTTGTTTGGTTGTGTTTTTTTTTTTTGGTTGTTTTTTTTGTGTAATAGGCAACACATATTCAGTTGGAAAACACTTTTTGGTAATTTTGTTATTTTTGTATCTTTCAACATTGTAGTAAAGAAATAGGTACACATGGTAAATGTTTTTCAAATACTTAAAGAGATACCATCGGCCCCTTTCAACATTTGTTGGGCATTATCAACGCGTAAAATATTTAATTGATCTAATCAAACTGATTTCTATTTACTCAATCACACAGGCTCACACAGAACATTATCATGTGGGAGACAGAGATGAGGACAAAGAGGACTGAATGACATCAAGGGAAGGACAAGACTCAATGCAGGACATGACTCAATGCAGGACTAGACTCAATGCAAGAACAAGAATCTATGCAGGACATAAAAAAAACTTCCAGGAAAATAATGAGTAGTCACTGAAGTCATTATGACCTTTACGAGGTTACAGGAAATCAAAAGAGAAGATTATGTCACATTTAAGTTTGAGTAATGTATTTAACATTGTAACATATTATTTTAGTTGTAATTGCAGTTAACATTACAAGGTCTTTTTTGTACTCTCGCTGGTCAGGGAATTCTTTACCCCCAGCTGAGCGGAGTATTGACATATGGCATAAATGAACAGAGCAGGTAACTAATATATTCCCAGTGACAGTAGAACTCTTGCAAAGGTCGAGAGACACATGAGACTAAAGACAGTTGCCGAACACCAACATAGAACACTAACAGCGGACAACGGCTATGTCTGCGTTAGATTAGCAAAATAGGAAGGTCGCAATGGGAACTACGCAGCTAGGGCGCCTATAGAGCGTATATACTTTTTTCTTTTAAAGGAACTTCTGCATAAATGTATAAAAACAAATAAATAAATAAAAAATCATGAAATATGTCGAGCAAGACGAATTCAACTTCTTTTTAAATTTTGGAGTATTCTTTTCTTGGTTTTAAACGTTTCTGTGAAGAATAGAACCTATCATGCATTTCTGAATCTATCATTCTTCCCCGTCCAACCATAACTTTGGTTCATGTCTCCACAGCGACCCTGGGCAACATATCTCGAAACGAGTTTAACTGGTTGCATAGTACATACATGCACACGTCGCTGTTTTCCGGCGTTCTGCACCGTCACGTAGGTGTGTAGCAGTGTAGCATTGATTTGGCGGTATGCGCTTACATAAAAGTTCAAGGATGAATGTCAGTCGTGCAGCTAATTCATGAATGGAGCACGACAAATAGATGCAGACGATGTCAAAGCACAGATTTTAAGCAGCATTATGTCTCTTTGACCTCATCCAATAATTTAATAAGTGAACCCTATCGTAGGCCTGTGTATAGAATGAAATATCCACCCCGCAACCCTACCCCAGTTTTTTTGTTCTTGTATATCTTCCTGATAAAATAGCCTCTAACACTCTAGCTTCTAACACTGTGTTCGACTTGCAGAGGTGCCATCTTTTTTAACGTCACGATTTTCCCTTGAACCAAAAATATGTCCAAAAACAAGTAGACTAGTATGCGACTACGAGAAATAATTTTTCTTGCTATAGGCCTAAGGCCCAAGGATTCCTAGGATGTTAAAGCTAAAATTGTATAGCGCAAATTCTGAGGTTTCCTTTAAAAAAAATAAAAATAACATTAACGTTTTTAATCACGTAGTGTAATTCTGAAAATTAAAAGCCAGACACTTAAAAGTGTAATTGAAATAAAGCAAATCTTTTACATTAACATTTTGTAACAACAAAACAACAATTCCCCCAACTATTTTCTCTATTACATAAGCCATATTATTAATAATTAGACTGATATATAGCTCCAGTGTCACGCTTTGAGGATTATGAAGTCAGACATGCATTAGAAATGCATGCTTTTGTTAATTCTGTGGATTACCAATGCATGTGTTGTGTGCTAAATATTGTGCATGTCTGTTAAATATTTGTCTTTGTTTTCATGTATGATTAATAGAAGGCAATGTAATGAACCCAGACTTCCGCAATAAATCAACCCAAAGATCTTTTTATTACCGTCACATTCGCATATATCATTAACTGGGTGCTTATATGTGAAACGTAACGTATTGGGTGAACAAATGATACCAGACCAGATACGAGACCTGGTCTAAAACTTTAAATCGATCAATCCATAGACATGTAGTCGCTAAGCATATGGAATACTAAAGAGGAAGTAAGTAAAGAGGGGCTATCTAAGAAACAATATTTTGAAATATCGAACGAGTTATCTTTCGTGAGTAGTCATACATTTGTGACACGTGTACACTGTCATTGAGGTTAGGTTGGACTAGCACAGCTGTTTGCGTCATTTCTCCCAGAGAACAAAAAAGAGAGAGTGGGCGTCGAAATTCTATCCTGATGGGTAATGTGGGTTTGAGGAAAACTTCGACTTGAAACTTAAAATTTGGCATCGCTATGGTTACTTTTTTTTTTAATAAGTATTTTTAGTGGCAGATACCTTGAAAAAAATCATGGCATGTCTTGTGCTTTCTTTTACACACTTTCTCTCTCTCTTCTTCTTCTTTTTTCTTCTTCTCTTCTCTTTCTTATATTCAATAGTTGTCTACGAAATCTGCTTTATATTATCTTATATATAATAGACGTTACTTCTAAAAAAGAAGATAATTACGTCCGACGCATATGAAAGATATATTTATTGTAATGGTATTTGGCCTTGCCTTATCAAATAAGTTATGATCCGAACTAATGTTCAAATATCCCATTGTACACAAAATGAGCAAAGAGCATTGCTTGGTTTCACTCACATCGTGTATGCAATTTTCTACCTTGTACTTTAGCCTGACTGATGGCTTGATGTCTCTGCACATTGTGTCATGGACTTCTTAACTGTTTCCCTAAAAAAAAATTGACAGTGACATTTCCAGTTAGTTCAACGGCCATGGCTCGCAAGACAAAATATATTTGCTACTCTGAATGTTATTGTTGCTTCTAATGGCATTATTTTCAACTCTTTTAACTGTCATAGTTTCCCTTCCATTCTCTTTGCTCCTTTCCCTCAGACATTTTAAATTTTCTCTTCAATAAATAGGTCATTGGTCCAGTCAAAAGGATGCAAAGTACATCTAAAACAGACTTTCCAATTAAATCCTGATTTGCCCTTTGGGCGGACCGAGCTCTACAGCCTTGGTCGGCAGCCAGTCTGGTAGATGGAAACTCCGAATTAATACCTACGACTATTTTGTGTTCACAGCCATCTCAGACTTCTGTGCCACTGTGAATGACATTTAGTGTAAAGAGTGATACTGGCCTGCAGCAAGTCAATTATCTGGCAGGAGGAACTGTTTTACAACTCCCTAGTCCAAACCTCGTGCAGGACGACGGGGAATGGCAGGGTATGAATCATCGAGACAACCGAACGACAGTCCAGCGCGCATACCGCACGACTATATAAGTATGACAGTATCAGTAGAACAAGAAAAAACAAACAAAAACTATTTTTTAAAAGAAACGCTTATACAAAGTGTAATGGTATCAGTTTGGATCAGCCATTTAATTTAAGATGTAGTAGATCTAGACCAACAACATTTACACTGTGCGATTAGAAATATTTGTACCAACTGTTTTAGTTTAGCCCCCCGCTATTTCATGCTTGTAGCTTTCTCACTACCAGATGATCCCATCACTTCTCTGGACCAGTTGGGAAAATCGGGGGGGGGGGGGGGGGGGGAGAGAAAGAAAGGGAGATTTGGGTGAATTTTACAGTAATCGCCTTTTAAAAGCCTTTATAAAAATAAGGGGAGCGACCTGAATTAGAACTCATGGCTCAAGCTGACGTACTAACCACTCTGCTAGTGAAGTGCCAATGAAAATAGAAGATTGAGAAGTTTTCTACTGTTTGTTTCAAACTTACTTTAAAGCGGCGACCTATAAAGGAGACTAATTCAGCTTGTACCAACATTTCAGTCAAGTACAATTTCTTTCCTTTGTTAGATATATTAAAGAAATTAATTACAAATAGCTAATTAACTAATTTGGGTTTTTTAAATTGATTTTTTGTTTTATCAGGTAAAAGTAATAGTTGTGCAAAATGTTCAGCTTGATCCGAGATCGAGTTTTGAGAAATAACGTGTACAAACTTTTTACCAGACAGACAGACAGGGTAAGTTAATATAATCTTTGTACAAAAAATAAATTTAAAATTTGATATGAAGATTAATTTACTGTTTTAGCTTGACACCATCTAGGTCTAAATGGAAGAAAATGTGACTGATACATCACATTCAAACGACTGAGTATCACAATTGTAAGCCTGCAGATCAAACGACTCAGTATCACAATTGTAGGCCTGCTGTTGGTTTTTCACTCCTCTGATACAAAGCTCTGCTTTAATAGCTTGAATTGTTTTCAATTGTGCCTTTTATTTACATATTTGGACATTTTCTTTGATTTACAACAGAAATCGCTGAATATCTTCAACATTTGTAGATAAAACTGAATGAAATTGATAGATTCACGGACGACAATTGAAAGTCAATAATTGACAAGAATACTACACACCTAGGCGATAGGACTCAAGGAAATTTAAAAATAAAAAAAAGCGAAAAAATAAAATTAACCAATGTATTGAAACCCCGAATGTGGCTATACCTAAATGGACAAAATAACCGAAATTCAACTGAACCTTCACCTACCTCTTAGCCTATTGGACCGTTGGGGCACCACACAAGATCTGTCGACCGTCTTTCTCTATTTCTATCTGTTCTTTGCTTTGGATAGCATTTCATTTACTGATTTACTCATTTTCTGTAATAGAAACAGAGTTAGTAATGTTGCTCTACTATGTTGAGATCTTATCGAAGTTTCAATTTTTTTTCTCTACATTTTGTTAGTCCTCTGCCTGGCCCCCACTAATTGGAGGCGGCTGCCTAGTTTGCCCATACCTAACGCCGGCCCCCACTAATTGGAGGCGGCTGCCTAGTTTGCCCATACCTAACGCCGGCCCCCACTAATTGGAGGCGGCTGCCTAGTTTGCCCATACCTAACGCCGGCCCCCACTAATTGGAGGCGGCTGCCTAGTTTGCCCATACCTAACGCCACAAGTGTCAGGGAGCGTCAGAATATCAATAGCAGTATCCCAAAGCAATTGTATTGTAGCAGGCATTGTTCGTATTTTTACATAACACCTAATAAAAGCAACAACAAACAAGTGAAATAATGCTATTTCGACGTTACTGTTTAGTCATCGTTCACTAAAAGAAGCTAAATAGTAGCTTATAGTGACTGCCTCTCCTTCTCCGCCCCTCCATTCATTTAGAACTTAAAATGTTCCACTGATAATTAACGAAGGCGTCTTATTGATTCCGTTAACGAAGTTTAATTAACCAAGCCAACGGTAAGCAAAGCAAGTCCAAAATAAACAGTGTATCTACCTTTGACTTGAGTGTGTGTGTGTGTGTGTGTTTGTTTATGACGATATGGGTCAGTGTTTTGTTTACGAAACAACTTGATGAGCATATACATTGTTTCTATTTTGGGCAAAGGGAAATCTCTTTAACCTTCAGGTAGACCGATGACATGAGAATTGAACTCATTTAAGCCTGGAAAGATGATACAAGTTGCTTAATGGAGATAACTAGTTAAATAAATGCTGTTTACCATGATATTTTTTCTCGCATCAAATTATTCATTTGTGCTATACCCCCCCCCCCCCTCAAACACACATTTTTGACCAAAAAATGGACAAGGGAAATGAGAGATGAAGTGTCACCTTTCCCCAAAAGACTTCTCTGTTGAACTAAACAAAAAAACATGAATTAATTAGATTGACAAATTGCAGGAAATAAAGACAGAAAAAAACAACTCTTGTGTGTGTGTGTGATTTGGTCTCCCTAAACTCTACGTGTAAGTGTGAACTGTTTCTTTCCATTGTTCTCGGAAGGACACGCCAGTTTGTGTCTCAGACAAATAACTGCTTGAAATTTATATATGTATACATTATTGTCACAAATATCAAAAACAATCTGAAAGACATGTTGCTTCGTCTGAGAAGATTGATACTTAATATATTAGTTTTACAGTCTATAATTTACTGATCTGTTTTATCAATGACATAGTAAACCTCTTTTTTTTCACTTTGTAGGCCTATATTTTGTCCTCCTTTGTAAGGCTTTGTCCTCCTTTAATTGGGCGTGCAGGTATCTGGTAACTCTACGAAAGTATGAAGTCTTATGAGACGGTTCAATGTAATATAAATATTTTCATAACATAGTCATATTTATTTGTTTGGTGTAATGCACAAATTGTAAGACAAATTTCCATACGGACAATAAAGATTATTATTATTATTATTATTTAGTTAGTTGTGTATCAAATCTTTTATTAGGAAGTAATAGTCATATTGCTTATTCGATTTCTTGATGATAATTATACTTGGCAATAATGAGATAATTATACTTGGCAATAATGAGATAATTATACTTGGCAATAATGAGATAATTATACTTGGCAATATTGAGATAATTATACTTGGCAATAATGAGATAATTATACATGGCAATAATGAGATAATTATACTTGGCAATAATGTAACCTATTTCTTTTACGACATTTGGTTCAAGATCTAGAAGTGAGGCTTATGGGTGTTTGTAATCTAAGCAACTGAAAAACCAAACAAACACCAAATGAATGTATAGAACTAGATCTAATAATAACGCCTACTACACAGGAATAAGACACATTTACAAAAGGGCTATGTGACTTTTGTCTAGACAGCAGCCATTCTTATGCAACCAAATGACGTGCAAAGTCACGTGCTGTCGAACTGGTCTATTTGTTTCGTCAGCGTAGGATCGTACGATACGATAGCGCGAGCCGACGCTAAAAATAGATCCTCGCGCGATCTGTAACGATACGCACTCATGTCGCTATGAGTCTATGAGATCTATATACAAGCCTACAAAAACACGATCTACTTGTTTTGGTTGGTATGCCTATATGTCAGTGCGAGTCAAATTGAAGACAACATTACATTGCCTTATGTTTGAGGTCTTGAGGAAGCGATGTACTAAGCTGAAACAAATCGGGCTTGGTGTGTGGCCTGGACAATACGGCACAAAATAAATGTAGCTACTATTCCTACAAATGGACAGAAAATGGTTTCTTTCGTTTCGGACGTTCATGCTGAAATGAACATTATTACGTTCTTGCCCAAACCTCCCGCAGGAGGGCAGGGGCGGTCAGGCGGAACAGGTTTTGAACTCGGAATCGTCGTGACGAGGGTCTGAGGCGAATACCACACCAGACTGAAGGCGACATCCCTCTGTTATATATACTACTACACTACCACTTCTGCACCTCCGTAGATATAACATTGTTAAGATTTTACCCAGAAACACATGGTGTAGTATACCCAAGCTCTTTTCATTATCCTTGATTGGACCTCCGCATTACGTCATTCTCTTTATATAGTTCAACCTTAGGGTACATCGATAATTTGTCTTGTTTTCACTCTCTGGTCATTCACCTCTAACATTTAGACTGGATGTCGATTTCAAACCCCACACACACACACACACAGTCATCGTTTTCTCAAGATGATCTGTTAAGTGTGTCTGTTCCTACCCAGGGGCGGACTGGCCATATGGGCAACTGAGCATATGCCCGGTGGGCAGTTTGGGTTGTTCCGTAAACTTCATTGGTCTCGTCTTACCATTCCTAAAGATCTTGACCTATTTAGCTGTGTATTAAAGCCACATAATCCGAAATAATGGATTAGCTTTTAGCAGTTTACATACTTATGTAATAATCCTTAAACACTAAGAGATTAACAAACAACATAAGTAGGAAATGTAGGTAAGTGACTTGCGGAAAAGTTTTCTACACGATTCTGCATGTAAAGAAAAGGCTTCTTCTTCTTCTTCATTCTCATTTTACATGTCGGAGAGTTCAGATCAGAAATCCTATATCTGAGATGAACGGAAAAGTGGTTTCCAGATCAGGCATATAGTTTTTGTTCTATATGAAGGTTTTGGGGCCAGAGTTTTGTTCGGGCCTCTTGATATAGTATGCAGCTTTGAAGGACGTGGTCAACATTCTCTGGTGATGCTCCAAGTTTCTCTCATCCCGACTTTAAGTTTCCGGAACATATTTTGTCTCGTTCTGTTGTGTCCAGTTCTGAGTCCAAAAATTATGCGTTGGTCATGTTAAGATAGGCGTCCTTTTTTTTTTTTTTTTTTTTTTTTGCAATTGGGAAGTGAGCTGGTCCTGTGAGCTGGTCCTGTGAGCTGGTCCTATTCTCATTTATTCTACTCTCTATTATTTTCATCATTTCTTCTAGGTAGAGACATAAGTAGGAAATGTGGGTAAGTGACTTGTAAAATAAGTTTTCCACACGATTCTGCATGTAAAGAAAAGGCTAAAAAGCAGGATTTCATATGGAAGACATTTCTCTGTTGCTAGAACGTTTTAGGTGACTTCTGTTTCAAATTTTCCGGTTATTTTATTTTTACATCATTTGGTTGTTACTTCAAAATAGCCTAAACAAAATAGCCTAAACAAAACAGCCTAAACAAAATACCCTTAGCAAAATAGCCTAAACAAAATACCCTTAGCAAAATAGCCTAAACAAAAAAACCTAAACAAAATAGCCTAAACAAAAAAACCTGAAGAAAATAGCATAAACATCCCACAGGACAGCCGCAAAAAAGGGGGTGGGGGAGGATTGGGAGGCAGTCAGAGTTCAAACCTGAGACCATCGAGACGATACTCCAGAGCGCATACCACACGACCAGGCAGCCATCTAGTGTTATGCTTTACTCTTAAAATTATACCAAAATAAATGTTTAAAATAACTATTAAGATTGCGACTGCACTTAAAGTTTTTTTCTTACCAATTGAGATTTCCTATCGCACCTAAATCTATTTATATGCAGCAAGTTATAGAAACCACGTTAGCATACATGCGTTTTTGCAAATATGCAATGAAATTGTGGGGCGAATCGTATGGTAATGCCAATTTTGAACCCCAGCCCGCCCCTGTTTCTACCCCAGACACAAACGTAAAAAAAAAAATACATTCGTGTATGCACTGGTCAATGGGGCCGAGGTGGTGGAGGATCGAATGACGAATCCTAATCGGAAGAAAATTTTCTAGAAAAAAGAAAAACTGTACCAAACATATACCTTCAACTATGGAAAACAGAAATGAGGATTAGCCAATGGCTTGTTGCTTAACATTGTATTATCAGTTCTTTTTTCCTAAACAGATCACATTTTCCTAAGTCACTAATTACCTACTTGACAAAAAAATTCTGGCTACGCCCATGTCTAAATCTGTATATTGTTTATTAAAGCTAACATGAGTTTATATTAACAGAGTCCTATAGACTATTTTATAATAGAGTCATTAACTAGTGACAAATAGTTTAGTAATGTAACAATGTTGCATTAATGTGCAAGAATTACATTATTAAGTGTGTTTCTGTCATCGGACAAAGGTAATTAACTCTGTGTAACCCAAGTGAATGAAACTAAAGGCATTAGTTAAGAGTTAATAAAATACCAAGTTAAAGGCACAGTACCATTTACAGTTGCTTGGGAAAAAACAAAGGACTGACAAATGAAGTTTATGCAACATTCAAACTCGTAAGTGGCCCTGTGGGTCAATCAAACACTCATAACATTACTCCCACCTAAATCGCATTAACAGCAGTGACTTCAAATAACACATTTCACTTTCAACTAATGACGAGCATTATATATGTCATACATACTTATGTGGAGTAGCAGTGATTCAGTGTAAGTAAAACTACGAATTAGAAACGCTGGATATATAGCTTTTTTTTTTAGAGACAGTTTATTTGTGCTTATGTCAGATGTCTAGAGGACTTTAAGCTTCAATATTAAATGTTTTAAGAAGAAGAAAATTGCAAAGTTTGATATACTTTCTTTGTTACATTTGAGAAATGAGTGAACGAAACATAAACTGTCTTTAAAATCTTGTTTTAAGCATGGTTTAGATGTGTGGGCTTACAATGGACCTCATTCACCAATCGTAAATAAACAACATTTAGTCACGTGATAATATTGATAAAACAACGAAAAAACTGTCACGTGATAGCCATTGTGTATTAAAAATTAGATCGTAATTTGCTTACAATAGATAGAGAATCACGTGGCAAATTTTTTTTTTTTTGTTTACGATCGGGGAATGAGATCCATTGGTAATTTCAGTGGCGTATCTAGGGTATTTGTTGCAATGTGCGGCAGTTAGTCATGATGCCCTCCCAAAAAAAGTTTTAAAACAGCGAAAAGTTTCTAATTTCGAAATAAAGTAAATTCATTATGCATGCATTACTATTTCGCAAAGAATTGATTTTACAAAAAAGATAATAGTGTATCTCACGTGCTTTTTCGCCAGCAAACTATCGATACTTTTATCAAAATCAGTTTTTCTACTATGTCTTGTTCAATAGACAAATTTGCAAAATTTGTGAGTCGTAAATTCGTCATCGTTGATTGTATTTCTTCATCAAAGTAAGTTTGGAAAAACTTCGCTTGCATGTAGCCACACTTACCACAATAGTGGAAAAAAATGTGAATCAAGATGGCAATATTCCCGGACTGTGAACTGACATATTTAAAAAAAAAAAAACAACTCTAAAGCTTAATAGATTCTTGATTTGGAAGTTCGGAGACTTCTTGAAAAAATGCCACAATTACCTGAAGTTCTAGACAAAATTCGTTTTTGTCTATGTCGCTGGGAGAACCATCGAGATTGATTTCCACCTCAGGATTCAATAATGGCGACTAAATTTCATATTTATCAGCCATATCATGACGTTGTTCTTATGGGGTTATTATTTCATGAGCAATACGGTCCAAGAAAGGTATTTCCATCAGTAGCTTTTTTGCGTTGATAGAAAATCTATCTTCATCTTTTTTTCGCCTGGCAATTTTTTTTTTGGCCAATAAATCTTTGAGGCTCTGCATGACAATGTTTCATAAAATTTTGATCCAGATTTTAGGTGTTAGGTGTACTGTGGAAAATAATCGAGTAATATTTGCTTTTTAAACTTTCTGTATGACTTTTATTTGGTGTTTTCGTGACCACTTATATTACAATAAATTCTTTTTTATTTTGTTGGGACATGTACTTATTTGCTATAACAAGGGGCTACCGTACTTGGATAGTAATTTCACTCCAGGATATTTCTTTGATTTTGTACTGCCTATTTTTCTTCAACTCATTCGGGATGCCCACGGAGTGCCAGATTCTACTTTAAGAGAAAACGTATGATGTCCAAGATTCTCCACAGATAATCTCTCCACATTTTTTCCTCTTGCTTATTTCAATCTTGAGCCTTGCTGTTCTTATTGTTACCTAGTCACAGACATCCCTCCAAGCAATTAAGTGATGTGTAGCTGGGAGGCTAAAACTGCTTGGTTGTGGCTTGCCCACCTTACAAGGGGGCTTGAGTTCGAATCCCGACTCTAGCAGGGTTGTGTTTGCTGAGCGGTTGGAAACCCCTCCCCCCACTGGTCCACAAAAGAGATTGGGCTATTACTAATTGGTAATTAAGAAAAACACCATTCTAAACGTGTCCATAACCAGAGCATTGAACAATGAAGTGACATGAAAGGCTTTAATAAAAAAAAAAGTATAAAAGATTCAGAGATTTTTATAAATCTGGTAGTATTTGATTCAAGCTGGTCTACAGCTTACATTGATTTAATTTAAGAAAGAATATTGGACATATGTAATTACTAAAACAAATCTTTTTTTTTCCAGTGTGTAGTTTTTACTGAGAAAGTGTCCTCAGTTTGATGCCTCCCACCACTTGATGCCCCGTGCGGCCCGCACCACCCGCACATTGCTAGCTACGCCACTGAGTAATTTTCACGATAAACAAACAGTGTCTAAGGCCCCTAAGGCGCTAAATTAAACTTCAATGTTGCCAACAAAAAAAGGTTCGAAAATTTGATTCTGAAGTGCTAACAAGTGCATACAAATTATATAAATTTAAAAAAAAGCTTTAATATAAATATTGCCTTTATTCTGTACACCGGATACACCACACACAAAAAAGCAACAACTAGCTATTTATAGTTTTTCCTCCTTAGATGAAATACGTTAATAATTGAATATGCAAACGTAATTTTGAAAATAAAAGAGCACACTTTAAAGTCTAAAAATAGTCGTTGCAACTATTTTTTAGCACGATAAAAAAAGTTGTGAAATTGGATTATTCTATGGCGCTTTTAGATTTTCAGATCTAAATAGTGACAACTGCGCAGTCTTTCAGACTTCTTAAAATAATAGCATGCAGTAAGCCAAGATTACCTTAGCACTCGCAAAACAGATTTAGAATAAGGAAGAACAGTCAAGAAATGGATTAACGAAATGCAAGCAACAACGGTTTAAATATCTGTTATTTTGACAAATAGAACTAAAAAGGTTTTCAAAAAATGATTATTTCTAAACAATTGCAGTTTACGATTGCAATACATAGCAGAAAAAAAATCTTGTTTTAGGATTGTATATTTGTCTAAAAAAAACTGTTTGCATATTTAATTTTGAATACAAAAGCTGCAGACTGTACAAAGCCAATACCGTGTTTAAAGTGTTAGTTCTTTTAAATTTATTGATTATAGAAATGTGATTCCAAAGGCTTTTGTTACTTCAGTTGTGTTATTGATTTGGTGTTAAAGGCAACGAGATTTTTAGTAACCAGACAGGAAAGAAAAATGGAAACATATTATTATATTATATACTAGCCTGACATTACCCGCGGTCTGCTCGTCTAAGTTAGTGTTTACTAATCAAGTGGATTGGATTTAGATGTATGTTAAACGTAGCTAATGATCCTTTCAAGTTTTTTCTCTTTCGCGCCGAAAATAAAATTAGTTTTGCGAAAATGGGTTTACCCGAAGCCGATGCATACATATCTATTGAAAACGAAAAGAGCGATAGTTTTGTTAAATGAATGGGATTATAAAGTGAACAATGAAACGAAATAATTTTTAGTACGCGATTCATGAATGAATATAGATCTAGGCCTATCTCAACTCGGCTTCGCAGCTTTCATAAACGAATGTAGTCTATTAAAAATGCTTTAGAAAACCAAATTTGAATGTTAATTTGATCAAAATATGAAATAATGGACTATAATTAGTATGTTCATGTGTTAAAGTATAAAACTATCCGTGCGAAGAGAAGTTTTATCATTTTATTCTTAGAGATGAATTAGAGTTTTAGATCTAGGGATGGAAAGAAACATTACGGTATTGTCTAATGAAAGAATGTTCGTCAGGAAATCTGAAGTCACAGATATAAGGAACTAATTTATGTAAAAAATGGTTTTGAAACACAAATTTGAAGGTTAATTTTATTATACAATGAAATCAATGGACCTTCTTTTGTATTTTCATGTGTCAAAGTAAAAAACTTTCTGCGCAAAGTGTATTTCTTAAAATTAGATCTAGATCTAATTCCTTTCAATCTTTTCTCATGTCAACATTGTAAACATGGCCTATATCCATAAATACTATAGTTTTAATAGTGTCGGACAACTTTATTTTTTTTTAGGGTCTTAAGTTTGGTTTAGGGCTACAATACATTCACTATGGTCTAAGTTAGTCCCCAAAGAACATTCCTGCCAAGTTTTATCATGATTGGTCAAGCGGTTTTTATTTCTATTTGTCACATACATACATAGGCCTACATACACCTCACATTCTACTTTATAATATAAGATACCTAAATAGATCGATACTTTAAACAATGATAATTATTTTTTCCCTTTCTGTATATACCAATTTGTTTTATATAATAAACAGTTTGTAACAATTAAATTTGTAAGCTAATATTTGTTCAAAATCAGTATTAAGGATCGAATGGCCTGTGTGTATTTGTTTAAAATAGATTGAGAACTGTCGATGACAACTGAATACAACATCTACATTGTTGAGACACGCTCCAATGTTCATCATCAACATTCGACGCACGTTTGTCCCACTTCAACACTGTCTATGGTTGTCAATAACTAATGCACATCTAAATGTTGGGAATAATACTAGGTGAAGTCATTCTGTAAATAGTACCCTACATTCTAAATTGCACAGAAATAGTATTTCTTTAATTAAAAATTAAATGTTAAAACAAAATGAATTGATAGAAAACTGTGGGAAAAAAACGTATATAGGTAAAAGTTTACATGGATTTCATTGGACCATGAACTGCAGTGAAGCGTTGTACCCTGGTTTCGACGACGACGTCACGTGGGGGTGACGAGTGTTTGTAAATATACAAACCAGCATAGATCTATGTACTAAGGACCGTAGAGTGCCAGCAATACGCGCTACTGTTCATATAAATATTGGACTGTGACGTATAAACAGGGCTATAAACACAGTCCATGTGTTGTTGTGTGCTGATTATTTGTTATGTGCTGATTATGTGTTATGTGCTGATTATGTGTTATGTGCTGATTATGTGTTATGTGCTGATTATGTGTTGCTGTTTTCCTTTTATGTGTTTCGAATGTTCCTTCAGATTTGAAGATAATTACACCCACGCTCAAACCTTCCGCAGGACGACAGGGAATGGCGGCGGGCAGGGTTCGAACCCAAGACCATTTTGTCCATCGAACGACAGTCCCGAGCGCAAACCATTGTTATCTTTTTATGTTCAATCTTTCTGTTTTCACTTAGCAATAACTTTAAATGTGTTAATATTGAATGTTTATATATTTTGTTTTTCAAATCTTCTGTTGTTTCTTGTTGGGTGAGATAGATAGGTAGCTATACAATGTATTTTCTCTTTATACACCCCAACACCATTATCTAATGGCCACCCAATGCTGCTCACATAGAAATGTCGTCAGGTTCAAAACTAATTGGATTTTCTTTAATTATCATTACTACAAGGTCGCCACACTTTGTCATCTAAAACAATGAAATGTCATCGTTATTGAGGGAAATGTCATCATAATTGAGTGAAATGTCATCTTTATTGAGTGAAATGTCATCGTAATTGAGTGAAATGTTATGGTAATTGAGTGAAATGTCATCTGTTTGAATGTCGCACGGAGAGACCTGTGCTAAAAACGTCTAGTTTGTTGGCCTTTTCAGTACATGAAACAACGGTTTGCAACCTGCTCCCTGCTGTTTCAGACAAATCACATGCTACACTACATTTAAGAAGAATACTAAGACCTGCCAGTTCAATTTTTTAAAAAGTTTTGTTTGACATTTAACTCTCTTGTTTTAATTCTGGTATGTTCTCATCGCTACATGTACTTTATTATTATTACTTTATTCATTAAGACATATTGAATATATTATAAAATTCAGTATTATGTTGTTCAAAGATGAAAATAACGGACACTAATGATACAATTCTGTTAATTTTTAAATTCAGTGCCACCATTTTTATTACCAATACCTTTTTAGTGCTCTCTGAATAAAGTCATGCAATAATTTATTACCTAATAAAATATTCCTTCACATTAACAAACTTTCACCTCTTGTAAAAGCTATAAGGATCAAGGTGAACATCGATTTAAAGCTCCATCGTCGAGCCTGCTCCATGAGGGTTACTTACCACCAGGTCGATTGAGAAAGTGGAATAAAAGGCACCAGCGAACCTTAAAAAGTTCTTTAAACTATTAATTAAATGGAGAAAATTAAAAAAAGAAAACTTTAGTAAAAGACAATACAATACACGAAACTGCAAATAGGATTTATTCTATAAACATCTATTTAGGAAACGTTTGATGTCAACAATGTGGTCCTTAACCTAGTAAATATCCTTACTTGTAAATAACATTTGTCTATTTACATCAATACTTTCTTGCTTTATTGGTGGTAAATGAAATTAGGTTAAATAACAATGATATCTCTTCTTTCTAACCATTGTGAATTAAAACTCCAGAAAATGTCCTGAGCTTCAAGGATGTTTTGAAACTTTTTATGCTAGAGAGCTTCAATGCTCCTCAGTTTTTCATATTATTGGAGTGGCGTCATTCTCTGTGGCGTATATAGATCTAGAAGCTATATCTACAGACATTGTAAGGGGCACTCTTGATACAATTGGTTTGATGCTCCTGTGGGTCAATCTTTGTAGGGAGAAGGTAGATCAGAAGATCAATGTTTCTCAGAGATTAGATTTTAAAGATTTTATTTTTCACTCGTTTAACAAAACCATGCCCCATTTGCATAACCCTAACAACGACGGTATTTTTTGGAACAACTGAATTGAAGCCATCAATACAACTTTTAGAACTGTGCATGAGGTGATCTTGAAACTTTTTTTCTTTGTATGTCACACCACACACTGCAGCCAATCGGAAGACGCGCCGAGTTCATACACTTGTGTATAGACCTACACTACAGTGTTTATGTTTACTAAACACAATGAGCAGACGTAATTTGACATTTTGCCTAATGCAGAACTGAAAAAAAGGCAGGGTCCATGGTGCAAGACAATAGAAGACAATCAATATATCTACCACTTCCAGCCCTCATATACAAGTGCTGCCTGGTCGTGCGGTTTGCGCGCTGGATTGTCGTTTGGATTTATCGATGGTCCCGGGTTCAAACCCTGCCCGCTCCCATCCCCCGTCGTCCTGCGGGAGGTTTGGACTAGGAAGTAAACTATCTTCAACTCTGAAGGAACTTCCGAAATATGTAAAACAAAACATTTTTACAAGTGCAAGATGGTGGGGCATCGAGGGGTGTGATAGATCACTTTGCTAATCAAATCTATAAATCTCAAATCTTGTCTTGCAATACCTTGCAACGAAATAGAGATGATGTAATTCACTATTTTAGTTCCCAAATCTATCGTACATCTCAATCCGTGGAGGTGTACGTGATTCAATATCAATCACTTGTACCTTAATATATGTTGATAAATTAGCTTACGAGTCTAGTCAAAATAGAACAAAAATCCGTATCTCTGACTAACTCATATATACATTACATTATTTTTAAAAATTAAAATAAAAGCCATTCATAAAATAAGGAAAGTAATCAGGAATAAAAAAAAAATTCTTTAAAAAAAAACAACTAAGCTTACCTAAGATGGCAGTTTTAGCTCCCTTTCTGCTTTATAAAACAAAATTAATTAATTAGTTTTAATTGATTAAATATTTTTTTATTTATTTATTTTTTGTTGATTCGTGTACTGTCATCGACTATAAATAATTATGCAAAATTTCAACTTTAACCGAGAATGAGAAGTGGACTACAAACTGTCCACAGCTTCTAGGATGATATCAACTCTGTGTCTGGTGTCTGGTTCAAAGTTGGAACATGTATTTTCTCCCATTGCCCATTCTCGAATCAAGTTGAAACTTTGCACATTTATTTATTGAAACCTGACAAGACGTTAATCAAAAAAATAAATTAACCAATAAGTGAATTATTTATTGGAGATTAATTATTTTGTTTCATATTGAAACAATGGGAACAAATGTTACTTAATGAGAAATGTGGATGAATATATGGATTTTGTCCCCTTATTACGTTTTGAAAAACAAACAAAGTTGATTGTCTTTCGAATCCATATTTAAAATGAAAAAGTTTGTATGTTTCGTTCTGTAGAACCTTCAGCAGGGTTTTAGCCCTAACGCTGAGCATTGTTATTTTTACATGGAGAGAACTTATTCCACACGACCAGGCGTCCATTCACACACACACACACATTTTATTTTACATTTAAATAAATGAGAGGGATGAGACGAAAGGGGGGGGGGGAGATAGGTGTGAGCGAGCATTCAAAACCTCAGGACATCTGTCATGTTCGTTTATGCAATATCCTAAGCATATTGATGATTACATTTGTTACAGACAATGGTGCAATATTTGAAGCGTCTGTTGGTCTTAAATTAGATTATTAGAGAATTATGAGAATGAGATTATGGACATAAGTTCGATGTGATAAGTTTGCAGGGTTTTTTTTAAAGTCCTGGAAAGTAAGTGTGAATGACTTCCTGGTCGTGTGGAATGCGCTCTGGATCGTCGTCTCGTTGGTCCTTGCTTGTAATCCTTAGAGCACCCTCCCTCCAGCGGAACGTTTGGGCTAAGATGTAGTACTCTGGAGGGACCTCCGAACACTAAAGGTTAAGTGTGAAACAGAAAGTGACACGTTGCTAACTAAAGGGAGATCATAACATGTTCGTTTTAATGAGCTCCCTTCTCTCTTTTTATGGTGTAGGGTTGTTGTTGTTTTTAATGAGCTCCTTCTCTCTTTTTATGGTGTAGGGTTGTTGTTTTTAATGAGCTCCTTCTCTCTTTTTATGGTATAGGGTTGTTGTTGTTTTTAATGAGCTCCTTCTCTCTTTTTATGGTATAGGGTTGTTGTTGTTTTTAATGAGCTCCTTCTCTCTTTTTATGGTGTAGGGTTGTTGTTGTTTTTAATGAGCTCCTTCTCTCTTTTTATGGTGTAGGGTTGTTGTTGTTTTTAATGAGCTCCTTCTCTCTTTTTATGGTGTAGGGTTGTTGTTGTTTTTAATGAGCTCCTTCTCTCTTTTTATGGTGTAGGGTTGTTGTTGTTTTTAATGAGCTCCTTCTCTCTTTTTATGGTGTAGGGTTGTTGTTGTTTTTAATGAGCTCCTTCTCTCTTTTTATGGTGTAGGGTTGTTGTTGTTTTTAATGAGCTCCTTCTCTCTTTTTATGGTGTAGGGTTGTTGTTGTTTTTAATGAGCTCCTTCTCTCTTTTTATGGTGTAGGGTTGTTGTTGTTTTTAATGAGCTCCTTCTCTCTTTTTATGGTGTAGGGTTGTTGTTGTTTTTAATGAGCTCCTTCTCTCTTTTTATGGTGTAGGGTTGTTGTTGTTTTTAATGAGCTCCTTCTCTCTTTTTATGGTGTAGGGTTGTTGTTGTTTTTAATGAGCTCCTTCTCTCTTTTTATGGTGTAGGGTTGTTGTTGTTTTTAATGAGCTCCTTCTCTCTTTTTATGGTGTAGGGTTGTTGTTGTTTTTAATGAGCTCCTTCTCTCTTTTTATGGTAGGGTTGTTGTTGTTTTTAATGAGCTCCTTCTCTCTTTTTATGGTAGGGTTGTTGTTGTTTTTAATGAGTGACAGATATTTATTACATAAAACGGAACATAATTCCATTTCGTTGACCTCAAAAAGTCTCAGGATCTTGTCGATATGTGAAACTTGAGGATGTTTGGGGTGGGGCTGCTCCCCATTGCTTCACAACAAAGGCTGATAACCCCTATCTGCTCCATACCGATTTATGGATCTTATATTTTTTATGGGTATCTCTGTTAAGCACTTACAAATGTTTCGGGACCCTAAGATCAGGATAAGACATAGGTAGCAAGCACAAAGGACTCATAGGTCGTAGAACTATAATCGTGGCATAACTTAGGCATTGGACCGTGTATTTCGTGTTTCTTACACTTTGTAACTACAAACTTATTTAGTAGGCATATAAGTTGAATATAATTTAAAACAATAAATAAGTAGTTTTTCATATTATCGCTTGAACTGCAGCGCAACACCATCACTATAGAACATTTAACCATGATTTAATCATTTAACTAAAGGAATTTTATTTTGTTACGGAAAGATCATATTTATGATGATTTGAATAAGAGATTGACCCTTTACAAAACAACTAGATTCATTGTAAGACATCAGGCCAGGTTCACATCTAACTTTACATTCACTTTCACCTATCATTTGGTCTGCTGGACCTTTGGGGCACCACACAGGATCTGTCAACCTTCTTTCTTCATTCTTCTTTGTCATTTGTCTTTGATAGAACTTCATTCTGATGTTCTTTCTGAAAATATTGAAACCTGCCTTTTTTATCTGCCTGGGTGGACCACTTCGAGGGCCGATTTTGAGTTTGTGTCTCCACATAAACTGTCTTTGCAAACCTTTTTTTTTTGTTTAACCCTATTTTATGCTTTCAACTTTCTCGAGACGCTATGATCTTATCACTCATCTAGACCAGTTGGGAACATTGGGTGGGAAAGAAGAACGGGATATCTGGGTGAATTTTACCGCAATCGCTTTTTAAAACCTTTTTAAAAAAGAGAAAGACTTAAATTCTAACACATGGTTTAAGCCGACATACATACCTCTCTGCTAGTGATGCTTATGAAAATATAAGATTGTAAAGTTACCTATTGTTTGTTTCAAACTTAAAAGTGGCGACCTACAAAGTGTAATAATCCAGCTTATACCATCACTTATGTCAAGTACAATTGCTTCTCTTGTTCGAGATACCTAACAAAATAATTACCAATAGTTAATAGACCAATCTTTTTATTGATTCTATTTTGTGGGGTAAAAGAAATAAAGAAATAATTGTGGAACAATTTCAGCTTGATCAGAGATTGGGTGTCGGAGAAATAACATGTACAAACTTTTTACCAGACAGATAGAGTGAGTAGATATAAGCTTTGTAAAAACCTAGTCGGCCATCACAGATGGCTTATAAAATATTAACCTTTTTTTATCCTTCAATGACTTTATTTATTTTATATTAGCATATTCAGATATTATATCTGTATATCATCAATATCATGTAACTTATCATGCATTTCTCGGATACAAAAAAAATACTGGTCAAATGTGTGGTAGACAAGCCAAACAAGAAATACAATGAATTTATAAACTTGATTTTTATTGCTGTTGTTTACTTTATTCTGTATCTGAGTGTATATTGCTTATTGCGATAGCCACAGAACAGCCTTTGTTATATTTTTTTCTCTGACACCATCAGATTCAACATTCCTAAATGGTATTCACGAATTATTGTGACCCTTATCAATAAAAGTAAAGTACCACTTTTGGCCTTGCGATCTATAGGGCACTTGACGTGAAAGTCGTCTGTTTCTATGGCCCAACGAGTTAACGAGGGTATCGTGTGGCCGACATAACGATCAACCGCTTATAGTTCCTCAACGTGTATCAGGTATTTATTAAATGTGGCTGCATTCACCAGTGTCAGGTATTATTAAATGTGGCTGCATTCACGTATGTCAGGTAATCATTAAATGTGGCTACATTCACCTGTGTCAGGTATTAATTAAATGTGGCTGCATTCATCTGTGTCAGGTAATCATTAAATGTGGTTGCATTCACCTGTGTCAGGTATTCATTAAATGTGGCTGCATTCACCTATGTCGGGTATTTATTAAATGTGGCTACATTCACCTATGTCAGGTAATCATTAATTGTGGCTACATTCACCTGTGTCAGGTAATCATAAATTATAATCTTGGTTATAATAATAATATACTTCTTTATGTATCTTGTGTTGTGTATGTGTGTTATTGTATCATGTAATTATATATTGTTGTGTTTTGATTTCAGTTGGGGCGGGAAAAGAAATGTGGACTTTGTTGCAGTCAGAATCAAAGAATTACCTTCTTATTACTTACTTATTCTTTTAAATACAACTCCATCTCTAGACTGCCCAATGATGATTCAACCCTTCTGTGAATATATTGATCTAGTCCCTAAAGTAGATTTGTTTTCCTTAGCCTCTTAAATTATTCACTAATTAATTGTCTCAAATTACCATTAGCTCCCCTCTTACCATTTCTTTACAAAATGAGACATGAGAGGAGGGGTGGGTCACATTTATCGTCCACCTCCACTGGATACCAAATAAGTTGACACAGGTAAAGCTTTAGACTTAGACAAACACTCGCACTTTCCCCCGTAGTTAATGGAGCGGGGGGGGGGGGGAGGTTATACTACAGCAACACTTCTCAGGGGATCGAATTTACTGATAGTCAACTGTTGCGGCTACACCTACCAACTCATAGATCCAGACATAAAATATAGTCGGTGTTGTTCTCAAACACTCAAAGTATTTGCGTGACATTGAAACAAACTAGAAGCAAAAGTCTACAGTGGACCATGGAAATACACAAATCATTGAAATACGTAGACTATGGAAATACACAAATCATTGAAATACGTAGACTATGGAAATACACAAATCATTGAAATACGTAGACTATGGAAATACACAAATCTTATCTTATATAATACAGACGTTACTTCAAAAAAGAAGATGATTACGTCCTACGCGTCATGCATTTAGTCATGCATATTAACCAGTGACTTAAATACTGCCAAGTCACTGGTTTTTCTGGCTAGCTCAGGCAACACATTCCATGCTCTAATAGCACTAGGGAAGAAGGAGTATTTGTACAAATTTGTCCTAGCATATGGGACGAGGAATGTGTCTCTATTTTTGTGTCTCTCAGAGTATTTTATTAAATTTTGTCTTTGTCTTTGAAGATTATGGTTCAGTGTTTTATGTATAATTGCTACTTTACTTTTCAGTCTTCTGTCCTGAAGGCTTTCTAAATTTAGTGATTTTACTAAAGGTGTTACTCTAGTCTAATGTGAATATTCGTTTGTTATGAATCTCACTGCTCTATTTTGTGTTTGTTTTAGTTTCTTTATGTTTTCTTGAGTTGAGGGGTCCCAAACGGTGGATGCATATTCTATTATTGACCTAACAAAGGTTAAATAACATTTTAGTTTTATGTTCTTATTTGATTTATGGAAATTTCTTTTAATAAACCCTAATGCTTTGTTGGATTTTTTTATAGTTACATCAATATGTGGATTCCATGACAGTTTTTCATTTATTATAACACCTAGGTATTTTGCGTTTTTAGTCTGTGTTACTGGTTTGCCATGGATAAGATAAGTGGAATTAATTTGTTTTAGTTTTTTTGTTACTCTTAACAACTGACATTTTTCTGGGTGGAAAGACATGCTCCAATTTGATTCCCATTTCTGTAATTCGTCTAATTCTCTTTGTAAAATATCTGTGTCTTGTGTTGTTTTTATTGTTCTATATATTATGCAATCGTCTGCAAATAATCTGACTTTTGTTCCTGAACTAATGCAATTTGGTAAATCATTTATGTAAATTAAAAATAGTAGTGGACCCAAGACTGTTCCTTGAGGTACACCTGAGTTTACTGTTATTGGTGTTGATTTAGAGCCATTTATTATTACAGTTTGTTCTCTCCCTATCAGAAAATCTTTAATCCAATGATGCTGTGGACCATTAATGCCGAAATATTTTAATTTTTTAAGCAAACTATGGTGGTGAACTTTGTCAAAAGCCTTGGAAAAATCTAGTAAGATAGCACCTGTTTGTTCACTATTATCTAAACCTTTTGAAAAATCATCAATTAGTCCTATTACTTGTGTATCACATGATCTATATTTCCTAAAGCCATGTTGGTATGGGGTGAGGATATTATGTTTGTCTAAGTGGTTTATGATGTTGCTACATATTATGTGTTCTAGGATTTTACATGTGATGCTGGTAAGTGATACTGGTCTGTAGTTTCCTGGATCAGATTTTTCTCCTTTTTTAAATAGGGGGGTGACATTAGCTTCTTTCCAGTCCTTTGGTACTCTGCCCTGGTTAAGCGATGCCTGAAAGAGTATTTTGAACACTGGGGCTAGCTCATTGCTTAGTTCTTTGAGTAATCTAGCTGGAATACCATAAGGTCCAGACGCTTTATTTGGTTTGGTGTTGGCTAATAGTTTTTGAATTCCATTTTCTTGTACTACTATATCTTCTATGTTGTCTATTTGGTTCAAATTAAGAAATATGTCTTTGTCTCCTGGGGCTGAGAATGCTGATGCAAAGTATTTGTTTAGGATGTTTGCTTTAGTTTCATTATCATTATGTATTATGTTATATTCATCTTTTAATGGCGCTATACCTGTTGTTTCCATTTTCTTAGACTTAATGTATGACCATAGGTTTTTGTTGTTATCTTTAGATATTACATTGTTTATGTATTCACTCTGCAGCTGTCTGCTTACTTTTGGGGTTAGGTGTTTAATTTTTATATACCTTTTGTAAACTCTTTCTGCCTTGGTTTCTTTAAATTTTCTATATAGGTTTTCCTTCTGTTTACAAAGCTGCTTTAGTCTATTATTAAACCAGCATTTATTTATTTTATTTGATGAGTATTTAGTTGGTATATGATTTTCTATAATGCTTTTAAGATGGTTTTTAATGAAATTCCAGAGGTCATCGACTGGTTGGTTAATGTCTTTTTCTAATAAGAATGTTTGTTGAAAGTTTAATGCAGCTTGGTGTAGTTGTGTTAGGTTACATTTATTCCAGAGTAAGATTTTTCTTTTGTGTTTTGTATTGGCTACTGCTTTTATCTGACTGTGTATTTTTATGATCTCATGGTCTGATAGACCAGGGATAATATCATAATCAAATACTAATCCAGGTCTGTTGGTTAAGAAGAGATCTAATGTGTTGTTTAATCTAGTTGGCTTTTTAATGATTTTTCTAAACTTAGGTTGTGTAAAGTTTCTATGAAAAGCTCATTTATGTCCTTTAGGTTTTGGTGTTTATCTATGGTTAGTGTTTTCCAATTTATATCAGGTAGGTTGAAATCACCCATAATCCAAAAAACTGCATTTTTATTAGTCTCTTTAAGTGTGGTAATCTGATTATATAGTTCCTGCATGTATTCTAAACTAGAATTTGGTGGTCTGTAAATGCTGCCTATTATTAGGGATGTTGATGTGGTATTAATTTTACAAAATGTAGATTCTATATTTTTTGAGTTAGGTAAGGTAATTTCTTCTGCTATAAGAGTGTTTTTTATTGCTAAAAGAACTCCTCCATAATTATTAGCCCTATCTTTTCTAAATTTCATAATTACTATTGCAAATTTCTGCATAATAAATTTCAGGATGTAGCCAAGTTTCTGTTCCTGCAATTATGTCTGGTTTCTCACATTCTAATAAAATTTCTAAGTCTGCTGTTTTGTTCCTAATGCTTTGAAAATTTATTATTAAGGTTTTAAGGTATTTTGGTATTACTTCTTTAGTAGGTTTGTTTAGTGAGGCTGTTGTATTAATTTTAGTAGATTTAGGTTTAACAGGAGTGGATCTGGCTAGTGGTTGGTGAGTTTGTTTTGGGATGGTGTTTAGGATGTTGTATGGGTTAGAAGTGTCCGCATCAAAGGAATTAAACAGTCCTGATGTAAACTGAGGTAACCCACACGGTACACAGTGCCATGATGCATCTTTGTTGCCTAAGGCATACTACACAGGTGTATTCATATGGAGACATGATGCATGGTACCATTCATCGCAGGTGTCACATTGAATGGCTTTCTGTTTCATGGTGCATACTTTTTTGCAGATGTTGTATCTATCTTTAGATCTAGGCCCTGGATTTGACTCTACATCTCCTGCTATTAATATTAACAGTGATAGGTATTTATTTCTACTGTGTCTGATTGAGAACTTCCATTCCAAATCATTGAAATACGTAGACTATGGAAATACACAAATCATTGAAATACGTAGACTATGGAAATACACAAATCATTGAAATACGTAGACTATGGAAATACATAGATAAATGACGTAGGCCTACATAGATAAAAAGAGCTGGACGAAATACAAAGGATAAGATGGGGGGGGGGGGGAAGGAGTGGGGTCAAAAGAATGACCAGTTTTTCCTTTGCAACTTCACAAACTCACCGAGACATGTAGCAGTTAAGAAGCAGTTAAGACTGATGACCCCAACGACCCTCTCACAAGTTTATGAATGAAGCCTCGCAAGATCAATGATGTGCGGATAGATTGAACATATTTGTGGTAATTCTTGCACACCATAAAAATAACATTAAATATGACACTTTCATGTTATCCCGTGAACACACAGCTACATAACACGCAATGAACAATCGAGGCAGTATACTAACGTGGAAGTCATCTATAGTGGGTGGAGCATTGAACTTGTTAAAGTAGAACAAACTGTTCTTGCATCTAGTAGATCTATGGAGGTCTAACATTCAACACTGATGTTGTTGTTTTTTTTATTTAATCAGCCAATTTTTTAAATTATCTGCTCAGACTTGTTCACACCTTTCGCGGTTATGTAATACAAAATGAAGTAATCAATATCGTTAAAGTTAGGTTGTCTCCCTTTAAGCTGCTATGTAAACATATGGAATATACAGTGGCATAGACTATCCCTATAGCAGTAGACAAACAAATCGATTGGAACCAATGGTAGCCAGAAGGAGTCTTTACTTCACAGGAAGATCAAAGCTTTATTTAGATCTGATCGAATCAACTATATCATATACATGGTCTACCTGAGAAGTATTCCCTTTCGGCCTCGCTTCTAGCCCACAGTCTTGGAAAACGTGTCGTTGGTATTAGGGATGTAACAAATTACGCCTGCTTAGGTCCCTCCCAAGCAGATCGGTATTTGGTGGATAGGAGCTTCCATGGGCCTACCGCTCAAAGAGTCTTCGATTATATATTGACACATCTATTGCATTTATTGCGAAAATGAAATATGGGTATTGTTGAAATGAAGAAAAATAAAAATGATTTTATTAGGTAAATTGTCAAACCTAAGTTTGGTTTTTAACTCACGAGTTTAGAGCATGCTACTAAAATAACAAATGTGAAAGAATGCTAACTAGCTTCTGACACTCAGCGACGCGATGTATTCCAATGATGAATTTCTGGGTCCCTGTTGTCCTTTCTTCTTATCTTATCTTATATAATACAGACGTTATTTCAAAAAAAGAAGATGATTACGTCCTACGCGTCATGCATTTAGTCATGCATATTAACCAATGACTTAAATTCTGCCAAGTCACTGGTTTTCCTGGCTAGCTCAGGCAACCCATTCCATGCTCTAATAGCACTAGGGAAGAAGCATATGGGACGAGGAATGTGCCTTTATCTTTGTGTCTTTCAGAGTATTTTATTAAATTTTGTTTTTGTATTTGAAGATTATGGTTCAGTGTTTTATGTATAATTGCTACTTTACTTTTGAGTCTTCTGTCCTGAAGGCTTTCTAAATGTAGTGATTTTACTAAAGGTGTTACTCTAGTCTAATGTGAATATTCGTTTGTTATGAATCTCTCTGCTCTATTTTGTGTCTGTTCCAGTTTCTTAATATTTTCTTGAGTTGAGGGGTCCCAAACAGAGGATGCATATTCTATTATTGGCATAACCAAGGTTAAATAACATTTTAGTTTTATGTTCTTGTTTGATTTATGGAAATTTCTTTTAATAAACCCTTCTGTTAGAACACCCCTCTCACCAGCCTTTGAACAACGCCTAGCTTAGACTACTCATTTTACAATTCATCTGTGATGCATTTCTAGCTTTTTGTATGCAGGTCTTTGACAGTCAAGAAACAGATTTCTTTGCTTACTCGGCTGTCCCTAGATTAGATAATTTGATGTGGTAATAATGTTATCGTAAGGGGTTCCTTAGCATATGTTTTTGTAAAACTTGTGTTTCGTGTCCAGAAATACAAATTGTTTTAAATCAGCACATCATTAGTATTATAATACTATTGTAACGAACTTAGGGCAAACACTAAACGAAGGACCAAGGTGAAGAGGTGAGTTTGATGTTTATTACATATGTTAAAAGATGTGAGACGATTACACTGAACAGAAATGTCTATGTTGGCTGATTGGCTATGAGTTTATTTAGATCTGGCCTGCAGAGTTCACTGTCGCCGCCACTGCATTCCACTAACTTACAAGGTTCACTGATGCCGCCTTTGTCTTAACGTTCCTCCAGGATTCACTCTCTTGCCCCTAACACAGAGTCACAGTACGTGCCGCTCTCTAGCTTGACGTTGTCTCCAGACCTACAGGAATGTCTACCACTAACAGGAACGAGCCTTTCCAAAGTTTCCTCACAAGACTTCCTCCTGACCAGACAAGCAACACTGCTTCTCCCTGCTGACCACATTGGCAATGATCTCTTCAACAACTCAGGCGGTTCTATCCTCGCTGGCAATGATCCCTTCAACAACTGAGGCGGTTTTAACCTATCTCTAGCTCTGCTTTTCCATCAACTTAGCCGAATTTAACAGTCAACCATCATGTCTCTACCTGTGTTCATCACATCTCTTGACAGACTCTTGAACAGTGCACTGGTGCACACCAAGTTGTATAGGAGCAGCGATACTATTATAGATACATTTTCATACTACAGCAATAAGGAATTCAACGATATTGTTATTTCACTATTTTAGTTTCTGTTCTATTTTAGTATTACTTAAAACTATTTATTTATGTCCCAAATAAATTGAATAAAGATAAATAGACTAGCTGACTAGGGATACAAAATAAGCTTGAATGTTTTGTTTTTTTTGTCAACACATTTTTTTTTTTGCTTTCTTAAAAGGGACCCTTGTGAGCCTCTATTGGTCGTAAGCCCGGGGGTGGGGCTTCCATTGTAGAAACGAAACTATTGGCATATCATTTGCAAAATCAGGGTTGGATAGCACAAGTTGAAACACTATAAAAAAAAAGATGGTAGGCCTATTGTTTAAAAGCTTCTGGGGTGTAGGCCTATGAATCGAGCATGCATTGACCTTTTTTTTTTTTACCTATGAATCACAAGTATTAAAGTATTAATATAATTCTGAAGCACTATGAGACTTCAGCTACAAAATGCCTAGCTGGAGAATGGTTGGAAATAGAATAATATGCACCGACCTAGATAGACCCCTTTGCAATTCAAAGTCATCGGTGTTGGACATATAAAAATGGTTAACTTGTAAACAAACAGTTATCTTCAACAGCTTCAGGAGATCCGTCTTGGTATCACGTCATTACTACGTCGTTCACTCAAGAATCCTTATTTATCGGTTACTCTGAGTAGCTAAACTAGGCCTACATATTGAGTTACATCATAATTAACTAAAGGAAGGGGTAGATTATTATGTTAAATAATCGAAATTAAAAGTTAGATGACATAGAATAGACATAGATGTGGTACTGATATGTTTCTTTCCCTAACTTTGTAGGCTTACTGCTGCTATAGAGATGGACATGTATAGGTCCTATGGCCGGAAATGTCTTTTTGTAGCCAAGAAAGGTTTTGAGGTTTAAAACACCTCTCCAATTAGAAAAAAACAAACTAAATCAAATCTAGTCAGCGAGTTCCGAAAACGCGTTGTACTTCTTCACTACTTTACATAGATTTGCATGGCTACAGCCAGTACTTCACTATTTTACATAGATTTGCGTGGCTACAGCCAGTACTTCACTATTTTACATAGATTTGCGTGGCTACAGCCAGTATTTCACTATTTTACATATATTTGCGTGGCTACAGCCAGTATTTCACTATTTTACATATATTTGCATGGCTACAGCGAGTATTTCACTATTTTACATAGATTTGCGTGTCTACAGCCAGTACTTCACTATCTTACATAGATTTGCATGGCTACAGCCGGCACTTCACTTTTTTACATAGATTTGCATGGCTACAGCCAGTAGGTACTTCACTATTTTACATAGATTTGCATGGCTACAGCCAGTAGGTACTTAACTATTTTACATAGATTTGCATGGCTACAGCCAGTAGGTACTTAACTGTTTTATATAGATTTGCATGGCTACAGCCAGTACTTCACTATTTTATATAGATTTGCATGGCTACAGCCAGTACTTCACTATTTTACATAGATCTACGTGTGTGTGAGTTGTTGCTTTTTCTGCCTTTATTTTATTTCATTCCCATTCTTCACTCTGACACGTGGTGTCCTGTGTATGACATGGATGCAGTAGAGTAGCTTATCAGCAACAAAAGGAGGGTCATGGTACAATCAGGGGGCGTAGGTGTGACAGGCAATGTATGTCTTTGAGAGAGGGGGTGGGCGGGAACTGAGTACCTTGTCCATACAAACATTACACCCCAGTCACAACCCTAATCCACTTCTAATATATCTTTGTTATAATTTTTGGTAGGCTTTGGTTTGACCTGAGCTCATGGTCGTAGAAATATTTAATATTTCTCATCCTCGTCTTCTTTTTGTTGGTCTTGCTTTGGTCCCATTTGTGTGTGCTTACTTTTAATATATATGTATGTTTGTTTGTTTGTTTGGGTTTTTTCTAGCGGCCCTCGAAAGGGGAAAAGACGCTGTGGCCTGTCTGTCCGTCTGTCCCGTTTAGATCTCGTAAACTAGAGAGGATAGTGAAAATCCGAAATCACAATATTTTAGACCATTCAAAGTTCTGATGCAACGGCTACTTTTTTCTTTTCTGAAAGCGAAAAATCTAATTTTTTAAATCACTTATATGAGCAGTTTTTTCATAAAAATACACCACTTTTACAACTATTCACTATTAATAGTAACAAAAACGGGAGGCTCTTTATTAGAGGGAACATATTCTGAACACATTTATGCCATCGGTTGTAGATTTTCTGTCAAAACAATATTTTTACGTTTGTATTGTTAAGTTATATAAGTTCTATTATACTAAGTACTATATTTACAACAAAAAAATGTTTACTTTTTTTTTTTCAAGAGAAAAATCTATTTAGTATGCATATAAGTTGGACATAATTTAAAACAAAAATAAATAAGTATTTTTTCATATTATCACGTCGATTGCGATGTTGTACACAGCCGGTGGTACACTCAACTAAAGGACTTTTTTTTTTATGGAAATGTTTTTTTTTTTAGGAATAAAAGATTGACCCTTTACAAAATAATTAGATCAATTAGATATTCATTGTAAGTCATCAGTTAGGCCAGGTTGACATCTAACGTCACATTCACGTTCGCCTATCCTTTGGTCTGCTGGACCGCTGGGGCAACACACAAGATCTGTTAACCTTTTTCTTCATTCTTCTTTGTCATTTGTCTTTGATAGAATTTCATTCTGATAATATTGAAACCTGCCTTTTTACTTGCCTGGGTAGACCACTTCGGGGGCCGAATTTAAGTTTGTGTTTCCACACAAACTGTCTTTGTAACCTTGTTTTCTTAGAATCTCGGTGTAGGCCAGCAATGCCCAACACAATTCAATCTGCGGGCCATTTTAGTTTCCAACACTAGTGTCGCGGGCCACATGATGGAAAAGATAGAAAAACTTAATGAAATTGACATGAAACTCTTATATTTTAAACCGAGGATCTATTACTTACATTGAATTATTGGGATATTTGGATTTTCCCTTTACACTTCAAAAAATGGCGTCAGTTCTGTTTATATTTTGTTATTCTTGTTGTTTTTTTTAAACCGCCACAATTTCTTTATAAAAACATGTTGGCTAGCAATGGTATCATGTCCTACAAAAAGTAAAGATTCTTTCACTTTGCCTTGTAGATTCTATAGTCCTATTTCATGAACCCACAAATGTTAAATGCCTTGGTAGTAATCCATTAGAGAAAAGCGAGGACCCTAACGTAGGTAAAGATACATTTAAATTTTTTTGGTGGGAGGGGGGGGGAGGGAAAATGTCTATATTTTGTGCCGACGTTTCGGTGGGCCGGATGGAAGCACATCGTTGGCCGGATCTGGCCCGCGGGCCGCATTATGGACATCACTGGTGTAGGCTAATAGAATAATGCGCACAGGCGTTGAGTTAGCTTTGCTTCCGGGAACTCATGAATACATTATATTCTTTTTCATTGTTTAAGACTTGATGAGTCATGAACACAGTCACAAACTCATTTTCTGTGTGTACACAAATCTTAGTCTTGAAAAGTCTCTTGTATTAGGGGCATAATTCAATTTGGTTTGTGTTAATTCTGAGTTTCTGTCTTCTTACCCTGCTATCTACCTTTGTCTTTGCTTAACAGTCAGAAATACAACATCTTCTAAATACTATAGTTCTTAAATTAAAAAACAAAAAAAAACAAAAAAAAAACACTACAATCATGAAAGCTCTATCTTAAGCTAATACTTCTGCGTGATGTTAAAGCTTCTTTACATTTTTTTTTAAAGTTTAAAAAATATTTGTATCTATTTAATCGCAAGGGGGGGGGGGGCGGTGGCAGAGTGGTTAAGCGCTCGGCTTCCGAAACTGAGATCCTGGGTTCGAATCTCGGTGAAGGCTTTGATTTTGAATATCGGGATTTTTAGGGCCTCCCTGAATCAACCCAACTCTAATGGGTACCTGACTTTAGTTGGGAAGAGTAAAGGCGGTTGGTCGTTGTGCTGGCCACATGATACCCGCTCGTTAACCGTTGGCCACAGAAACAGATGACCATAACATCATCTGCCCCATAGATCGTAAGGTCTGAAAGGGAAACTTTACTTTATTTTATCGCAGAATCTACATATGAGGTGGAGTGGAATACACAGTAGGCTAGATTACAAGTTAAAACGCGCAACTTGCACATTAGATTTTTTTTTTGTTGTTCAATGAAGTCAATTCAATTTTTTTTTACATTGGTAATTTTTGCGTAATCTACTATGACTCTCTAGGACTAGGACAAAGAGTTAAATGTATTCTTGTTATGAATCTATACTTTAAAAAATTATTTTGTCAAGTTTTTATATTAGATATTTTTATATTGAGTATATTTTATTATTTATTCCGCATAAACATTCATACAAGCGCGGTAAACTATAATATTCTCATTGCGTTTTCCAGATACATATATAACAACTTACATCTAGGTCATGAGTCACGTGACATCTTATGCATACATTAAGAGTCGTACGATGTTTGGAATGTTTCGGTTAGGTTTATAAACATAGATCTGGGTATATTTTACAACGCTACGCAGAAACTTTATAAACAATTTAAGGTGGTACATTGTTGATATAAGGGTTTACAAACACAATTTGTACTTATTAATTATTATAAATAATTACAATAAAATTGAAATCTTTGTTATATACAAAATATTTATTTAACAATTGTTTTAATTTATTGCTTTAAAGCATATTTGGTTGCTGCTTCTAATTATAAAATAGGCCTACATGGTCGTATCCTTGGAAATAATCAAAATTCGTTTTGAAAAAAAAAATGTAAAAGTATAAGACGATCATTCTAGTCTTGTCTCAGTTAAGGTATTGGAAATATTGTCTGTTCTGAATCGTTAATGAAAATCTTTCAAAGAGAGGTGGTTACTTGCATTTTTTGTACTGTCTTTTTTTTTTTTAAATACACGCTAATCATTTCTATCAATCTCTAAAACATTGAGATTATTTATTGCATGAATATTTCTTCCCTCCCTTTCTATTAAACTTTCTCCTCATGATAAATCATATATAATTTGTATAATTATTTTTGGTTGAATCTTGAGGACACACGGGTGGTTTTTATTTACCATAAGTAGCTGAATCACTAGATGCTTACTGTGAATTTTTTTTTTATTTTTGTGTTTTTTTTCTTGCGTTCTGAGTTTTTTCCACTAGAGCATCAGTATGATTGTTTTTTTTATTTTAAATAGTACATAAGGTTAGCTTGACACGATCATATTACAGGCGTGTTCGACGTGTCGGTTAAAAAAATATATATGTTTATCTAAAGTTAAATATTATTTATCAATTTGATTTTTAAAGATATCTTAACTGTTGAAAGCTGAAATAGTTCTAGATCCGTTTGTTTACTGATTTCTTGAAGTGAAACTTTTATTATTATTATTTTACATGAGGTGATTTTTTGGGTAACACGCTCTAGCTTCCGCGCATGTCAGAATACGGCTAAGCCACACCTCCTCTCAGAACAAGTCTACATAGCCGTTAGTATTGGACTGTGTTAACTATTTAGATCCAGAGGAGAAAAATCACAGAAATGGATGCGCGTTTAAATATGGTGTACTTCGTGGGATTTATGTGTTACTTGCTTTTAATATTATCTCTCAGTGTTAACCCTTCGTATGCCACCAACAGTACAACTTCTGGATCTAACAGTAAGCTTTAAAAAAAAAAATCATTCTTACTATCTAGATCTATATTTTCTAGACTTTTAATGTTTGAAATGAATCTTAGAAAAAAAAAAGATCAACCAATTAATGATTTTTACTTATCAAAAAAAAAAAAGCTAAATCTAGGATGGCACTAGGTTTACATTCTAACCATTGCCTATTCATTGTCACCAAGTTTTGTTTTTTCAACATTTCAGTAACTTGTTCAATTAATCAGTTTCAATGCTCTAATGCCGTTTGCATTACGTTGTCATGGAAATGTGATGGACAAGCGGATTGCTATGATGGTTCCGATGAAAAAAATTGTCGTAAGTTGTTGTTTTTTTAATTAGATCCAGATCTTGGTACCTAGATCTAGGTCTAGATCTTTAATAATGTCTTCTCATTCAGTACTGATTTTAACTTATTGGCTTTTGCAATTTCATCATCACATTACTTTCATAACAGAAATAGTTTAGGTTTAGATTAATTTGACCTCCGTGCGAGTTCACATCAGTAATAATCTATGCCTAGATAGATTCATACATATTTTTGTTGGGCCATGATTGATTGCAAACATTGTCAAAGTAGCTTTGATTATTTTGATGGACATAGTTTGAATGAAACATAGGGATTGGTAACAATATTTTGAAACTAGGCCGGCACACCTCGCATTTTGATTGGCTGCAATATCTCGCCTGAGAGAAACCTATATTTTCAGCCAATGGTGGCTGTTCATTATTTAGCAATACGCCGGCTTGTACACGAGGTCAAATAAAGTCATGTAGGTTGACTAATGTACAACAGGTCATTCTTGGTATCATACGTGCCTGTTTTCTTTATCAGACCTTGGGGGAAAAGCCATTTTCTCTGTCTTTGAGAAGTTGCTAAGCAATAAAGCCTTCCCAAGGACTTAAGTTGGAATAGACTAAAAAACATTGTGGGTGACTGCCTTTTTTTTTAGCATGGATTTCAACTATTAACTAATTATTTGGCCACATCTGGATCTAGTCTACTTCTAGATCTAGATCTTGAATCTAGACTAAATTTAATAAACTTGATTCTACCAGATTAACTAAATCTAATTAAAAATAAAATATTAGATCTAGAATCAATAGAGAATAGAGAATTAATAATTGACAGATCCCTCTGTATGTGCAGTACTATTACTATTATACATAGACAGTCATAGTACATACTATAATTCTAGTTTATTCCAAGGACTAAATCTACGTACTACCCCCTTTTTTTTTTAAACTGACTCATTGGCAACTAAGACTAGTATGGGAAAACATCTGGGTATACTATTATATACAGGGTGTCCGCGGCCTCCTGAAATTCCAGAATGTCCTTGAATCTCCTGGAATTTCAGAAAAAAATTAAAAAGTCCTGGAAATCTCCTGGAATTTTAAAATATCTCCTTGAATGTCCTGGAATTTCGCCGATCGAGAAAAAAAAAGGTATAAAAAATATTCGGCACCGTTGCTGCGGATGGGCCGTCGCGGCGGAAATAGATTCGAAATGAGCATTACCGAGTTTGCTCAGAATGTTTTGACTGCTCCTTGACAATAGATATATTTCATCTATTTATAGATTAGTATCGTTATCGGATCGCTTTTTCACTGAGCACGTTGATTTTCATCCAAACTACGTTCCATAACTTTTTACGGGCAGGCTGTGTCAATAAGCTGACCAGTGACGCGTCTACACCGCCTTTCACCCACTTGTGAAGCGTGTTCTCGTGATTGAAGATGGCCTTGACTCAAAGCAAGGGCATTTCACCTGTCTATAAAAGATTCATTCTTAGCTAGGCCTTTGTCTGTAGTAGGCTACTCTGTTGTCGATCTAGAGTTAATGTCTTAATTGTCTATGACTTAACCAATGGCATACTCGTACATCTGCCTGGACCTGTGACCTTCATGAGATGAATGTAAAAATAAAATTTAGAATAATTTTGATCTATCATCTAGAACTAGATTAAGGTTGAAAACTAGATTTATCTAGATTCTAGAATATATAAAAAAAAAAAAACGTATATTTACCCATACTTAAAACCTAGATCTAATTTGAACCAAGAAGACAACATAGAAGGTATAGTAGTACAAGAAAATGGAATCCAAAAACTATTAGCCAACACCAAACCAAATAAAGAGTCTGGACCTGATGGTTTTCCAGCTGGATTACTCAAAGAACTAAGCAATGAGCTAGCTCCAGTGTTCAAAATACTCTTTCAGGCATTGCTTAACCAGGGCAGAGTACCAAAGGACTGGAAAGAAGCTAATGTCACCCCCCTATTTAAAAAAGGAGAAAAATCTGACCTGGAAAACTACAAACCAGTATCACTTACCAGCATCACATGTAAAATCCTAGAACACATAATGTCCTCATCCCATACCAGCTTGGCTTTAGGAAATATAGATCATGTGAAACACAACTAATAGGACTAATTGATGATTTTTCAAAAGGGTCTAGATAATAGTGAACTAATATATGCTATCTTACTAGATTTTTCCAAGGCTGTTGACAAAGTTCACCGCCATAGTTTGCTTTAAAAATTAAAATATTTCGGCATTAATGGTCCATTGCATCAGTGGATTAAAGATTTTCTGATAGGGAGAGAACAAACTGTAATAATAAATGGCACTAAATGAACACCGATAACAGTAAACTCAGGTGTACCTCAAGGAACAGTCTTAGGTCCACTACTATTTTTAATTTACATAAATGATTTACCAAATTGCATTACTTCAGGAACAAAAGTCAGATTATTTGCAGATGATTGCATAATATATAGAACAATAAAAACAACACAAGACACAGATATTTTACAAAGAGAATTAGATGAATTACAGAAATGGGAATCAAATTGGAGCATGTCTTTCCACCCATAAAAATGAGAGTTGTTAGAGTAACTAAAAAACTAAAACAAATTAATTTGACTTATCTTATTCATGGCAAACCAGTAACACGGACTAAAAACGCAAAATACCTAGGTGTTATAATAAATGAAAAACTGTCATGGAATCCACATATTGATGAAACTATAAAAAAAAATCCAACAAAGCATTGGGGTTTATCAAAGAAATTTCTATAAATCAAATAAGAACATAAAACTAAAATGTTGTTTAACCTTGGTTAGGCCAATAATAGAATATGCATCCTCCATTTGGGACCCCTCAACTCAAGAAAACATTAAGAAACTGGAACACACACAAAATAGAGCAGTGAGATTCATAACAAACGAATATTCACATTAGACTAGAGTAACACCATTAGTAAAATCACTAAATTTAGAAAGCCTTCAGGACAGAAGACTGAAAAGTAAAGTAGCAATTATACATAAAACACTGAACCATAATCTTCAAATACAAAATTTAATAAAATACTCTGATAGACACAAAGATAAAGGCACATTCCTCATCCCATATGCTTGGACAAATTTGTACAAATATTCCTTCTTCCCTAGTGCTATTACAGCATGGAATGGGTTGCCTGGGCTAGCCAGGAAAACCAGTGACTTGGCAGAATTTAAGTCATTGGTTAATATGCATGACGCGTAGGACGTAATCATCTTCTTTTTTGAAGTAACGCCTGTATTATATAAGATAAGATAAGAAAATATTATCGTATTTGAGAAAACATTTTATCTAGACTAGTGCTCAACTCTTTATTTAATTTTGTATGGCTTAAGACTTTTAGAGTTGTATTAAAATTACTAGATTTTTCATTTTTATTATGTTGCATAGACTCATTGAGTTAATATCTACATTGACTACATGTACATTAGGCTTATGCTAGTAGGTTAGAGGGTCTGTATTGAGACTTAAGATTTAGATCTAGCATCTACATAACATGGGGGCTGACAATATTTTTTATTTTTGTTCAAAGCTCAAACAACCTGCTCTGATGATTTCTTCCGTTGCAACAATGGAGAATGCATACCATCAAGATGGACATGTGATTCATTTTCAGACTGCAAAGATGGTAGTGATGAACTCAATTGCACAGTTCCCTCAAATGGTGAGTTTTTGTTACTCATTGAATCCATTAATCATTGCTTATAATATTTTTAGGATACAAACTTTAATAAGCCTTGTTGCTAGCCACAATACTCCAAGCTTGTTTTTGTGTAAACAAGACAGTAGACATGTTCTATGTTTATAATACTGAAAGATAGAATTGACCAGATTAGGCCAAGATGCTTGTTTTTTTGTTTTTTTTTCTTTTGTGTAAATTTTTTTATGATTTGCATATTCCTAAAATGTTTTAGAATTTATCAATCCCACTCAAATGTGGACTGTTTAACAATACACTCATGACTAAATAATTGCTGTCATCTGGTAGCTCTAGTTTCCCCTCCTTTTCCATCCTTAACGTTTCAAGTGTAATTATGAACTTATAAAAAAAAAAAAAAAGACAATTTTAGTCTCTGTATTATGGAATTACCCCTAAGTGTAGTATTTTTCATGCTATGCCACTATCACTGAACTGTTTTTAAATTGTCCTTCAGAAACAACGTGTGATTCTGATGAACACCACTGCTCCAACTCTAAAAAATGTATTCCACGCATCTGGGTATGTGATAAATCAGCTGATTGCCCCGAAGAAGATGATGAAGACAAAGAAAGTAAGATTATTTATTTTTGTTTCAAGTAGCTTTCCATTATGTTTTATAAAAACTTCCAGATTTTAATTCACATTTTTCTTTCTAGGTTGTTTAAAACTCTGTGATCAGTCTGAATTTACATGTCAAAATGAACAGTGCATTTCTATTCAATGGCAGTGTGATGGTTCCAAAGACTGTCTGGATGGCTCAGATGAATTAAATTGCAGTATGTCTTAATATATATTATAGTAAATATATATTATTATAGTAGTGTTCTTTTTTTTTTTTTGTGGGTGGGGGGAAGAGGTCTGCAAGTTTTATGCCATAAGTAAAATGTAGTCATTTTTAAACTAGAGGACCAAGTGATTCCCAGCTCCATAAGTTTTCTTATTGAATGATAAAAAAAAACTTCTAAATGTTTAGCTAATTAGGAAACTAAGTTGCCTTAAAAATAGATTTCCCAATGATTTAAAAAAATTTGTTAAAATAAGTAACTTAAATTATTTCATACTAATTACTAACCAGCTTCTCCAATTCTGTCCTCATGTTATTAAGCATCTGTAAAGGCCCAGTGCAGTGAGGATCACAAAATGTGTGACGATACTGAATGTATTAGCAGCTCATGGTGGTGCGATGGCGATTCAGATTGTGAGGATGGTTCTGATGAAAAAAACTGCACAATACAGCTTCCAAATCCATGTTCATCTACAGAATTTCAGTGTCTGTCACCTGAATTTGAATTACATTGTATTCATATGGCCTGGCGATGTGATGGTGAGGAGGATTGCAATGATGGAAGTGATGAGCGTAATTGTAAGTCAACATGTCTACACCATATAAACTCACTGTCTGTCTGGTTAAAAATGTGTACACGTTATTTTCTCCTTCACACATTCTCGATCAAGTTGATACTTAAAACAATTATTTATTGTACCTAACAAAACATGTATCAGTAATTAATTATTGGTTATTAATTATTTTCTTTGATATTAAATTAGGGAAATAAGTTATACATTATTGGTAGATAAAGTTTGTACATTATTGGTAGATATAGTTTTAAAGACAAGAGTTCTTCCCCTTAAAATAATCTTTTTTTTTTTTTATGTTATGGATGTTTTTTTGTTTTACTTGAAACTATTTATTATCTGTTATGTGTCCTTGATTCTTTTCAGGTTCTGAATCATCATGTAGACCAGATCAGATTAGATGTGATGATGCACTTTGTTTAAGTAATTCTTTTGTGTGTGATGGTGAAAAAGATTGTAAAGATGGCTCAGATGAGAAAAACTGTCCATCTCTTGGTAAGCTTCCCTATAAACTTCTCATTTAATATTGTTTTTTAAATATTCATAAAACCATTTTGTTAATAAGCATTTTCTCTTTGTAAAAACAAAGCTGTTGGTGTCCATTTAGCTAAATGTTCATCTGGCCAATTTGCTTGCAATGATGGAACTTGTATATCAGAAGAAAGTTTGTGTGATGGAAAATCAGATTGTGGTGCCTCTGAGGATGAGGATACAGCTTTTTGTTCATCAGATCGTAAGTAGTTAAATCCATTATATTAATAATCAAGGTTTAAATTGTGATATTATTATCCTCACAAGTTGACACAACAAGTGGTAGATTAAATCATATCTCCACATCACTAATAGTTTTGTTTGTGAAGTTTAAAAAAATAAATAGTGTAGAACAAAAAAATGTGTCAGCATATTTTTATTCAAGCGAAATGTCTATGGACCTAGTTTAATTTTTTTAAAACTCTTTCTCTCCGTTATTATTTAACATGTTCTGATGGAATCAATGTTATTATCGTCAGTCAGGAGAGAGAGTTAATGCTCTATCAGTCAAAATTTTTAGCGGATCTGTTTTTATACTGCTCAAATATTATGTTTATCCCTGTTAGCAAGCATATCCAAAAAATGTAAATATACCTATTAACTCCAAATGTAACATTTTTTGTGAAAGCAAAATGTACATATGTTAACATACATATTTTATTGAATGAATTTTCAATTACAATTCTACAAGTAGGTAATATATACTGAAAGAAAAGTCTTTTTTTTTTTTTTTTTTCATTTTTTTTTTTTTTTTTACACATTTAGTCTTTAAAATACACATTTTTATTTGTTAATATAGTTTTCTTTTCACATTCCCTGTAATATTCATTCTTGCTTTTTTTTGTTTTGTTGTTGCTGTTTTATATAGTTAATAATAAATATATTTGTGTACTTATCATTTCATTTAATTTTATTTAAGCATGCAAAGTAGACAATGGCAAATGTATGCAAATTTGCTTACCTAACCCTAATGGACGAGGTAGAGTTTGTATGTGCAATCCTGGTTTTGAGCTTAAACATGACTCTCAAACTGCATGCCAGGACATCAATGAGTGTGAGATACCAGGAACCTGTTCCCAAATTTGTGTCAACACCAAGGGCTCTTACAAGTGTGAATGTGAGAAAAACTATTCCTTGGTAAATCATACCTTCTGCAAGGCCATTGGAGGTGAGCTAGCTAAGTCATATGCTAATTATATCATATAAATTATCATAACAGATTCTTTGACCACCAACACATACTTCATGTACGTAGGTTACTTTTCAACCTCTTCTCTTCAAATAGATAAACATGCTGAGCTTATCCTATCAGATCATCATGCTTTGCGTCGTCTACATTTGGATACGTTTGATTATACCAAGATTTTTGACAGTCATTTAGCTATTGCAATGGACTTTGACATCAGGGAAAATAAATTGTTCTGGTCAGATGTCAAGTCCAAAAAGATTTTCATGTAAGTAGATCAAGTAAAAGGTTAATTTTTTTTTCACTTAACATTTTTGATGGGCAATAGTGATCTAGCATTAAATTTCTTGTTCACCAAACTGACATGATAATAATATTTATTTCTGATGCAATTTAAAAAAAAAATATCTGGCTAGGTGTTTCCTAATTTCGCATTGTTTATTACCAGTCTTGTGAATGTAAAAGTTGTCATTGATCTTGAAGTAAACATTACCCGTCTTTGTTTTATTCATTTGAAATAGAGCACCATTTCTCAACCTTTCTTCCTATTCTGCTTTAATGGCTTCACTTCTCCCCCCATTCATTAGACAATAAACACATCCTAGTGTAAAACTCTTTTACCTGTCAATGCGCCTCATACCTCATTTTAGAAAACTATACTCTCAACACTGTAATACATTTTTTAAATATATGGGTGGAAAATATTCTTTATAGAGATGTAGCTGTTAAACAGATTATGTTAATTCTTTTCCAGGGCTAGTCTCAACAGTAATGAGACAGTAACCATCATCAACCAGAACCTGTTAATGCCGGATGGTCTAGCCGTAGATTGGGTCCATAACAATCTGTACATAGCTGATAGTGTTTCAGATACGATTGAAGTCTTCCAATTGGATGGATCTAACAGAAAGACATTGATACATAATTATTTGGAGGAGCCACGTGCAATTGCTTTGGATCCACAGAATGGGTATGAAACATAAGATGTAGTACTTATTTAAGGTTACTATTTTGTCATTACAATAGGTTTACTTACTGTGATAATTAATAAATAGTAATGTCAAGTAACCAAACTATTTTAAAAATGAAAAACTTGTATTAAATTTTATATTACAGCTGTTTTTTTTTTGTTTTTTTTTAATTAATATTTAATTTTTTTCCTAGGTGGATGTATTGGACAGATTGGGGAAGCAGCCCTAAAATTGAAAAGTGTGGTATGCATGGTCAAAACAGACATGTGATTGTAAAAACCAATGTTGTCTGGCCAAATGGTTTAACTATTGGTGAGTTCTATTAAGCTCTTATATTGTTTGTCAACAGATTACTGATCTGTCCCAGTGTTCATTTTTTTAACAGTATAAAATTTGTTTTTACTTTCTAGATTATATTCAAAAGCGACTTTATTGGGCTGATGCCAAGCTTCATATGATTGTTAGCAGCAATATGGATGGTGAAGATCAAAAGATAATACTAAAAAGCCATAATCTTTTGGGACATCCATTTAGTATTACTGTGTTTGAAGACAATCTGTACTGGACAGACTGGCAGACTAATGGTGTTCAAAAATTCAACAAATTTGGAAAGGGAAATGCCACTACACTTCTTAGAAATCTGCATCGTCCTACAGATATTCATGTGTTCCATTTACTTCGCCAGCCAACTTGTAAGTTTTACATTTCAATGACATTACCTACAGAGTATTATGTATTGCATGATTATCAGAAGTATTGTATGTAGTAAGGTCTCATATATAAACCATTGAAATGTTTCAGCTATTAACTTCTGTGGTGACAACAATGGTGGGTGCTCCCATTTGTGTCTCCCTCGCCCTCAGCTTAAAACAAACAAGAGCTATGAATGTGCTTGTCCAGATGGGATGAAATTTGGGACAGGAGAGCAGCAACACCACTGTGTCCTATGTAAGTTTTGATATAAAGATAGTGGACAGCTTTATCTGCTCAATTATAGCTTCAGTTTAGTTCTGAAAAAGTATTTAAAAAAAAATAAATTTTAAGTCCAATGAAATGGCTGTAATGAAGTGTCAGAGATAAAAATGTTATAGGAATTCATTCGTTTTTTTTTTATACATTTGATTGTACCTTGCAGCGGATGAGATGTCCACCAAAAAAACTGTTCAATGGCCAGTAAACAATGTAGTCAACAGAATCACCACTGACAAATTGGATGCCACAATTAAATATCAGAGCACTACTGAAAAGACTCAAGACATTTACAATAAATCTCTTAGCAATGATGCCAATGGCCAGGCTGAAGATGGTGCTGGATTGATTGCATTGATAGTAATTGTAGTACTCTTGTGTATTGGCGTGGCTGTTACAGTAGTAAGTAGATATAGTTTGCTAAACAAATTTTTTTTATTGTACAAACAATGCAAAGGTTTTGTGTTACTAAGTCTCACAGCTTATCTTAAATTAAGAACAGTGACTTGTACACATTTAGATATTTTTCACTTAGTATGAACCAATTGGGTCTTATTGAAAAGTTGTTATCAATGTCCATCGTGGTTCGATGATAATCACTTTGTCATCCAGTGGGCTGAGGGCTTTACACTGGGGTTTTGTGCCTCCACATGTGGCTGGTGAGACCTATGTGAGCCCAGAATGTTCGGCTGCACACTAGGCAGGTTATTCCAGCTGGAGCTAGTGTCATAGGTCTTGCTTTTCTTCTCAGGCGCTTTTCTTCTGCCAGCACTGTTCTCCTTTCTTCTGCAATTTGTGTGCCAGTTTTCACAGCATGATGCTCTGTTATGTGCTTCTGTCTCCCAGGTGGCTGGGTTTATGCTGGACACTTTCAGTGAAGCTTTGAGCATGTCCCTAAAGCGTTTTCTTTGTCCACCTTGAGAGCGTATTCCTTCCCTTAATCAATGTACTATCCCCAAAACAACATTGATATATGTAGTATCATTAAATATACATGTTAATCTCCATGTTAACTGTAGTAATATTTAACTAGCATACAAAAGTTATATTTACTAAATACATGAGTAATATTTAAAGCTTTATAAGTATTATCTAGTGTTGTTTTTTATTCCAGGTCATATTTTTGCTGATCAAAAGATACAAGAAAAGAAACATCAAGTCCATGAATTTTGACAACCCTGTATACAGGAAAACAACAACTGATGATCAGTTGATAATGAACAAAAGTGATAGGAGATCTAGTGTGCCGACAGTAAGAATAGACTCAGTAAGAACATGTTACAAATATTTAAATTTTGTAGGATCCATATACTAGCAAAATGTTGAAATGTATCAAGTTGTGCTGTACATCACTAATGATAATAAAAAAAAAATGCATTGTGTTCAATTTTGAAAATTAAGGTCGAGTATGACATTTCACCTGACCATGTAAACCCAGTTGTGACCTGCATATTTGCCAGATCTGATGCAGTTAAAACCATTGTCTAGCGGGGGTCTTATTTAAGTTTTCTTTTTGTCTGTTGCGCCTGTTTTAGACAAAGGCTTTTCTTTTGGCCTAACATGTGCATGCATCATTAGTACACATTATTGCTGTCTTGAATAATATAAAGTGAACATTTTAAAAAAAGCTGTTTTATTATTTACTAATATATTTAGATGGGATATCAGTAGTTTATAAAACCTTAAGATGAGTAATAATGATGTTATTTTGCTGTATTTCAATTCAACATATGACTAATGTGTTTTTAATTTTCATTCCAGAGCTTGCAGCCTTTAACACAAGATCATGAATATGTTGTCTGATAGACACAAAAGTATTCAGCATTTTAAAAACATTTACATTATGGAGTGATCTTCAAACACACATGCAGTTCATTAGTTTGATTGAAAATGTGGACAAGCAGATAAAGAAAGTAGAAGTAACAAAAAAAAAAAAAAGTGGCAACTTTCAACCTTCAGTTATCCAATCAGCTGTCAGCTTACAAAGTCCTCTACTTGGTTTTGCTCATGCTGTTCATCTTCAACTGGACCACTTTCTAAAAAATGCCTAAAACTGGAAAATGTGGACCAGAAACTCCAAATGCGGTGGTGACTCAAACTTCTTGATTGTTTAGTTTTAAATTAAGTAATATTTACCTCAGTTGTTGTTGAGTCTCCCCACACAATGCTCAAAACTACTCAGTGTATTGAAGTCTTGTGCCTTTTTGTCCAATCAGCATCAGGAACATTTACATTCTCCTCTCAATGCAATGTTTGGACAGAGGCCTTTGAAAATGGAGTCTAGTCGGCAGCCATCAGCTCCTACCACCTGGAGTAATCTTTTACCACATCAGTTCCAGAAATGTAAAGACTTGTGTTGGTGACAACAAGTAACAACTAATTCATACATTTGATTTCCGAAATTGTGTCTATTGATTGACAGATATTTGTTGTTAACCTGGTGAATTTTCTTTTTGTTTTTATTTTCTACTCAAATAGAGAAACACTGTACTATGATTTATGTTATAGTTTCATTACAGGCTGTGATCTATATTTCTATTTTGTTTTCCTGTATAGTCTATAATGTTCTGAGTACAGAATAATATGCAGTTATAGATGTCCATTACTTGAAAATTTGGCAGCAGATTCACGCAGATGTGGCTGAAGGATTTTAGGCATAGCTTTACCAGACTCTAAATCTCAAGTTAAAATATGCAACAAGTTAATATTTGTCCTTTTTTTATTCCAGTTGTGCAGTTTTAAATAGCCAGGCTCAAAAGATCTTACATTATTTTATTAAATAATGTGCCTTTTTTTTTTTGCTTGATATTCTAGCTGGAAACGTATGTTTTGAATAGATCTGAGAATGATTGTTTCCATAACAACTTTATACCAAAATTCCATTTCTGGTTTTATGTTTAACCATAATGTAGACTTTTTTTCACTATAAATTTCATTCATGAGAGATAAGCCAATATAGCTGCTTTGCTTTAAGAGCTGATATTAAATAATAAATCATTAGAAGCCACCAACCAGAAAAGACTACATTGTGATGGCATGAAGACTCATTCAAAACATGTGCCAAAAGTTTTGTTTCTTAGAGTGTGTTATTTGGCACATGTGTCATTGCTCTTTGTACATAGTTCTTGAGCTTTATGCTTCTAGCAGCTTGGAAGTGACTTAGTTTTTTTTTATTATCACTAAAAACTGCCAGGGCTATCCTAATGAATTGATTTGTGTGCCAATTTAATAATGACTATTTTTAGTTGCATATGTGTTGACATCTTTGTCAAAATACTTTTCTAGCATTTATCACTACCATATCATTGTTCATAGAATGTTTTGTAACTTGTGTCTCTGGTTCTACTTGTTGCTCTCTTCTTCTCCTACTTGCTCATTATCTGCTACATCATTCATTCATAATTCAATGTCTAATGCATTCCTTATGTTGGTATTTCATAAAAGGTTATTCTTTCCTTCATAGCCAGTATTACTATAGATCTGTTTGCAAATTTTGGTTTAGCCCTTTTGAAAAAAAATGTCTATTATTCTGACTAGAATCTCTTTGCAATTACAAGTGCTTCTAGAAATCTCAAGTGTGATGTGAGACATGAAAGTAATTTATTGTATGCTTAATATTTTGTTTTGTGTTGCTTACAATGAGATTAGTCTTTTCTTTGGGAAAGAACTGTTTATCAATTCAAGTACAAGTCAAGGAGTAAAGAATAATTCTTTCTACTGTTCACATCTTTCTCTTTGATACTGTGCATTCCTATTTGTTCCCAATGTCAAGAACTTTTTTTTTTCCATGTGTGCATATATTTAAATGTCTTTATGCTTGCATCTGATATTGTTTAAGTGTAATATGTGTAAAATATTTTCTTGAGAACTAATTTGGTGATTGAAAATTCCAATATTTAATGTCTGTATATAACAAGAAATGTTTGCTGCATGGTTGATGATTGTGAGAGAGGATTGAAATTGTATTATTTATGAGTCTGCTGTGCTTAGCTAGTGAAATAGTTTGGAATGACTGGATTCAAAGGACCCTTCAGAACAACATTGCTTTCAGCATGTGAGTTCTTAGATTTTCATTATGAAGAATGTAGAATTGAAACTCTTAAAGCAGTCTTGTTCTGTTGGGGGTATGTTAGTTTTTGTGATGTTAGTCAAACAGAATTAATAAATCAATAAATAAAATTGATATACATTGGTTCCAAATGTAATTTGTTTACGTCTATGAATGTTACATGATCTAGTAAGCAGTTTTTGGACTGAAATTTAAACTAAGCTTTCTATCTTACAACTATAGTGCAAGTCACAAGCTTTAAAATTTAAAAAAAAATGTAAACTGTCTTTGGAGTTTTTCTCCTTGCACCCCAGGTCTTGTGGTAGTCATAAAATATGTCAACATCATTTATTTTGTGGTTTCTCTGCAAACAGAGCTGATCCAAAATTCCTTTAGTCTGATAGGTTTAGCATTATCTCTGTTGATACTTTTGCAAACATTCTCAGTATTTGCTTCTAACTTAACCTTAGACATAATTGAGCTCAACAAACAAAAATCTCAACATTCTTTAATTTGAAATCTAGTCTTAGTTTGAAAACTATGTATGACATTTTTTAGTCCTATTAGTGAAACTCAGCATGGCAATGGTGAGAAAACTCAATGAAAAAAAAAAGTTTTATTTATAAAATTACCATACATTTAACCTGCAGAATTTATTTTACAAAGCTTACATCAACTGCCTCCATCTGGTAAAAAGTTTGTACATGTTATTTCTCTGTGCACAATTTCTTTTTCACAAGAATCTAAATCTGAAGTGGTGGTAAAAGCTTAATTAGTCACCTTTATACTTTGTAGAGATAGATTGCCACTTCAAAGTTTGAAACTAAAAGACTAAGCACTTTTTTTTTTTTACAAATGCATTTAAACAGTTTATCACTGTCACATTCACCAGATACCCCCTTCATGCCGTGCCCCCCATCTCCTTCACTACTGGTTCAGAGAAGTGATAGATCATAGTGTTAGCCATTATGACATAAGCAACTAAGTAATTTAGCACAAATTTGAGAAATGTTTTTAAGATCATTCAGAGAGTGGAAAAATGTTAAATGTGTTGAATTATTAGATTCTTATGAGTAAATTTAATAAACTAAGCACTGTTTAGTTGCATTTAACTGCTATTTTATAATAATGGTATATCTTTAGACCTTGTCAGACCTTGACAAGCTATTGTTTAATGAATCATGCATTACACATAAGTATACATTAAAATGATAGTAAACAAAATCTAAGTTCATAAAAATACATTACAATGATAGTAAACAGAATCTAAGTTCATATCAGTTTCACTCAAACATTAGATGTGAAGGTGACATTAGAAAGTTAATTGGATTTAATTACTAAGGATGCAAAATAATTCTTATATGTCTGTTGTTTTTGTGATTGTTGTCTTATAATGGAAATTCTTTTTTTTTTTTTTTTCAAAATTTATATATCATCATAAAAAGTTCAATGTTTACATCATTTGAACAAAAACTTTAAAATTTATTTCAGTTATGAATTGTTAAAACACTTGTGTTCTTCAGTTATCTGGATCAAACATTTTGTGTTTGTGCTACGAGACAAGAATTTTATTTTGAAAATGATGTTGAAACAATCATACAATCTCTATTCTAGGGTCTTTAGGGAAGCTGACATTCATAACATTAGCCCTGGTCAAAATATCATTCAGTGGACAATGGTCAGCAGCATTTTGATCTATATGGCTGAAGTGGCACACATCTCCTAAGAAACACAAAACAAATATACAAATTATGTTGTGACAAAAAACATGTTTTCAGAATTTTAAAAAGATAACTAACTATACATAAATTTAAGGACTGACTTATCAGTAACTGTAACACTTCCCCCCCCCCCCCCCCCATTGCATTTTAGTTCTAAATGGCAGCAATATTTCAAAATCCTCAAAATATTGTTTATGATGTCCAAGTCATATTTCATTACATTGCCTCAGTAAAAAATGTTTTGTTTCAGTCCAAGACAAATGCTCAGATTATACACATTTATAATTTTTCAGCTGAAATCTTTTCTTTTAGCATGCCAAGCCACTTCTTAATATTCTTGCAGGTTAGCCTTAACTTTTTCTTGAAAGCTCCATCTGCTTATCTTAGTGCTATTAGAGCATGGAATGGGTTGCCTGAGCTAGCCAGGATTTAAGTCAATGGTTAATATGCATGACTAAATGCATGATGCGTAGGAAGTAATCATCTTCTTTTTTGAAGTAATGTCTGTATTATATAAGATAAGAAAAGAGCTCTTGCCCTTCAACAAATCAATATAAAATAAATATGAATATATATCTCTCTCTCTATATATATATATATATATATATATATAGTCAACAAAAAAAAGAATTAACTATTTAGGCAGTTATTTTCCACAATATTTCTAAAGAGGTAAAGACCATGTTATCAGAAATAACATGGTTATTTAAAAAATAGTCTTAATATAGCTTTTGATTGACATAAATGACCCACTTCATTAAAAGTAAAAAAAAGTAATGTTTCCCTTTCAGACCTTGCAATCTATAGGGCAGACAATTCTAAGATCATCTGATTAACTTTATCTTTGGTCAAAAGGTTAATGAGCAGGATGTCATGTGGCCAACACAATGACCAACTGTTTTTACTTTTCCTAACTTAAGTCAGGTATCCATTAGAGACGGGAGGACTCAGGGGTGCCCTAAAATTGCTGAGATTGCCAGTCTTTACAGAGATTCGAACCCAGGACCCCAGGTTCAGAAGCCAAGCGCTTAACCACTCAGCCACAACGCACCATCCTACTTGATTACGTTAGTTATTCGCAGATGACGCAGCAGTAGTGGCATACACACAAGCGGAACTTCAGTCACTAATGTCCTGTTTCTCTGAGGCCTGTAAAGAATATGGCTTGACTATTGGCACGAAGAAAACAAACGTTATGGGACCACCTACTACAGCACCACCCTCCATCCTCATAGACAATAACAAGCTGAATGCCGTAAATGAATTCTGCTATCTGGAATCCACAATTCAAGATGACCTGTCTCTAGTAGAGGAGATAAAAAAAAAATGCACAGGGAAGGCTGCCTCGACCTTCGATAAACTCATGCCAAGAGTTTGGGAAAACCAGAAGCTCACTACAGTGACCAAAATGGAAGTCTACAAGGCATGCGTTATGAGTGCACTGCTGTATGGCAGTGAATCATGGACCACCTACGCAAAGCAAGAGAGAAAACTAAACTCATTCCGTTTGCGATGTCTCCGTAGGATCTTGAAAATCACATGGAAAGAAAAAGTGTGCAATACTGAGATCCTCGCGCGAACAGTTATTCCCAGCATCTTTACAGCCCAGCTAGAAACAAGTAGCCTAGTTCTACAATGTAGAATAATTTTTAATATGTTTTTGAATTGGTACATATTAGATTGTAGAACTTCTTCATAAGTTTGATAGAAAATTACTTAAAAGTTATTGCAAATTAAATAAAACAAGGTTACAAAGACATTTTGTGTAGAGACACAAACTCAAAATCGGCCCTCGAAGTGGTCCACCCAGGCAGGTAAAAATGCAGGCTTCAATATTTTCAGACAAAACATCAGAATGAAATTCTATCAAAGACAAATGACAGAGAAGAATAGAGAAAGAAGGTTGACTGATCTTGTGTGGTGCCCCAGCGGTCCAGCAGACCAAACGATAGGTGAAAGTGAATGTGAAGTTAGATGTGAACCTGGCCTAACTAATGCCTTATAATGAATATATAATAATTGCTCTAATTATTTTGTAAAGGGAGAATCTCTTATTCCTCAAGAAAAAAACATTTCCGTAAATAAAAAAAATTCTTTAGTTCAGTGTTGTATTGCCATAGTGCAACAATGCAGTTTAATATGAAAAACTGTTTATTAATTGTTGTTTTTAATTATGTCCAATTTATATGCATACTAAATAGATTTTTTTCTCTTAAAAAAAAGTAAACATTCCTTTTGGGTAAATGTAGTAGTTAATATAACAGAATTTACTTAATTAACTTAGCAATACAAATGTAAAAAAATATTTTTTTTTACAAACAATCAAAAACCATTTGCATAAATGTGTTAAAAATATTGTAAAAAGTCACCTCTCCTACTAAGGGGCCTCCTGTGTTTCTTACTATTAAAAGAGAATAGCTGTAAAAGGGTACCCTGTCAAAATAGTGCTGACAAAATAGCGCGAAAAAAATATGTTTTAGTCATTTTGAAAGAAATACTTTAGATATCGTAAAATATGAATAGAGCCATTTTTTTTTTTTAATGTTATCATAATTTTTCAGTCATTTTGCAGGAAACACTTTAGATATCTTAAAATATAAATAAGCAAAAATCATAATAAGGTAAAATTAATAATTTTTAAATATTGCATTTATTTACATTATAAAAGTGTACTTAGAAAACACGCAAAGATACTTGTCAAATTTACACACACACACAAACTTTCACAAAGTTAAATTGTAGGAAATGTCACGTAGAAATTCCATCACTGGTCTGTTAAGTTTGAGGTACTTTGTCTTGCTTGCAGCTTTACTTCGTTCTCCAGTATTGTACCTCAGAATCTTGTTCTTAGTGAAAAAGGGGAATGATATAAAATTTTAAGTACTCTCGTTCTCTGCAAATATGACATAATTTCAGATCTATTAATATTGAAAAAGATAGAGACATCAACAAAATGATGCCCAGGACATTAAATTACCAATAATCCGGTAGTTTTATGCACATGCATATAAGTCCGCACTATTTAGTCTTGCACTATTTCATCTGGAAATTTCACGCTATTTTGTCAGCACTATTTTGACGGGTCACCTTGTACAAGTGGTGTATTTTTATGAAAAAAACTGATTGCATAAGAGATTTAAAAAATTAGATTTTTCAGTTTCAGAAAAAAAAAAGTAGCCATTGCATCAGAACTTTGAATGGCCTAAAATATTATGATGTAGGATTTTTACTATCTTTTCTAGTTTACGAGATCTAAACGGGATGGACGGACAGACATTCCACACAAAACTAATAGCGTCTTTTCCCCTTTCAGGGGTGCTAAAAAATATTACAGAAAACTTTTTTTTAGTTTTTTTCTCAAGTTCTTATTCAAGGCCAAACCTTATGTAATTGAATCTTGTGTCTTGACTTACTAAATAGACTTGTTAAACTAAGTCATTTGAGGATTCTAGTCAGTCATACAGAATGGACGCTCCAACATTGCATGCAGCTGGTGTACATAGGCCTAATATGTGCTTACTATGTATGCAAATCTATATAAAGGTGTAATGTAATGATGAGGGGTTAGTGTTCATGGATATAAATACCTGGACCAAAAATAAATGCACCGCCCTGTTGCTGAATATCACCTTGAAACTCTTTATCTCCAGAAGTCATTGCTCGCCAAACACTACTCAACATTCCTGTTACAAAACCTGATTTGATGTGCTTACTGTCTTCATAACCCAGCAAGGAATTCAAATGAGAATGCAAGAAAAAATGAAATCAATATAATGTCACAATTATTTGGGGGACATCAGAGTAACATTTGTACATTTTCTTTAACTTCTTATCTTATATAATACAGAAAAAGAAGAATTTATTCTTAACAATTTAACTTTTAATTCTAAGAGATTTGATTTACCATTAGCGTTTTTTTCCTTATGGAAAATTATTCTTTGATGAATAAAATCAGTTGTTTTTTTTTCCATTGGCCTTAGCTAAAAAACAAAAAGACAAGTCTTACTTTCTACTGCAGCTGTAGCTATCTTATCTTGGCATCCTAAAGTTTTATAGACCTCTCTCTCTGGATCAACAAAAAGAGAATAGCTTAGGCCAGTTAACTTTTTAAATGCCTGCTTGGAAAAAAAAACAGATAAAGGATATTACATTAGCATTTGATACATAATAATTTTAAGGAAGGCACTCAATGACTAAATAAAGGGGATGAACAATTTAAACAAGTTTAATAATTAAATCAGAAAATAAGTCAAATAGACACCAGCATCAAACAGGGCACTTAGTTCAGTCTCTCATCTTTGCCTTGGACCCAATTCAAACGCACAAAACCATGGGCAAGAAGTCTTGTCTCACTATAACAATTCACCTTTCTCTCATTCTGATCAGTGCATGTTAAAGTTAAAACAATATTCACAATATGTTAAATGTTAAGAAACTCTTCTTCATAAATAAACTGCACTAGGAAAGCCAAGAAGGATGCGGTTCCAATATGGAGACAGAACTCAAATTTAAATTTTAACATTTTACATTTATAACTTGCATTGCATTTGGAAAAGCCAGAATTGCAGGTATTTAACTAATTTACAATTAGCCAATTTGGGCAATTCTTACACTTTAAAGGGTGTGACAAGATACAGTAGTACTATGCCAAAGTGCAATACGTGGGAAAAAATTATCTTGAAGCAAAACAATGTTTGTTTTAAAAGAAAGTGTATAGATTGTTTTGATTCATCTTCATTTTGTCTACAAAGGAAATGTTTTATTTCTGCAATACATACTGTCCGTCCTCCTAAACCAGTCTAGCTTTAAAAAGTTTCTTTTACACACAAGTAGAAATATCTAATATTCACACTGCAAGCATACAAAAGCTATAAAAGTATAATAGTCTGCACACACACATAACCTTAGCTTCTTAGAACTAGTATATTCAACTACAATTATCTCCATTCTAAAACAACAAAGTAATAGTACATTTTTTAGCTTCATTACTAAAAAGTTATGGTTTTAAGTTTATACTATGTATGTAAATGCCAAGCTATACAAAGACGTAAAATTATAGATTTTTGGAGTCACCACTGTGTATTCTTATCTTCAAATGTAAAGTTTTAGAAAGCCTCTACTGATGTTCTCACCTTTATATGTTTGGGATGAGCTGGACCTATTACTACCAACCTTACCCCTGCATTCTGTAACAATGATAAGTTATTGGAACTATATGCTTATGTATACAAAATATTGTGTTATAACAAGTACACACATACATAAAAAAAATGAAAAGATATATATAGGGCCTAATATACCAGTAATTATAATAAAATATATGTATAATTCACATTCACATAAAAATAAACAGACTTCAATTTTAATGAAGTAAATGTAAAGTAAAAGCAATGTGTCTAATTTCTCTGGAATTAATTAGTTACCTGAGTATATTCTAATGGAATAATGGCTATATCTGCAAAAGAAAGGTAATGATAAAAAGGCTATTGATTTTTTTGAAAAGTTTGCATTACAAAAATCAAAACCCCACAGTCTTCTTAATTGAGAAACCATTCAGATAAGTATATCTGAGGCCTTATAGCCATTTAAATTTCAAGAGTGTTAAGATTAAATATTGGATAGCAATTCTTTTAATTCTCACATTGTTTACTTACCTTCAACATATTCTTTTGAAACAAAATCTAAAAAGTGCTATGGAAAAAAATTCACAAAGTTATTATAGTGGCTATTGTTATTTTAATTATTTTTTTTTAGCTATTTAGCTATATAGTTAATTAGTGCAGTCAGATTTATAACAAAGTCATACTCCAATTTGATTAAAGTAACACCATTAGTAAAATAACTAAACTTAGAGACACTTCAGAACAGAAGAATAAAAAGTAAATGAAGAATAAAAAGTCAAGCAGCTATAATACATAAAACCTTAAACCATAATTTACAAATAGAAAAACAAAACCTAATGAAATACTTAGACAGACACAAAGAGGCATATTTCTTTTTCCATACACTAGAACTAATTCATAAATTTGTACAAGTGCTCCTTCTTCCCTAGTGTCATTAGAGAATGGAATGGGTTGCCTGAATCAGCCAGGAAAACCAACAACTTCGCAGAGTTTAAGTCATTTATTACCATGCATGACTAGATTGACACCCCGGGCCACCACTTGAGTTAATGAATGATTTTTACATTAAATATTAAATATTATGTAAAATGCAGGGGCCCCCAAAGAGAAGCCCTCCAGGCCCCAAAATTATGGCAAATTCCTATCTACGCCCCTGAGACATGAAAGGCTTAGGACATAATTATCTTCTTTTTTTGAAGTACGTCTGTAATATATAAGTTAAGAAAAGAAATTTAAGCCTTTCTTCTTTGTCTTTTTGTGTGCTTTATCATTAAATAAATATTTGTTAGCAAATCAGCCAAGTACCCCACACAGTAAGATTGTCTTTCTAACCGATGCAAAAACAACCCTCCAAAACTTGGAAAACTCTGATTTCTCTTATTATATAAAACAACTCAGATCAACACTTACTAAGCTCAACAACAACAGCATAAAAACTGTTATTCAATGGATACCAGCTCATATAGAACTAGAAGGAAATGAGAAGGCTGACATGCTCTCCAAGAGTGGGAGAACAAACTCAAAAAAAAAATTGCACTCTATCTAGAAGAAATGAAGAAACTAATAGTAAATAAAATAAATGAGAAATGGACAAGATCTCATCCAAATCACATGAAAGATGCCTATTATAAGCTATCCCGACAAAACTTACTTAGACTTAGGTCCTCCACGCCGTTTGGCGCATTGGGCAGCAAGCTGTCTCCATAAGGATCTGTCATTGGCAATGTCTGAAGCCTCCTCCCACCTGGTGTCCACTGTTCTGATGTCCTCCATGAAGGTGTGGCACCAAGTAATATGAGGACGTCCCTGTTTGTGCTTTCCTTGTATCGCCTCCATGTCATCCCAACTCTTGGTATACATAGTTCATTTTGTCGTAGAACATGTCCCGCAAACCTCATGCAACGCTCTATCACAACCTCACTAAGTGTTCGACTCCTGACAAGATCAACATCTAGTCTTTCGACTCAGGACCGAACACAACAGAATGAGACAACATATGTACTGGAAGCTCAAAATTGGAACAAGTGAAATCTGCCCATGTGGAGTGTCATCAGAGAATGCTGACCATGTCCTCCAAAACTGCTCTCTTAACCAAGAGGCCTGTACAAGACACTGGCCCCAAAACACCCCAATAGAAAGAAAACTATATGAAGAGCTCCCTGATTTGGTAACCACTGTGCAGTTTATCTAATATTTAGTCTAGTCATCGGAACGCTCCAATAATAAAATGAGAATGAAGAAAAAGAAGAACATGCGTGATGATGCATGACTAGATTGACCCAAGAACATGAGTAGGATGTAATCATTTTTTTTTTATTTAATGTCTGTATTTCTGAGTACTTCATAAGATAAGAAAATCTCATATCTGAATATATTTATTCTTTTTTATATTGATTAATAGATCAATGTGTTTTCAAACTTAAACTTTATTTATTTATTTTAGAAATTGAAAAAAAAAAGGTTTGAAAATTTCCATATTTAAGTGAGTCTCACATGCTGGCAGATTGGTACAAACTAAACCATGATAGTGAAGATTTTGTTTGTTATTTAACAGAGCTGCATGATATATTGCACATGTGCTGCATATTAATTTTATAAAAATGTTACTTTCCATACTTGTTCTCTATTAAAATATGTTAAAACTCTTCCATTAAAACCCAACAAAGCAGGAATGATTACCTGAAGTGAATAAAAGTTTATTATACAATTATAGTTATTAGATCTATAGTTTAAATTTCAAAAGTTGTTATGTAAGTTGATTGCTGTATACAGATATAGATATATAATATATCATACTTACCCTTGTAAAAATTATAATGGTCTTCTGATGCTTAAAAATATCTGTAAACATTATTTTATTTTCCATTTCATCATAAACATGCAAGGTCTTGAGTTTAGTCCAGTCTATTTCTGCATCTATTCTTTCTCCACGTGAGATACTCAGATGATTTACATCTTTGTGCATAGCACTATTGTCACCAAATGGGTCACTGATCATTTGTGAGTCTGATGGGCTATAACTATAGTGAGTATTTATCATGTTGTGATTTATCATCGAAGTATTAAATCTAGATTTTATGTATCACTACAGTAGACTTTAAATGCGACTTATGAATGCTATCTAATTCGATCTTGATCTACAAGACTGCATCTAGTTTCTAGATATATGTTACGTATAGTATGTTAAAATAATGAATGTGAATTAATTGAATGAACTTTCAATATTTTTTTCTTTACTGTGCGTAGTATCAATTTTATCCACACACACGCACAAACATGGAACGAATTATCACATAGACAGAATTATTATTTTTTTCCACAAACTAGACTAATCTAAATCTAGATTTTATTTGTGCGTTAGTTGCATGTGAGCATGCTTCTGTCGTTACCTAACAACGTAAAAACATAAACAATCTCCCATGTCTTCGACAATTTGCCAGAGTTGCTAAAAAGTAAATGCTTATATAGAGAGAGTCTAGAGTCAGTCTAGACCTAGATCTAATATCCAAAGACCAGTCAACAATATTATTTTTGAAGATCGATCTATATCTAGCCAAATATAATAAATATTAATTATAACTTTGAAAAGTATTCTTAAAATATTTGTTTATTTAAAGTGTTAGCTCGTAACTAATTTTATAACACAAAAGTTACAACTAAGTTTAGGCCTTCATTTAAAAAAATATTAAAGGAACAAACACAGACCATAGTCGAGATAACTCTAGTTCAAAGACTACTTAGACTACTATATATAAAGACTCTCTCTCTCTCTCTCTAAATATATATATATATATATATATATATATATATATATAAGACTCTCTCTCTCTCTCTCTCTCTCTCTCTCTCTCTCTCTCTCTCTCTCTCTATATATATATATATATATATATATATATATATATATATATATCATGGGCGTAGCCATGATTTTTTTTCGGTGAGTGTTTGGGGGGGGGGATTTTTTCTCACCCCCGACCCCCCCCCCCCCCGCGAAAAATTTTTTAATATGTATTTATATGTGTGTGTGTGTACATAATCTTTATTACATTCTGACCCTTCATTCTTTCGGAAGACGTTTACTGTGCCCTAGAATAGGTTTTTCCTGGAGTTAGTGGAAAAAGTGTAGATTCCCCGCCATTGCTAGCAAAGGAGTCTGGAGGAGCGCCAGGAGCTCCCCCAGCGCGGGGCGGAGCCCCGCCGCCAAGCACTATTTCTGGTATTGAAACCCAACAAAATGCTTATTCTGACGTATCTGCAGTGCATTTTCCTGCTATTAAAAAGTTTTATTTCAAACCTCATGCGATGCTCTTTCACAATCTTACTAAGGGGTCGACTCCCAGTTCGGCAAAGGATTTCCTTGATTGAGACCCGATCTCTATAACTAACTCCTAAAATCTGTCTTAGCCATCTTTGTTGAGCCAAATTTAGTGTTTTTCAATTTCCTCAGATGACTATTCAATGCACTTTATTAATGTAGCCCTGCCACTGGTAGAAATGTGTAACCTCTCTTGAATACGCTCTTGGACTGTAGTTTGCTTTAGATTTTATATCAAAAAGGGAACTTTTATCGTCAAAATCATCTGTTGGGGATTTTAAACTAAAAAATCTCTGGAGTTGTTTTTTTTTTTAATTCAAAACCCCATTTAGCTACGATAATAGAATTTAGTAACTGTAGTTTTCTTTAGAATAATGTTGAAGATAGAGGTTTTCCACCTCAAAATGCTCTGTAGGGGGATCTTAAACTCAGAACCATCTAGAGGGATTTTAAACTTTAAAAAAAAAGCCATCTGTAGGAGAGGGGTTTGAACTCAAAACCCCTAATTGGATTGACTACGCTCATATAATTTTAGTATATAATTTGCTTTTTTTATATTGAAGAGGTATTTTTTAGCATCAAACCCCTCTGAAGGGGGGTTTAAACTCAAAGCCCCTTTTGGTAACGCTCATCGCATTTTTGAGTGCGTGATTTGCTTTTTTTCTTACACTGAAGATATATTTTTTAGCTTCAAACCCCGCTGGCGGGGGATTAAACTCACCCCCTTTGCTACGCTCATAGATTTTAGTGTAATTTGCTTTTTTTTATATATATATATATTGAAGAGGTATTTTTTAGCTTCAATCTTCACTGGAGAGGAGTTTAAACTTAAAACCCCTTTGACTACGCTCATAACATTTTGAGTGCGTAATTTGCTTTTTTTTATATTGAAGAGGTAATTTTTAGCTTCAAACCCTACTCGAATCCCCCCCCTGGTAGGGGGTTTTAAACCTGAACCCCTGGTAGTCCTTAGTTGTGCTGGGGCAAGTGATGGTTTAGTATTAAAATCTCACCTAAAAAAAAAACAAAATCAAAGCTAAAAATCAGTCACTAAATTCCGATCCCCCCGGGGGGGGGGGGGGGATTTCATTTCGAGGGGGGGGGGGGTTTAACCCCAAAGGAAACCCCCCCCCCTGGCTACGCCCATGATATATATATTAGCTTATACCAATAGGAATCGTGTATGGGCCTAATAATACAATATAGGCCTACTAATTCAATATAGGCCTACTAATTCAATATAGGCCTACTAATTCAATTGTTCTAAAACTGTGGTTCCATAATTCCACGAGACGATCGTAGTTTTCCGAAGAAAGAAGAAAATTACATACAATTACAATAATTTCTCCAGTAAAAGCCAGTATTCGGTGCCATCAAAATTATCAGAAAACGGACTACAAATTTGTGATTATTTAGATTTGCTGTTGCTACGTACAAACATCGAGTCAGACATCAATACTATCATAAAATCTAATCAACATTATGTAAGTCATTAATACTTTTAAATTTTTTTTTAAACAAAAGTAGATCTAATAGTTTTAATAAACCACTCCCTCAACTTGCTTTGGATCGTTCCAAACATATGGCCCTCAGACACAACTAGAATAAGAACTTTACCCATTTGTGTATGAACAATATCAGGAATCAGAGGAATGGAAAGATCATTATAAATTTTTGGAACTCTAATCTATATCTTATCTATAGGCTAATTTTAAGATCAAGCAGATTAGGTGAACATAAATTTGGAAATGTTGAAATTATTAAGAAATGGGTGATGTGTAAATTTGTCATACAACTCCCCCCCCCCCCCCCAATCGAGTATCTTATTAATTAAATTAAAAACTTTTTATTTAAAAAAAAGGAGGATTGGGTCCAACGCAGATTCACGTGTTCATTTAATTACCGGTGTCCTATAATTGAGAGATGAAAGTGTACACAGTTTTTCTGTCTGATGCGGGCATCCCACTTTACATTCATGCTCGGACGTCACTGGCACTAAATGTAATTTTATGGCTTCACCCTTAACGTGTGTCGTATGTCACATGGAGGTCAGAGGTCACGGTCTACTTTCTTTTATGTGTGCCAGGTGTGTCTTGAAACTGTGTAGTGGAGCACACATAATATAGATTTATATATTAACCTTAAAATGTTTAGCATGTAGCCTAGTAGAAGGAAATTTTTTGTGTTCTTTTTCGATTCCTAGTATTTAGATTTCATACCAGCAATCGGATTATATTGGCATCTTTTATGCAAAAGAAAAAAAAAGTGATTTTTTTAAATTCAGGAAATATAGTAATCAAAGTTGAGATTTCGCCCAGTCTTAGTTAATGCTTGACAACTTATCAGTATTTCTTGACTAAAATACTTTCCATTAACCAGCTAAACATTGACATGTAAATCTATATATAGATTGAAAATATAAATAATTCGGAATTCAGGAGTACCCGTTTTGTTATTTTCTTGACAATGTGTATGCACGTAGACATCGTTGCTAGTCGTGTGAAAACAAATGTAGCCGACGCTTGAGTTATCTAGATGCCACCTGTGGTAACTTTAGGCTTTAAATGTTTGTTTTCAATTTTATATAGGTAATGTTTAATAGATCTACATCCTACTACATTAGAGTTATGGTTTGTGATTAGAGTCAATAAGTTTGTTTAACACACGCTGACTTACACATATATAATTAAATAGCTTACTTTAAATGTTGAAAGTATCTTTTTTTCGCACATATAACGCGCAGATTATACAAGAATGGCAGATGTGCGGAGTATACAAAGGTGCGGGGTGTAAAAACTTTATTTGACTCATAAACATGGCATAACAGAAACCAAGGACATACAGTTGGGTCTTTAGAATTTCTGTTGTTCGCTGTGTGGTTGTGAAATGTAGATTGGAAATCTCTATGAGCATCTTATTGTAAACCTCAAGAAAACAAGATAGTACCGATGGGGTAAAGAATCTTTAATATACCAGTAATCAATTGTCACAAGTTTTAGGCAAGTCACGCTTGGCACATGCGGGGGAGGGGTAGACTAGGACGTAATCCGTCGAAATCAGACATAGCACATACACGCACACATACATCCACACACATACACACACACCATGAAAAGTCTTCTAACCTAAATCTATTGTTTACTAGACCTACATTGCATTCTAGCATTCTTATGGAGGAAAATAGTCGACGTACTTCCTTGTAAACAGACCTATATAAACTGAACTTCAATTTTGTTTACAGCTTCACGTGAACCAAACAAAAAAAAAAGTCTGGTACATTGATGTAAGCTTTTATTTTCTATGATAACATTTTTTTCATTGCAATTAAAGCAACACCATCTACACTCTACAGTGCTCTAAACACAATGTAATGAAACAATTAAAATTATAGTTTTAAAAGTTTTGTTTAAATTTTTCAATTGTTGAGTTGCGGGATGTTGTATACCGCAAGGTAGAACATTATTTGCACATATTCACTTTGTCTTTTAGTAGCTTTTGAACCAACTTTTGATTTTGGAAGTTGAACTAGAGATCTATACATTCATTACTGATGCTCGACACTCATCTTTTTGGTTCCCATCATGTGAAACACCTGCATTTGTGCTAATTTATGCAATATGCTCCTAGATGCAAAATCGACTGTAGCGGAATCAACGAACTTCATTAACCTAAACGAATTGCATTATGAAACACTATGCGACTATATTTTAATTTTCGGAACAATTTCATTAAGTTTGTTCCCTTTATTTTCATCATTTTCCTAGTGCAACTTTTGCCTAAACCTGATTGGTTGTGTGGAGGAAAGTATTGGAATGCTCGACCTGCCAAAAATATGACATGGTTACTATTGTCTCTGAAAACAAATATATTGGATCCACACAACGACGCCTCGGCTCGAATGTTTCCTATTTACAACAGAATCCAGGCCAATGATAAGCCAGAAAGCTTTGCTGCTCCTACTCCATTCAAGGTTAACGTCTTTCACCTTCAGAATACAAACTTTCACAATTTTAGTCGGAATTGGGTGAACAAAGCTTTGACCCTTTCCTCTTCCATCTCCTTGGAGTCGCTAAGGAAGGCGCAAAACCTTCCAGATTGCGTGCAGATGAAAGTTCCACCTGAAGCCACCCCAACAAGAATTTGTGTTCACTTTCCAAAGGATGACAATTTCATCTCCAACAGACTTCGTGATTTTGGGGAGTGGGAGATAGATCTAGTCTATCAGATGGATACATATTTTACGGTAACTCTTTGAAATTTTATCACTGCTCTTATAGAATGTCTAAATAAAAAGAAGCGTAAATAAGATTGCACTATAGAAAAGAAACACAATATTTTAAATTAAAAAAAAAAAAAGCTTTCTAAGAGAGAAAAAATTATAAATCACTGCCATATATTTGAATGCTGCATGAATAAGCTCCATTTTCTATATAAAGCAACATTAACCTATTACCACCTTTTCTTTAACTGATTGGTAACCTTTTTAAGTGATTCATGTATTGTCACCGACTATGAATAATTATGCTAAATTTCAACTTGACCCGAGAATGGGAAGTGGTAGAAAAACTTGTACCAAACGTAACAAGCGGATGAACTCCATAATAACAGCTCATCTCTCAATACTGTAAGATTTACTTTCCCTATTCTATGTCAAACATAAAAATTAATTAACTTATTGGTTATTTTATTTTATTGATTCGTGTTTTTGTAAATAGTTACAATAAATATGTAAAGTTTCATCTCGATACGAGATTGTGGGTGTGGGAGAAATAACGTGTAAAAACTTTATACCAGGCAGACAGATAGACAGACAGACAGGCAGACAGATAGACAGACAGACAGGCAGACAGACAGGCAGACAGATAGACAGACAGGCAGACGATGTAGGTAGGCCATATATGTACAGCATTTGAAACAACAATAACTGAGTACTTTCGATACGTTCCCCATAATTTTTAAAGATACCATAATGAAAAATGTAATTTAGGAAAATGAAAACTAATACCTAAATAAGTCGTTTCTAAAATTCGAATTTTCCAGTTATGTTACACTATCGGGAAGGGGGGGGGGGTATTAAGTTTTGTTACGATTTGTTACAACTGGGGAGGGGGTGGGTTAAAAAGGGAATTTTGGGCGTTACGTAATATCCCAACGTTCCCTGTAGTCCTAGTATAGAGTGTTATCTAGCTCATGACTCATCGCAGTTATCGTCCTTAACATTATGCTATGACAATAAGTAACAATATTAAAATTTTGACCAGTTGTGAATTTTATATTTTAAAAAAGCGTTAATATTTTTTTAATGGTTTAATATGTTTGTTTAATTTTCCTTTTTCATTATTCCAACAGATCAATCCGAACTCCCAACTTGTGGACCTGGGCTGTAACATTGGCGTTTTTACGCTTTTTGCTGCCAGTTTGGGAAAGCACGCACTTGCTTTGGATATACTTCCATCCAATTTAGCTCTTTTACAACTCTCCATTTTGACTAACGATGAACACAATAGCCAGAATAAGCTTACAGAGTTAGACCTAGTCGATGAAGACATTGGAGATGTGCTTCAACATGTTCTGGGTGCTCGGAAGTTTAAATCACGAAGTCAGTTCTCACAACTAATTACTACAGTCCATAACGCAATTCACAGCAGAAGACAAAAGATGCAAATTTACCTCAAGCCCTGGGACTCAAACTTAGGGGGTACGGAGGTGAAAGATGTGAATTCTGCAGAGCTGAACACAGCCGAGCCTCACATTTTCGTAGACGCCATTTGTCTTGACGATCTTCTGCCGTTTGTCAAACGTAATCTGAGCATATTTCTAAAAATTGACATAGAAGGGTCAGAACCTGAGGTTTTTCAATGTGCCTCCAATTTTTTTATGTACGCGGATGTGAGAGTGATATTGATGGAAATTCTTTTTCACCGTCATTCAAAGCAGGGAAAAACAATGGCGCAATTTTTACTGAGTCGGAATATGCTGCCTTCTGAAGACGTGAATGGGGCCAAACTCCTAAACCCTGACCCATACAAAATGTATGAATGGCCTGAGAACATCTTCTGGGTCAAGGTTAGGTAGTTATAATAATATCTGTTCAGCAGTTATACTTGGACATAAGGATGTAAATATTACAATAGATAATAATTAAATCTGCATAAATTGGCAGAAAAGTGAAAGAAGCCTATTTATATTTCTAATCTCCTGTTGCCGTGCCTATAAATGTGAATATAAAATGCAAGGAAATTTACATATTAAAGCAATTCTGTTGCAATTATACACATTTTTTTTTCCCAAAAAATGTTTTGGTGTATCAGCTACTTAAACGTTTAGTCTTCCTATAACTCATAAAGCTTGGTTTCAAAAAACAAAAGAAAAAAACATTTATTTCACCTTCATCTCCACCAGTACCTTTGTCTTTTGGAGCGTTAAGATATTACACATGATTTGTCTAGTCTTTCTTTAATTCTCTGTCCTTTGAAAGGATTAGAGTCTCTTCCATTGACTGGCTCGTTCTTGGTGCTGTCCTCCCATCGCTTCCTTTGTCTGCATACACGTCATTGTAACGCTGAGGATCTTATTACATGGCCATACAGTCATGAGGCCCAACAGTGATGGCGACATTTGTAATAGGATCTTTTTTTAAAGTATGGTAACCGTAAAAGTGTAACAGTTGCAGTTTAATTTCAAGTTCTAATTATGTTGTTTAGTAATTACTGGTAGGCCTATATATCTCCGATTTTTTTTTAAATGACGTAATTACATTGTTAAAACCAATAAGCTTTCTTTTAGAGGCTGATAAGCTTCTTGTTATGTCTATAACAATCACCACATACAGAGACAGAACTGTGTGTTCAAAAAAGTGTAATAAAAAATGAGAATAACGTCTTTACAACTAGTATTGAACCGTAATGACAGCCTGTAGGTATGAAAACAAGAGTTCATCAAACAGCCTTTCTGACTAAACAAATGGGCACATAATAGTGGATCTAAACATTTGTGCTAATTATTTCATTGAGACCAACAGCCTCACAGTCTTAATTTTTTTTCTTGACTTTTTTGTTAGTTAGGCGAATAAAGATTATGACCTAAGTAGGCTACATTAAATTAAGTACCATGCTTGCAACTATGCTAAGTAGGCCTGCCAACTAAAAAAGTTAGGCTTCTCTCTTGTTTTTTTTTTTTTCTTCGCCTGCTCATTGTTAGTCTAAGTCTCTCATACCTTGAAAGTAAGACACAAGTTACTGACATGAAAATGAAAACTGAGAAACGTAGTACAAATTTTAGATTTAGTTTATGATTGTTTGCTTAACATTAGATCAAAAGTCTTCAACTTTCACTTTATTGAGTTTTTTTAAGTTGTTCTGGGTATTTTTATCTTATTTAGATATAAACGTTCAATTTAGTTTAGAGAAGGCTACGTATGCTAAATTTAAGCTAACCTCGGCCTACGATGTTGTGTAGCTGATACTTTGTTGTTGTTTTTATTAGACCAGGGCCTATAGAATTGTAAGAATTATTTTTTTTAGTAATCAACTAAAATGATTTTCCAATTTTCTTTTAAACTGCAGACATGTCAACCTAATGAATGTGCTCATACAGCAAAGCAATCAGTATTTATTTCTTTAAAAAAAAAGATGATCGCAATTGTATAAGCTTTTAATTGAACACAGAGAATGCGTTGTATGTATAAGAAAACATTGGGAGCTTGAGTTGTATGTACAAGAAAACATTGGGAGCTAGAGGGAGTTACGAGAGAAAGAAAAGAGCCAATCAGATGCAGCGAGACACAAACACATCAAAGTTGCTTTTGAAAAAAAAATGTTGCGGTATATCAAACGACTTCTACATTAATAATTTCCATAGCCAAGAGCGTCCTACAATGATTACTCAATCAACCACGCAGGGTCACAACAGGGCGTTCAGTCAAGCAGTAAAAAATATATTCCGATGTCCTTACAAACGAAAGTCCTGGGCCTGTGCACCTTTCGGACCTAGCTTTCGACGGCTTTGGCTGCACCGAAAGTTCTCTCTCCGGTCTTTGCTCAAAGCAACTCTCATCTTGACCTTGATTTTCTTGATCACGTTGTGTCTGCCAAGACCAGACTGGCTAGAATGCAGCAGACGTGAATACTCCGCCATATTGCCCTTCAATCCACAAGAAAGCGGGATCACAGGCTTACACTCCAAAATAAAAGTCGTTGATCCGTATCTTCGTGGCGCCCTTCGAATGTATCACATCTATAATGAGACGTCGATACAAGATTTCCCTAAGGATACAAAATCAGATGATTCAAACGGAGCAACTGAAGTCTCAAATCTGAACATCATCCCGTCAGTTAGCCTTGAACTGCTCCAAGTTATAGGCAAAAAAGAAGACATTGAGTTTGAAGAGCTCCACAAGAAAGACTTACTTCCTGAGTGTGTACATTTTTCTGGACCGCAGGAGAGGAAAGCTCCTGTAATCTGCATCTACCCCTGCGAAAAGGATAAAGTCATATCTATGTTCTTGAGAGACACTGGAACTTGGGAAATGGATCGGTTGATAGACATTGAGTGGACTCTGCAAGTAAGAACATGTTTAAAACTAAAAACAATAACGACTTTAATATTAATCAAAATAGTTAAACTACATCTATGTGAAATGTGTTCTAACCCTAACTTAAAACTCCTCTTTGATGCTATATTATGCAGTTCATTTTTCATTAACAATATACTCATATTTATTTCATTACTTAATTAGTTTAGCTTAAAATTTTCTATCTCTTACTAGGCCTATACAGACATGCAGCTGGTAGATCTCGGATGTAATGTGGGCGCATTCACCCTCTATGCGGCTGGAATGGGACGCCATGTTTTGGCTGTGGACGTGCTGCCTAGCAATCTGAAACTGCTACAAGTGTCCATGACACTTAATAATCGCCATAATGACGGCTACGCCATTATACGTAATGCCACACATCTCTACCCCGCCAGGAAGAAGAGTTTCAATGAACAAGTAACAAACACAACTACTTTAAATACTGCCAACTTCACAAACAAAACAACACAGAAATCATTTAACAAAGTTTCTTTATCTTTACAAAATATCTACAAAAATGTCAGCGAAAAATAAGTTTAAAGTAAAAAGGAAATATAAAATCAAAAGGCGAAAAATGTCACGAGCATTGCTCCATATTAACCAATCTAGGTCTACTAAGTCAGCATTGAAGTACACCCTAAACAAAGAGATCAAGTCGAGTCAAATCAGTCAAACCAAGACAAAAATTCAAAAAGATGCTATAAAAAATGAATTTCGCCCAGCAGTAGCTAGATCAACACACAAGCATCCTTTAACACAAGACGTAGATGAAGAGAAGGCTGTCCATCTGAATGCTCAAATAATATCTCAGCTTGTTACGCTTGTTCACAATGCCATTTACAGCGACCGAAAGTCTCGTTTGGCTGTTTCTATTAATCCAGACGGTAACGTTGGAGGCTCTGAGGTTGTTCCAATGAACTCAAACCGCCTGGACGACCAAGTGGAAGATCTGGTTCTGGTGGACACCATATGTCCGGACGACCTGCTGCCTCTGGTCAAAGCGCCCAGCGTTTATCTCAAAATGGACATAGAAGGCTCGGAGCCGCATGCATTGAAATGTGCCGAGAAGTTCTTCGAGAAGGTTCACGTCAGGTTCGTCCTCATGGAATGGTTGTTTCAGCTCAGATCTGTTGGCAACTCCCAGACATTAGCGCCCGAGCTTATTCGTTTTTTCGTAGCTAAAGGGTTCATTCCCACCACGGGAGCAGGAGTGGATGTTCGAGGTGGGGCAGGGGAAAACAGAGGCGTATATGTGCTAGATATCAATACCTGGCACATGTGGCCAGAGATGATTCTTTGGATGGAAAGATAACATTAGTAAGTTGAAAGGTATTAGGGGGAATAAATAAATATAGCATACAAATGTTTGCGAGAGTGTATGTAGGCTTCTACTATATGGTGAGCATGGTTTATTTTAGTGTGAGGTATTTTTTAGAGTGAGAATGAAATGCTCTATAAGACGAATGTATTCATACGTCTTTCTATTGTGAAGGTTTATTAACAATAATAGTATATAATGAGAATAAATCTATATAATTTATAATGCAATGAAAGTTACAAAAGATGTTGATCAATCAATTGTGATGAAATGTGTTCAAATAAATTTATATCTACATCTATTCAAAGTATTTTTTTTATTTGGTAAGAAAATGACCACAAAATTGTGATTTGAATAGCGTAATTAATACACTGCTGCTTTATTTAAATTTACTTGGTTAACAAAAGTAAAAGACCGCATATGGCACACACACAATCTCTGCTTTAGAGGGAGGGGAGGGGGAAATACTTGTGTTTTGTTGTCCATCCATAGTGGTAAAAATATAACTTAATATTAGAAACCTAATATTACAACGTTAACGTAATTCTACAAACTGAACCTAATGTTACAACACTAACTTGATCTCTTGCATTTCAATTAATCATACAGAATTAAACTAATGTAACAAAGTTGACTAATCTTGCAAACATAACTAAATCTTATGCTTGAACATAAAATGAAAACAAATAAATGAGAATATTGCATTACGTAACAACCACCTCCTTCCTCTCCACACCACCCTAGTCAGTCCAACTTTCCCTTATCAGTCCAACCACCTCTAGTCAGTCCACCAATCCTAGTCAGTCCAACCATCCCTAGTCAGTCTAACCATCCCTAGTCAGTCCATCAATCCTAGTCAGTCCAACCATCCCTAGTTAGTCCATCAATCCTAGTCAGTTCAACCATCCCTAGTCAGTTCAACCATCCCTAGTCAGTCCATCAATCCTAGTCAGTCCAATCATCCCTAGTCAGTCCATCAATCCTAGTCAGACCACCAATCCTAGTCAGTCAAACCATACCTAGTCAGTTCAACCATCCCTAGTCAGAACACAATCCTAGTTAGTTCAACCATCCTTAGTCAGTCCAACCATCCTTAGTCAGTCCAACCATCCTTAGTCAGTCCAACCATCCTTAGTCAGTCCAACCATCCTTAGTCATCCCAACCATCCTTAGTCAGTCCAACATCCCTAGTCAGTCCATCAATCCTAGTCAGTCCAATCATCCCTAGTCTGTCCAACCATCGCAAGTCAGTCCATCAATCATACTCAGACCACCAATCCTAGTCAGTCCAACCATCCCTAGTCAGTCCAACCATCCCTAGTCAGTCCAACCATCCCTAGTCAGAACACCAATCCTAGTCAGTTCAACCATCCCTAGTCAGTCCATCAATCCTAGTCAGAACACCAATCCTAGTCAGTTCAACCATCCCTAGTCAGTCTAACCATCCCTAGTCTAACCATCCCTAGTCAGTCCATCAATCCTAGTCAGTCCAACCATCCCTAGTCAGTCCATCAATCCTAGTCAGTTCAACCATCCCTAGTCAGTCCATCAATCCTAGTCAGTCCAACCATCCCTAGTCAGTCCAACCATCCCTAGTCAGTCCAACCATCCCTAGTCAGTCCAACCATCCCTAGTCAGTCCATCAATCCTAGTCAGTCCAACCATCCCTAGTCAGAACACCAATCCTAGTCAGTTGAACCATCCCTAGTCAGTCCAACCATCCCTAGTCAGTCCAACCATCCCTAGTCAGTCCATCAATCCTAGTCAGTCCATCAATCCTAGTCAGACCACCAATCCTTGTCAGTCCACCAATCTTAGTCAGTCAAACCTTACCTAGTCAGTTCAACCATCCCTAGTCAGAACACAATCCTAGTTAGTCCAACCATCCTTAGTCAGTCCAACCATCCTTAGTCAGTCCAACCATCCTTAGTCAGTCCAACCATCCTTAGTCATCCCAACCATCCTTAGTCATCCCAACCATCCTTAGTCAGTCCAACATCCCTAGTCAGTCCATCAATCCTAGTCAGTCCAATCATCCCTAGTCTGTCCAACCATCGCAAGTCAGTCCATCAATCCTAGTCAGACCACCAATCCTACTCAGACCACCAATCCTAGTCAGTCCAACCATCCCTAGTCAGTCCAACCATCCCTAGTCAGTCCATCAATCCTAGTCAGAACACCAATCCTAGTCAGTTCAACCATCCCTAGTCAGTCCATCAATGCTAGTCAGAACACCAAAAAAGTCAGTCCAACCATCCCTAGTCAGTCCAACCATCCCTAGTCAGTCCATCAATCCTAGTCAGTCCAACCATCCCTAGTCAGAACACCAATCCTAGTCAGTTGAACCATCCCTAGTCAGTCCAACCATCCCTAGTCAGTCCACAAATCCTAGTCAGAACACCAATCCTAGTCTGTCCAACCATCCCTAGTCAGTCCAACCATCCCTAGTCAGTCCAACCATCCCTAGTCAGTCCATCAATCCTAGTCAGTCCATCAATCCTAGTCAGACCACCAATCCTAGTCAGTCCACCAATCCTAGCCAGTCAAACCATACCTAGTCAGTCTAACCATCCCTAGTCAGAACACAATCCTAGTTAGTCCAACCATCCTTAGTCAGTCCAACCATCCTTAGTCAGTTCAACCATCCTTAGTCAGTCCAACCATCCCTAGTCAGTCCAACCATCCTTAGTCAGTCCAACCATCCCTAGTCAGTCCAACCATCCCTAGTCAGTCCAACCATCCCTAGTCAGTCCAACCATCCCTAGTCAGTCCATCAATCCTAGTCAGTCCATCAATCCTAGTCAGACCACCAATCCTAGTCAGTCCAACCATCCATAGTCAGTCCAACCATCCTTATCAGTCCAACCATCACTAGTCAGTCCATCAATCCTAGTCAGTCCATCAATCCTAGTCAGACCACCAATCCTAGTCAGTCCAACCATCCATAGTCAGTCCAACCATCCTAATCAGTCCAACCATCCCTAGTCAGTCCAACCATCCCTAGTCAGACCACAATCCTAGTCAGTTCAACCATCCTTAGTTATCCCAACCATCCCTAGTCAGTCCATCAATCCTAATCAGTCCATCAATCCTAGTCAGACCACCAATCCTAGTCAGTCCAACCATCCATAGTCAGTCCAACCATCCTATTTAGTCCAACCATCCCTAGTCAGTCCAACCATCCCTAGTCAGTCCAACCATCCCTAGTCAGTCCATCAATCCTAGTCAGTCCAACCATCCCTAGTCAGTCCATCAATCCTAGTCAGAACACCAATCCTCGTCAGTTCAACCATCACTAGTCAGTCCAATCATCCCTAGTCTGTCCAACCATCGCAAGTCAGTCCATCAATCCTAGTCAGACCACCAATCCTACTCAGACCACCAATCCTAGTCAGTCCAACCATCCCTAGTCAGTCCAACCATCCCTAGTCAGTCCATCAATCCTAGTCAGAACACCAATCCTAGTCAGTTCAACCATCCCTAGTCAGTCCATCAATGCTAGTCAGAACACCAAAAAAGTCAGTCCAACCATCCCTAGTCAGTCCAACCATCCCTAGTCAGTCCATCAATCCTAGTCAGTCCAACCATCCCTAGTCAGAACACCAATCCTAGTCAGTTCAACCATCCCTAGTCAGTCCAACCATCCCTAGTCATTCCATCAATCCTAGTCAGTCCAACCATCCCTAGTCAGTCCATCAATCCTAGTCAGAACACAATCCTAGTCAGTCCAACCATCCTTAGTCAGTCCAACCATCCTTAGTCAGTCCAACCATCCTTAGTCAGTCCAACATCCCTAGTCAGTCCATCAATCCTAGTCAGACCACCAATCCTACTCAGACCACCAATCCTAGTCAGTCCAACTATACCTAGTCAGTTCAACCATCCCTAGTCAGTCCATCAATCCTGGTCAGTCCAATCATCCCTAGTCAGTCCAACCATCGCAAGTCAGTCCATCAATCCGAGTCAGACCACCAATCCTACTCAGACCACCAATCCTAGTCAGTCCAACTATACCTAGTCAGTCCAACCATCCCTAGTTAGTCCATCAATCCTAGTCAGTCCAACCATCCTTAGTCAGTCCAACCATTCTTAGTCATCCCAACCATCCTTAGTCAGTCCAACATCCCTAGTCAGTCCATCAATCCTAGTCAGTCCAACCATCGCAAGTCAGTCCATCAATCCGAGTCAGACCACCAATCCTAGTCAGACCATCAATCCTAGTCAGTCCAACCATCCCTAGTCAGTCCAACCATCCCTAGTCAGACCACAATCCTAGTCAGTCCAACCATCCTTAGTCATCTCAACCATCCTTAGTCAGTCCAACAAACCTAGTCAGTCCATCAATCCTTGTCAGTCCATCAATCCTAGTCAGTCCAACCATCCCTAGTCAGTCCAACCATCCCTAGTCGAATGCATCCTAACATGCATGACTAGATTGACCTAGGAACACGCGTAGGACATAATCATCTTTTTTTGTTTTGAAGTAACGTCTATATTTCATAAGATAAGAATGTAAATGTTTTACTTTCTTCTTCCCTCCCATTACCAAAAGCTGAAATGATTTAATTGGTGGTAAGACGATTTTTTTTTGTCTAATTTGATAACAGTATTTTATTTTGTTTAACTTTCTATGTGTTTAAATAATTGACATTGAATTCTCCTCCCCACCCCCATGATACGTACTGACTTCAATACAGAGTTCTGTTTACATTTCTGGGTGATAGGACACAAAAGTAAGGAATTAAGTTGCAACTCCCTGGTCGATGTCGACTAGTATCTGCTCGCTTCTAATGGATGGGCTGGGGCTATGAATGTCCACTACCCCGTCCACCAGCAACTGCTGCTGTTGGAGATTGATGAGTTGACCCCTATCCCGCAGCGCCAGACTCTTCAGCAGTTCAGCAATGAAGGAGCAATTAGGTGATGGCTGACCAATCAATACAATCATATCGCCCTGGTCATCACAGGCAACTGCAATGCGTTCTTTATCTCGCACGCTTTTTCCAATGAGAGTTCTTTCCACACCCTGTCAAATCAGAATGAAAATTAACGCATTTAGATTGACTTCGTCTCAGCTATATGCTTCGTACAAGTAGGCACAAGACAAGAGCAATGTGTTTAAATTCTTTGCGGCCCTTGCATTAACAAGTCGCCACAGGTTTTGTATAGTGTTTCACTCTCCTTCAGAACTAAAGAAATAAAAGTGCTACCTGTATTGATTTCACAATAGCCTGATCAGAGCACACGCACACAAATCTAATGGCTACTTATGATCTTTGCAAACGAACCTTTTCTTCTTCTTTTTTAACTAAATGTGCAATTTTATTATACAAAATTTCTATACACACAATATTTTTAATTAGTCCACTATAATAAACAATATAATAATGAGTCCACTACCTATAAAATGCTACCAATGGTATACAGCTCAAATGGCCTCTGACAAGTCCTAACCATCACGTAAAAACCCAGGTATTGAATCTTGCAAAAATTATCAACGACAGGAGAAGGGACAACGGGAAACAATAGGCGCATAAACCAGAAAGTCTAGGATAGAAACGTGACCTTCGTATATCGAAGGCAGTGGCAGGAGGTACTCGTTAGCCATGGCTAGGAGAAAGAAAACAGAATTCAAACCTCCGCTGACTATACCCGAACATGGGAAAGGCTTCAGAAGTCAACCCTAAGGAAAAATGAGGGGCCGGTAACCCTTATACAGTTTGCAGCTCACAGTGCTACACCGGGGCAAAACCTGCGACACTTTCCAACCTGTATCGGTACTTGTGGACACATCCGTGTAGGAGGGGAACTGCTGAGGGCGACGTCGTTCTGACCAGAAATAATGCTTAGGCTTTTCTCATATTTCTATGAGATGATCTAAACAGTAGCTTGGGTGGGGAAGGGATTATCCGAATTTGAAAATCCCCCCCCCCCGAGGGAGGTCCCAGAGGCGTGCCCGAAATTTGTTTTTACATTAACTAGTACGACATTATCGCATGTAATGATGTCGAATGTCAAAATGCAGGGGCTCCTAAAGAGGTCAAGCTTCCCGGGCCCCCCAATCTCTAGCTACGCCTCTGGATCCAAAGTTACTTCACGACTGAAGAAGAACCAGTTCTGAATTTACCTACAGACAATATAAGCTATAGCTTAGGGCCGCCACTTGTTTGGGGACCCGTCGATATAGTTCCGGGGATATTTTCAATTATTTTGAAGAAATAACAAATCTATGTTGATTATAAGGGACCCCATATCTCATATAGCTTAGGGCCGTATCAAACCTAAATCAGGTCTTAGGAAGATTATAATAAATAGTTATACTACTGTATGAAGATTAAGGCTTATTTGAACTGGAAAAGTAAATAGTTCTGTCTTCTGTGTATGGGTGAAATGTAGTAATTTTTGTAACCGTTAGAAGTGTCTACACGTTAAGAGCCTCTATCAATTATTGACCTAATGGCTAATGGGTTTCCAGACAATGTTATTTTACTTTAAATATACATAGGGAACAGATATGCATACAAATATTAATGCAGTTCGTGTGGATTCTCAATTTTGGCAATAAAGAACTCATTTTTACTGTGTTGAACGTAATATGAAAGTAGAAATCCGCAGGAGCCACCCTCGATCTTAATAGTATTATTATATTTATACTGAACAATGTGATGATAATAACTAAGTTGACTTGCCTGCATGAAAATAAATATTTCATTGTCTATGCTCAGTTTTGACAAGGTCTTACTACAGTCTTGTAGACATTTAATCAATGACTGTCCTTCCGATTGATTAGTCTTGGGGGCAGGTGAGGAAAAAAAAAGGCATATTTGGCTGACAATGAACATTATGGAACACAATAAAAATTTATAAACTTTCAAAGCAACTTTATTCTAAAAAAATAAGTTTGCATACTTCCGTATTTTCTGTTACCGCGATTGGTCTCCCTTGCCTGTTATATACAATCACTTTGTCAACTTTATTTGCAGTCAGCTGGAGATGAGCTATTAGTTCTGGATAAGACATTCTAGTCAGTTTCTGTAGTACATTAACATTTTTAAAACTGCATGTCGCTTCTGCAAAATATTTTCAAAGTGAATAGGCAGGCAAAGAAACTCAAAGGTTATGCTTGCTAAACAAGCTGAATGACCTAGTCATGCCCAGGATCTAATTAGCTTTCAAAACAAACCAGCATGATCCACATAGAAAATGAGATTGTGCTCTTTTTCGGATGAAGATCTTTACATGTCTGTAGGCCTTTACGTAGTAAATCTGTGAGACAATTTTGTTTATTACTATGATCTCAATAGGTTCCGCAAGGTTGTTAACGCCGGAAGTGGTAATGGTCTTAAGCCCATCATTACTTATAAAGTGCTTCCAATGGCATGCGTCTCAAATAGCCTCTGACAACCAGTCCAACTCCTGGCCTTCACGTGTGTTTCAGTTACTGAGCCTGGTGGAACCGTTACCACAGACAGGAGAAGGGGCAAAGGCGAGCAACTGGCGCCTAAACCAGTAAGCTTCGGGCAGGAGGGGCTCGTTAGCCTTGGTTGGCTACCCATCTAGGAGAAACCTAAACTGCCCTGCGGCTATACCCAAACACGGGAAAGGCTTCGAGAGACAATCCTGAGGAAAAATCAGGAGCAGACTGTGGCACACCGTGCTAAAGCCTGGCAGATCCTGCGGCGCTACTGATGCCAAACTGTATTGGATATTCCGTTCCTTTGGTCACATCAGCTGCGCGGAGAGGGGGGAACTGCTGTGTGGGCGACATCGTTTCGACCATAAACAATGCCCAGCCTTTCAACTCACTTGCTATCTATGTCTCTTCAAAATAGGCCTCCACAGCCACATGAGGAAGTGTGCTCTGAGATGAACCATAGTCGTTCTACGACTGAAGGAGGCCAATGAATGAATGATCTCAACTTTTAGTCCGAATTCAGACTACTTTGTTGGAAGAAATATTCGTTTCAATAATAAATTTCATAGTCTTAGAAAAAAAAGGGGGGAAAGTGCTAAAAGAACAGCCCTGCCCACCAGTGGCGTCACTAAGGGTGTGGACCGCACCGGGTGACACCCACTAGGGGGTGACACCCAAGCGAAAAAAATTTGCACTTTTGCAAAAGCTGACAAGTTTAAAAAAATAAGTGACTAATAAATACTGAAACATTTTAATTCACGTTTAATATCTAAATCTAGATCAATATATTGTCTTTTTTTTTTTTGTTTGGTACAAAAAAGTACAGATATTGAAAACGTTACATGGTTAAAAAGCAAAGGACGCGATCTTTTTTTCTAACAGTCACTAGTCTTCATCAATTAAGAACAGTGAATAGTAGATTTGATATTTTGTTAGAAGAATAGCAGGGGGTATTACTCTGAAGACACCTTTAAAGCTTAGAATACAAGAAAAAGCTCTTAGCGTCTATCCCGATAGAGAAGCTTTCAGCGCTCCCCCTTACCGCCCAGATGGGGAGTGGGCGGCAAACATAACTTTTTGGGGGTGGTTCTACGTGGGCGTCACAAGTACAAGTTTGAGTAACACTTGTATACTGTTAAACAGCTTCTGTAAAGTATAGTTGTTTTTTTTTTAAGTCTAATAAAGAAAACATGTTAATGTTAAGTCTTTTTCTAATTTTAGTAATCTTACATTGTAATACATGTAAAAACTATTAACAAAATTACATAAACAACGACATTTTAAAATAGATAGGGCACTCATTCTACATTGTGTATAGCAGTCTACAATGGATGAATGAAGGTGGTTAGCTCACTGTGTTATGATTCAACTAAAAGGTCAAACTAATGACAGGGGGAAGGGGAATCAGATCGCACCGGATGACACCGACCTTAATGACGCCACTGCTACCCACTAATAGTATGTTATGTTTGTTGTTCTTCCTGATTGTTCAATCTTCACACTAGCCTACATAAAGCGAACTTTTCTTCAGTGTCCCAGATCTTCTCATGTTTAACATGACCTACACATCGGAGATGTTGCTGAACCCGTTCCTTGCATACTCTGCCAAAAACGAAATGTTAACTATGGGTTACCCCCTCATGGGGATTAGAATATCGATTATTGGCATCGCAAGTGTCTGGATCTCTTTGAAATACTGTCCACTCGAATGGAATGCGTTTCCTAATAAATTTACTTAAACACTGATTAGCCTATGTCGACTAAAACAAAACAGATTAGCACAAACACACATACAGAATTCTTACCTTGTGAATATCTAGCAATAGAACACGGGGCAGGCTACACTATGAATGTTAGAGAAATAACTGTTCTCTGAGTTACTTCCCCACAACCCATGTGTTTTTCAACCTCCTTCCAAACTGCGAGGTTGCCAAGGAAACACGAATGACCTATAAATAGTTTTGTACCGTGATGTCAGCAGGTCTCATTAATAAAAATAGAAGTACGTGGCAATATTTTTTTTTTCACGTATCTTGATCAGATATAGAATGTGTGCATTGCAACCAGGCGGCCAAATTTTGGGGGGTGGCCAATGCGTTATTTAATAAAACAAATATAAATAAATAGTTACATAACCGTGGCGAATGGTCTCGGTACTAAAGAAGTTTAAATTTATTTGTTCTGTTGTTATAATATTATATATAAAATGGAATCATCATCATTATCACTAAATTGTTACAGCAGCCTAAATTATTTATTTTTTTATCAGCAAAGGAAATGCTGAAAAGTATTTTTTCGGTAAAAACAAACTGCAATGCTGAATGCACTTTCCACCGGTTGAGTAGATCAGCCTATTTAACATGACTAGACCTTTAGTCGTTCTTAGAGGCGCATAGAAGCACTACTTACCATTTGACAGCTGAGCTTGGTCGGACATTTATCCCGTATGAGGGATGACTGCATGTCCTCAGGCCCTCACTGGCATAAAGAAAAGAAGTTAGCAGCAGATGGCCCTTGAAAGCGACACCTGAAGAACTCTCACGAAGGTCAAGAGCATGCATATAGGCCCTAATACTAAATAAAAAGCTTTTGCCATATAGAGGTGCAGACGACCAAAATAAAACTTAGACCCTACATAGACCCAGGCAAACAATGTCTTTGCGCGCTGGACTGTCGTTCAGATTTATTAATGGTCCCGGGTTCAAACCTAACCCGCTCCCATCCACCGTCGTCCTGAGGGAGGTTTGGACTAAGAAGTAATTATCTTCAACTGTGAAGGAACATCCGAAACATATAAAACATTTTACAACAAATGTAGGCCGCAACTTAAGAAACAAATGACCTTAACATCATCTGCACTATAGATCGTAATGTTTGAAAGGGTAACTTTGCTTTTTTTTTTTTTACTAGCGTTACCCACCGATTACGCCTGTTGATTTGGTCCCAAGCTATATATTGTTTAATTTTGCCGAGGACGGCCTTTTTTTTTTATATATAACTTGGACCGGCTCGTTAATTCTTATTTACACTATCATTCTCTACGGACAACTCGCGACTGGCTCAAGAAAATCTGGTCGCCCCCACCTCCGTTACATAGATGTAATAAAACGGGACATCAAATCAGTGAACATCAATACTGACCATTGGGAAGACATAGTTCTAGACCGCACCAGATGGAGAGAGACAGTGACCAAGAAAGCTATGGACAGCGAAAAATATGGGTCTCAGCTCAGGAAGAAAAACGTGCAATACGAAAAATGGCCAGCTCCTCTACCACCGTAGCAAAAGCCACCTTAACCTGCGATATTTGTGGACGGGAGGGCTCCACAGCCACATGAGGAAGTGCGCGAGATGAATCATAGTCGTTCTACGACTGAAGGAGGCCACCTACACTATCTGTCTCCAGTGACTTATATCCGGCTCCGATGCTATTAGCTCTAATATATAAATATATATGTGTGTGCTTGTCTCTCTGTCTATATATAGGCTTATATATATATATGCGTGTGTGTGTCCACGCTATTTTCTCTTGGAATTGATATTGGCTCTTATTGTAAACGTGACGCCTGACTTAAACCCCCCCCCCCATCCCCTCAAAAAGTATATTCATCTTGGGGAGAGAAAAAAAACCAGTTCTGACTTGTGCCAGCCTTTTCCTCACACTAAGTGAGACGTCAAATTATACTCACTGGAACATTGCACTATCAATTGAACTTTTGATCACCTCATTTGTAATTCTAATAAACTAATTAGTGAGCAAAATGTTAGCAAACGTTGACTGGTAAAGGTCAAACACCACTTCCTCAGTCTTCCTGTAGTGAGTTACTAACGTAGGAAAATGTTCTTTAAAAAAGTTGCAAAATGTTTTCTGTTTCAAAGAAGCCCATTACATAGATCACCTACTTCATTAAGTCTGTCAGGTCATCTGTCCAGTACATAGATCACCTACTTCATTAAGTCTGTCAGGTCATCTGTCCAGTACATAGATCACCTACTTCATTAAGTCTGTCAGGTCATCTGTCCAGTACATAGATCAACTAGTTCATTAAGTCTGTCAGGTCATCTGTCCAGTACGTTGAGCACCTAGTTCATTTGGTCTCTCTGGTCATCTGTCCAGTCCTCTCAGAGCTGTATAGAGAAACAGTTTACAAATGAAAAGTTCAACATCAATTGAGATTTGAACAATTTTATTGTCAATGCAAAATATTTTCAAGAAAATACAATTTGGACACATTTGTAGGCGTAATGGCTCTGTATGTACAAATATTATTTTTTATAATTTAATTTTTAAAAAATTAGAAAAAACATTTCTGATAAATTCCTAGACGGTAATAATTGTTGTTTGCAGTAATATTTGTCCAAATATAAATTCCTTTTTTTTCTCCTTTCAAAAAGTATTTGATTACTAATCGATGACAGAATTGAGTCGAATGAGATATCAAATACTAGTTTCAAAATGTACCATGTAGAGGGTACAAAACTTTGTTGGAGCTACTTTAAACAAAAATTATTTGTTAGAGAAAAAAACTTGTATGGTAGCACAAAATAAATTTGTTTTAAGTGTGTCTAAATTGAGCAGTCTAAGGGTGCATTTGAAAATGAAAGCTCTTCAAAAAATTTAGTACCAATAGAAATAAGAAGAGGTAGAAAAAAAAAAGGTGCAGGTCCTTGGCTATGATTACTTTGGGGAGGAGTTCAAGGCGGTGCTAAAGTGATAGTAAGCTTTGGTCAAAGAATAATTCTATTGCAAGTATTGGGTTGACAAGATATAAGATAAAATATAAGAGTCAACAAATAAGAGAAAGTAAACACTCTTGTTAGACGTGAACAAAGTTTAAATTCAAATCTATGCAAATTCATACACTATTCTAATTAAAAACATTTTGATAAATGAATATTTGCTTCTGAATCATTTGTGATAAGTTTTGTATAACTTTCAGGATGACTTCAATGGTTTGAACAGACCTCCAAGGAAGCAGCAACTGACCAATCAGAAGACATTTTTTCAGCAGTCAATTAGACATTCAGATTTATTTATAAATAATTTTTTATTATGTAACTAGTGGTGTGTGTGTGTGCGCCCGCTCACCAGAGGGCATGTATGTGTGTGTGTGTGTGTGTGTATTGTTGTTCTATGGTCATGTACTTTGTTATACATTTGACATGACTCAATATTTCAATAATTCAAAAAGTTTTTAAATCACAAAATATATTTTAAGTAATCATTTTAACAACTACTGTACACTATGTGACAACAGATGTAAGTCTCATAATGTCCAATAGTAGCTAAACATTCAAACTTCCATACAGTGAGGTCATCCTAAACTTCAGCACTATAACTACAGAAAATGTGACCCTGGAAGAAAAGCAAAACTGTTTCTTACTGGCCAATGTTTTTCTACACTATGAAACATTTTAGTCTACAAGCGTGGTCGAGAGGCTAAGTGCGGTTGACCTTAGCTTGTCTTGGCTACCTAGAAGGGGGCTCAAGGTTCGACACCCGACTCGGGCAGAGTTGCGTTTACTGAGCGCCTAAAGACAGCACGGAAAACCAACTCCTAGATACCCCCTCCCCCCCCACCTGTCCACAAATGAGATTGGACCAAAGCGCTCTGAGCATGTTATAAGCATGAAAGTAGCGCTATATAAAAAGCTATAATAATAACCATGAAAAACTTCAACAGCAACAGAAAAACTGAGCTATACAAAGCATTACTAAATTGTATCTTGACAATATTACACTATTTTCCAAAAGTAGCTAACTTTCCAAGTATATTTTTAGAAAACTTGGTAAGACTAACACATTTTTAAGGGAAAAAGAAATACAAAAAAATACAGCCAGACTGCAATGACTCTAAAGGAATTACTCCAGATAATGTTCTGTACTTTATTCAGCACAGAGGATATGATACCATGTGTGATGTATAAAGACCTTCCCTTTTTTCTTCTTCTTTTTCTTCTTTATCACAAGCACTAAATGCCAGGCTTTTGACCTCAGCACTGTTTTGACCCTTACTACTCCAGTGGTGATGTTGTTATTTTGTAATTAATTCCATTTACAATATAGACTTGGCTGTTTGATATAAGCATACCAGTGATATTTTAAAAGTCATCTGCACTCTTTGGAATCAGTAGAATTAATGCCACAGCAAGTCACAGCACAAATTCTTACAGTCTCAACATTAATATATAAATATCAGTATGGTAACAGAAACATATTCACTAATATTAGAAATTTTTAAATTCAAACATCATTAAATGGAAAGTAATCAAAACTGTTTTTAAAAAATACACTAGTAAAGTATTAATGTGAGCAAATTGAAGGGAAAAAAGGAAAACAATAAAGTGACATTAAAAAATAGAGAATAGCTGGCAATATTTGTACAAGCCTATTTTTATTTTATAAGTCAATAAGTCAAGCTGCTGACAAAAAGTTCTGAATAGAAGGATATAATTAAAAGTCAAAGATATTTTCAAAGTTTAACTCTATGTCATCATTTTAAAAGGCAATGGGAATATTACTTTACATAATTATAAATTTTTGAAATTAAAAATATGTGTTTAAAGAAATATTTTTTATTTTTTTTTAAACTAAGGATTAGGGTTCAAAATGTATTATTTACAATTATTTTATTTTTTTTTAAAGTATTTCCATTTATGAGACTTCATAATTTTTTTTTCAACCCAGAAATTAAATGCTCATTTTGACATTGGAAACTGGGAACTAAAAATATATATTTAAAGAAAAAAATGAAAGAAAAATCAGGTCCATAAGAAAAACAATCAGTATTATTGACACAAGGTTCAACTTATTTAATACAATTTAACTTTGAAGCCTTAAAGATAATGTTGTACATAGAAGGCCAGGGCTAGCTATATTGTAAAATGATATATTTCTATCCAGAATAATGCCATCTTTCCACATGACTAAACGTTATCTTTTTGAAGCTTTTTTTTTTTTTTAATTAAAAAATTGATGATCATAAGTTATGCGCAAATGGCATCATAGACTTGCAAATGTTGTTTTTTTTTACAAAGGTGTAGACTACATAGTTTGACTAATGCACCTTTAAAAAAGGGGTTCACTTCAAACACTTACCTCTGTACCCTTTCACCAGAGTTTACTTACAGTCTTCCTATAGTACTTTTACACTGTCCAATATACTTTTTACCTCTTAATTAATATTAATTGATATCAATCTTTAAAAAAAAATGGGAAGAATTATGGAAGAATTATGCCAAGCATAATTGACAATTGTTCCTTCAACAATTTTTTTTTCTTTGTCAATGACAAATATTGAAGAAAACAATAAAAGACTAGAAATTTTGTATGCAGTGAACAAAAAAAAAATGCAATCTTGTTTTTAAAAAAGTGATATCATGGAAATGTAAACAAATGAAATAACAAAAAAAGGTTTGAATCAAGTCAAAGAAATATGGCCACAAAATGATGCAAAAAAAATGTTCAGAGATGAACAAATTAATGTTGATGTTTAAATAAAAATTTGGAGAAAAATAAATCACAATATAAAAAGTTATAAATAAAGATTCCAACATTAGTTTTTGTGTTTACTCTAATAAATGTAACAATTCTCTCAAGTTTTCCTTTATCAATGGTTAGCTGATACATTTTTTAAGAACATACTTTACAAGTATGATAGTGGTCTGCAGTTGCAGGTTAACTATATCAATAATAATATATATATAGTCTTCATGTCCAATCTAATTACAAAAAAAAGGTCAATAAAAAAAATTATTAAGTAACCTCTATTTTCAATTTTAAAAATATTACAATTTGTAAAAGAACTTCTGAGATAGCTGCATCAGAGTTGATGTTTGCATGGGCACATGACGCATCAACTTTTAGTAACAGATACCAATAGAAAAATCAAAATGAAAGACAATAATGTTAGGTTATCCAATCTCTAAAGACAACTGGAAACAATAAGAACACACTTCAAGCTAAATCAAAGATTATCTAAATCTAAATAACAATCACAAATTATCATTTTTAGTCAACTTTTAGCTCATTTGTATATTGACAATCTTATTTGATATTCTTGATAACAGGTACTCCTTCAAGGTGTTAACAAATGTGTTGTTTTTTTTAACTGCTGGACCCAAATAGTTGATAACTCAAACAAAAAGACCTTCCCCTCTAAGAAAAAATGACAACACGGGCACAGTAACAATTAAAAATGAAAAATATGATTTTTAGTATTAATGAAGGTCAACATTAATATCATTTCATCTGATTCCTGTGATATTTCATGCATAAATGAATTTATTTTTTAAAAGATATATTGCAACGTTAACATTTCTTTACAGCAAAAGACATTCCTAAGAGTTGTCAAAATTCTCACAATCTGCACCTTCACATTCATCAGAAGAGCAGTGCCAGAGGATGCAATTTCCAACACAATTGTAACAGATGAGAAACACTGCTGCCAGAAAAACAAGGCTGCATATTGTACATGGCTTCCGCACTAAGAAAAAGCTTGTCAGGTAGAGAACGATGAACATGGCATGGTTGTAGATAAAAGCTGGGTTCAAAGGCTTAGGCATGAGAAGAACTGGAATCAGCCATTGGAGGCAATACATGATTGGACTGGTCTCCAAGTAAGATTTAAAGATGTGACAACTTTTGCTTTCAATACACAGTGATGGTACACGATGATAAACAGAAGTTTCAGGAATTAATATTATACACCATGAGCAAGGATCACATGATATTTTCAATAAGATGATTTGTTACTTGAAGTTGAAAACCAATAAAGTTCAAGTTTCAGAAAAGGCGTAATCAAATGTTTTTGTAAGTCCAAAAGAAAAGGCTGAAAAACATATATGGATATAATGTCAATTAATTTTATAATTTTTTAAAAGTTATTCTTCTTTTTTTTTTTAAATTAATTTTAAACAAATATAAATATTAACTAATACAGAATGAAGTAAAGCAAAAAAAATAATAATGGGAACCATGGTAGATTATATTTTAGATTTGTATAAGATTTTACTTCAGTAGGGACTGGGCAACATGTAGCATAATGCACAAAACTTTAACAAATACAATTATCAAAATACTTTTTTTTTGTAATTGTTTATTTCAAAAAGAAAAACTAATTTGTGATGTGCAACATTCACTTTGATATAATTACTAATGTGACAGTGCCAATATTAGAAAGCATAAATAATTATTAATATTAAACTTGTTAAAATATTTTTATTATGAATATTAGCTGCTAGAAATGTCTCAACCAAATAATGTAGAACTAAGTTATTTATAGATCTACAAGTAGATCTACAGCAATCTAGCTGGAGTACCATCAGGTCCATAAGCTTTACTTGGTTTTACGTTAGCTAATAGTTTTTTGGATATCTTTTTCTTGTACATTTACATTTCCTATGTTTTCATCTTGGTTTACATTTTTTAATGTGTTTTTGTCTCCTGGGGCTGAGAATGTTGATGCAAAATATTTATAACTAAGAATATTAGCTTTAATTTCATCATTATGTGTTAAGTTATCTTCGCCTTTTAATGGGAATACTCCTGTTGTTCCCATTTTTTTAAAGATTTAATGTATGAACATAAGCTTTTATTGTTGTCTTCAGATATTACTTTATTTATGTATTAACTCTGCAGCTGTCTGCTAACTTTTGGGGTTAGGTATTTCATTTGATTTTAATTTTAGGTACTTTTTATGGACTTCTTCTGCCTAGGCCCTTAATAGTTTAGTTTCTTAAATTTATTTTTTTTCAATAGGTTTTCTTTCTATTTGCAAAGTTTCTTTATTTTTAATTTAATATTAAACCAGCACTTAATTATTATAACTTAAATTTAATAAAGAGTCTATAAATATATTTATATAATATATTATAAAGTTTATATAAGATAGAAATAATAAGAATATTTAATTAATTAACATTATATATATATTAATTATATATAATCATATAATAATCTATTCAGTTTATTCAGACTTTACTTTAAGACGTCTAAGACCAAGACTAAACTAAGAGTCAGACGTCAAATTGTGACATTATTGTCTGATTTGTCACTATTCTAATTCTATTTCTAGATTCAGACAATAAATTCTACACATAAACAAACTCAAATAGATATATTATATATGCCTTAAAAAAGGAACTTAGTTGAACTAGTTATAGATTTACACAACTACAGTAACTTACATTTTTTATGCTTTATAACAAAACTTAGTTTTTTTTTATAAACAATTGTTTTACTTTACTTTAATTATGTTTTGATGTAAACAAAACTATTGCATAAAAACTGGTACTTCCCCTTTAGATGATTCTTATAAAATGAGGAACAGGTGCATTTTACGAAACATTCCATGTTAACTGTTATTCAATATAGAGATCTAGAATTAAAGATCTAGATCAATCATATTATTACTAATTAGTATTAAGAGTCTAGATCTGGAGTCTAGATTGTAATTATATTTAAATTAATAACAATTTATTAACGAATGACAATGTAGAGATCTAATTTTGACAACTGCTACAAGTACAACTCCTACAGTTACACTGACTTAACAGGTCTTACACTAGGTGACTACTGACTCAGACTAGTGACTAATCTAAGTCTAAGATCAATAAATAATCAAATAGATGATGTAGTAATACTAATAGTAGTAATAGCAGATCATTTAAAAATTCTAGGTCTATTAGGTCATGGTCGCTTCCAATGTGAGCTCCAGGAAAACTTCTAGTTTTGGCCGTATATAACTCGTATGATCATATCACATATTGTGACATACGCCATCATATGGATTCTGACGTAAAATGCAGTGGCATACTCACTCATCTACATACTGTACTCTAGATAGTCTAGACACTCTAGATCTAGTAAAATCTAGATTCTAGTATAGATCTATAGGTTACTATACACAGTACAATGAGTATATAAATAATATAATATAAAGATCTATACTATATAATTATAATGATCTAAACAGTGTACAAGTAGACACTAGTCTAAATCACTATAGAGACTCTTCAATCTAGATTAAATTATATCTATAGGCTCTTCATTACATTCTCATCGTGTTCCTAATCTGAATTCATTTAGTTATGCCTTCAGTCGTGAAGCGACTATAGATCATCTCATGGATGATGAGATGAATGCCTGAGCATTAGCTTTGGTCAGAATGATGTTGCCCACACATCAGTTTGCCCCTCTCCACACAGCTGATGTATCCAAAGGAACTGCAGGTGCGAACACAGTTTGAGGTTGCCAGCTCCTGATTTTTCCTCATGATTTGGTATAGCTGCAAGGCAGCAGATGTTTGAATTCAGAGTTTTCCTTCTCCTAGGTGGGTTGGCTGCAACGGCTAATTAGCCCCTCTGCTCGAAGCTTACTGGTGTAGGCGCCAGTTACTTGCCTAGGCCCCTTCTTCTGTAAGTGAAAACACTTCCGCCGGACTCAATATTTGAGCCACATTTGAAGGCCTGAAGTTGTCAGAGGCTATTTGAGACGCATAATAATAATAATTTTATTTATAAAGCGCTGTTAACAAACAAAATGTAGGCTCAAGGCGCTGTAATAACATTACAAACAAAAACATTACAGCTAAAATGACAATTAATCTAAAAAAATTTTAATCAGATAGGTCTTAATGTTCTTCTTAAAAGTGGTGTAGCATGTTGTGTCGGACATGTCTTTAGGAAGGATTTTTATAGGTAGTGGAGTACTTATATCCATCACCACTTCTGGCAATGACAACCTTGTGGAACTACCTGTCTTGATTACATATTTTCTTTTTTTACCTTGTTGATAGGAATCTTTGTATATTTCTAGAATAACACAAACAATATATTCTAGAGATTTAATAAACAAGTTTGTATTGATTTTGTTATGGGTCTTAAAGGATGCCATTTTAATTAAATTTTGAATTTAACTAAGCCCCAAAAAAGTCATTTTTCCCTTATCAACATATAGAGGCACAAGCTGTTATGATGCTTAATATTTTTAATCCTTATCAGTATTTAATTAGTAATTCTTAAATATTAATAATTCTTATTATAATCCTTATTTCTCAACAGTTTCCATATGAAATTATAGGCCTGCTTCATTAGAGCTAACGTTTGCTGTTCTCTTTGATGTTCGAACTCAAAAACACTGTAAAATGGGAAAAAATAAGAAGAAAGGTACAAAATATTTCTTTACAGCTGATTATAATAAAGCAGTAGTTAATTTTTCACTCTTTCATTTATTTATATATTCTTAGTTATAAAATATAAGTAGCATTTTTTTCTTTTGTCTGAATTTGTTAATTAATATAACATCTTTATTATTTTATTTTTATTAATAATAAATTTTTGTGTCAGTTTTTTTTCATGCCTATTAATTTTTCTTTTTTTAAATTTTAGTTGCACATAATTTCTCCAAAGAGGAACTGCTGGTCCTGTCAGTGACTGAAATAGTCAATGAGCTTATCATTGCAGACAGGGAAAAGAAGGATGTGGACCTAAATAAGTAAATAATCCAAGTTTTGTTTGGTTTCTGTGAAGCCTAATAGCGATGTAAGGAGAAAAAACAACATAATTTCCATAGCAACAAACATTTTGTTTTTCATGCAGATTGAAGACAAAAATAGCTAGTAAATACAATATGGCTAGTCAGCCTAGACTTGTTGACATCATAGCTGCAGTGCCTCAAGAATATAAGAAGGTGAGAGAATGTTATTTTAAACACATGATATGTGTTAGTCAGGATGCAGAATTACTTAGGTAGTGTAATCTTCTAAAGTCCTCATAATGGTAGAATCATAGTTTCATACATTTTTGTTGTATTTTTAAATTTCAGATTTTACTTCCGAAATTAAAAGCCAAGCCCATACGAACTGCTAGTGGAGTAAGTATTGAATATTATAAACAAATCTTACATTTTTAGATTTTATTTTTTATTCTTGCTAATGTAAGATAAAAATTAATACTCAGTCATCAAAATCATGGATTTGACAAACTTTTATTATTTCATTTTATAATTTCAACAAAAAAATTAAAAGTAATTTATTCACAATCAACCTCTGTTGACTAACCTTTGTTTGTTTTGTGCAAATTGTAAATTTAAAAGTTTTTTTTTTTTTATTGACTTTGCTGTATATAAACAATCCAGTTTAATTGATTGACAAAAAGTGTTGCTCTTTCTTGTTATAGCTCTTAGTGCTACACAAATGGTTTGGTTAAAATTGTTATTTATAACTGTAGTCAGTACTGCTGGTAGCTCTAGAATTGATTCTATCAACAGATTGCAGTGGTGGCAGTGATGTGTAAGCCTCATAGATGTCCACATATTGCAATGACTGGAAATATTTGTGTGTAAGTTGTCATTTCAATGAGTGATTGACCGAAATGCCTCTTTTATTTGTTTATTTGGGCTCATCTCTTATTAGTCAATGTGTAACACTTGTTTCAGGTATTGTCCAGGAGGCCCTGACTCTGACTTTGAGTATTCAACACAGTCCTACACAGGATATGAGGTTACTGCTGACATTATTGCTCACTAAAAAAATGCTCATTAAATGTTCCTATTACAAGTCATCATCCATACATTTTCAAATGTTAACTTTTCTTTAAAGTAGAATAGTAGTCACAATACTTTTTTTGGCTTTGTTTTGTTTTAATACTTTAATGTCTATCACCTTTTTTCTGTATTCTTTAGCCTACATCAATGAGAGCTATTAGAGCAAGATACAACCCCTATCTACAGACAAGGCACAGAGTTGAACAGGTAGTCCTTACTGTAATACACTAAAATAGTTTGAACATTAGACAGCTACTTGGGACATTTTTCATCTTACTCTACCAGAATTTTAAGTAATAATTAGCTCTTGTGTACAAATGTGCTTCAAAAATGTAAGAACTTAATAAAACAAAAACTTATTTTAAAATGTTTCCATTTTATTTCTTATTTATATAAATATAACATTTAAAATTAGGAAAATCAAAATCATATTTTGTAATTATATAAAGATATACCATTTTTTTCTATATGTGTATTATTTATAAACAGTATTTGATTTTAAAAATATTTCTTAGCTTCAACAACTAGGTCACAGTGTGGACAAAGTTGAATTCATTGTGATGGGAGGTACATTTATGAGTTTGCCGGATGATTACAGAGATTATTTTATCAGGTATTGAACTGCCATAAAATTTGACTCGATTGAAATCATCTTTTTATAAATGTTTAAAACTAACAGTGACTAAACTCAATATAATCCTCTCTCCACCACACACTAAATTTTATTCTCTGAATTGTAGTAGCCAAAAAGATTAAATATTTTTGCAACTCGTTTTCACAATTTAGCTCCCTGCCACCTTTAAATGTCTATTTATATATATATAGTACCCAAGTGTCTCTGTCTACTGCAATATTAATATACCCTACCATGAAGTGTTAGTCAAAGCTAAAAGTTTTAAGTCATGGATACATGGTCTATCAGTATGCATTCTCACAACATGTCCTTATCCCTATTTTCTATTCTAATCAGTAATATGTGAGAAAAATGTTCCTTCATTTTAAAATTGTATATGAATTTGTTAACTGACAGTATAATTACTGTTGTGTTTAATTCATTGTAATTAAACATGCTCCAGGAATCTCCATGATGCTCTCAGTGGCCACACAAGTTCCAGTGTTCAGGAAGCTGTCAAGTAAGTCAAATATGTTTTCTCGAGAGATTTTCATTCATTTCATTTGCTTTGAATAGTAACAGCTAAGGTCCCAGCCTTGCATGAGAAATATTGAAGTGAACAAATGGTTCAAATACAATTTTCTTCTATTGCAAAGAGGGTAAAATAAAAGAGGTTGAACATTAAGTATACATTTTTTTTTTGTATGGTCTTCAATATCATGGTTGAATAGGTGATGCAAGACAAGCATTGATTGTTTTTCTTGTTTAAATAATATTTTTGGACATGCTAACATGATAAGCTTGTGTTTCTTGGCTTCACTAGTGTTTTGAGTTGTTTTCTATACCTAATGAAATTTATTTTAAATCACTTTATCACGTTATTACTTTCTGTCTCAGGAGACCACCAGTTGTTTAATAATGCAGAAAATGTTCTCAATATTTTTAGATACTCAGAGAAAAGTACCACAAAGTGTATTGGAATCACCATAGAAACCAGACCAGATTACTGCCTGAAGAAACATTTAAGGTAAACCAACAAATCTTTCCACTGGCTTGTTGCATTGAAACGTAGGGGTAGTAAATTACATTTTTACTTTATCTTTCAATTTTGGCATTGAATGGAAAATATTTTTTATATCTTTTTTTTCTAATTTAATTAATATTAACATGTGAGAGAAATAATGAGCAAAGTGTTGTTTGAACTGATATCTGCCATTTTGTTTGAAGGATAGTCTCCATAACTTACAATCCATTCCAATTCTGTTTCTGTGCATCTAGTGATATGCTGAAGTATGGCTGTACAAGATTAGAGATTGGTGTTCAAAGTGTCTATGAGGATGTAGCTAGGGATACAAACAGGTACTTCAAAAACACTTTTTTTTAAAACTTGTTTCAAGTTTCAGATAATTGTTTATTTTAAGCGAAAATTACTCTATGAAGAAAAAACAATTGCTTGTTACCAGGTTTATTGTTGTTTTTTTGTTGTTGTTTTTTTAAATTCAACCCAATTTTTTTTTACAATTTAGTCTATTAAATTTGTTGATAAAATTATAAATAAAATGAAATATTGATTATTATTTGGGCAATGTTTTCATCTAAAACTTGTTGATGTTTGTAGAGGTCACACAGTGAAAGCTGTTTGTGAGTCTTTTCAAATGTCAAAAGATGCAGGTTTTAAAGTAGTTTCTCACATGATGCCAGATTTACCAAATGTTGGATGGGAAAGAGACATTGAACAGTTTGTGGTAAGCATTTATCATTTGAAACTATTAGCTCTTCTGTCGTGTGAATACTTTTATCTGTTAGAAATAGAAAACCATTCTTGAAAAAAAAACAATAATTATGTTGATAACCTTATTTCTTCCAAGATCGTTACATTTTGTTTTGACTCATATTATGGTAGAAGTATTTGATGTTTGTAACTCAATTGCTTAACTGTGTTAGATAGTACTATCTTTATTCTTGTTTTGATATTTTTGTGTGTCTTGGTTAATGGACTGTTTGAATTATCTCTCTTCTTGTACAGGAATTTTTTGAAAATCCAGCCTTCCGTGCTGATGGACTTAAAATCTATCCAACCCTTGTAATCAGAGGCACAGGTAACTTATATAAATTCAAGCATGTATAATTAATGCTAATCATTGAATGTGTTTAAAAAACTGTACCATCTAGGAGAAGTACATTTCTTGATCAGGCTCTTTTTTTTGTACTTTCCTATGCTTTGTTTGTGTATATTAAGCTTCACAATGACATGTATATTTCTTCCATTGGCTCAAATGTTTCTGTATTATATTATTCCATTAAATGAGGAATTTATATTTTTCTACTTCTAATATGTATGATTTGATTATATACTTCTATGACTCTCTAATCAGGCTCTCTGCAAACACTGCACAATGCGACATAAAAAAAACAACTGAAGAACATGAATAAACCTGATTGGGAACATGATACACTGGCTACAAATGCTTCACTCATCATATAATCACATACTGTGCTAAACTATATTGGTCTCTGTGTCATCCTGGACTCATGCTGCTTCAGTCTGGACTCTCAGTACTGGCCTGTCTTGCTGTGCTAAACTGTCCCAGACCAAATCATCTAGACTCTGGAACACTTTGTCTCCGTGGTCCACAAATGCCTTCTTGAAAGTGATAGAAATGATCACATGGCCATATCAGGAGTGATCATCACGTGGAGAATTCATACTTGCACTTCCTGTAGCTCCATCCCTTGACCTAGTAAACTTTCCCATTAAGACTTAATTAAGGTGAAGTCAAAGTCAACAGTTTCTATCGTCTATGGAATAATGCCTATGGAAATTTTTAAGAGCTCAAAGATGTAATAACCATTCACCATCCAGACATTTAGCTTTTCAAATTCACTAATTTGAGGCAAGCTTAAGTGGTCAGACAGGTATATATGAAGGATGGAAGAATTTATGGACATCCTAAAATATTAGTAGCCTACAGTTCAAAAGTTTACCACCTTCTTGTTCTCTCTCTCTCTCCTTATTTCTCTCTCTCTCTCTCTCTTTTACACATAATTGTCTGATTCACTAGGTTATGATGGAGAACTCACTTACTTAACTCTATGCAGGTCTCTATGAACTTTGGAAGACAGGACGTTACAAGAGTTATCCACCCTCTCAACTCATTGATCTCATCGCTAGAATTTTAGCCCTTGTTCCTCCATGGACTAGAGTTTACAGAGTTCAGAGGTCAGTACAAAGGGGTTTTTAATTCTAACAGACTTATAAAATTCCATTCCTTCTTCTTCTTCTAGCCAGCTTTATTGCTGCTGAGCTGTCAGCTCTTTTCCAGACTGTGCCAAGGAATAATAGTGTGCTGTTTTCTTCAGTTGTTCAACGTTGCTGTACAGGGTGTTGGTTATGTTGGGCTGGAGTGGTTGTAGGGTCTGCCTAAGGTGGATTAGGAAGGGGCATTCAAAAAGGATATGGTTTACGGTTTCATAAGGGTGGGCGCAGTGTCTACAAAGGGGGAGTTGTGTGGGATTTATTTTATTGAGATGGTAATTTAACAGAGGTATGTGTCCTGTCCTTAGTTGGAAGATTGTAGATGGCTCTTTGTGGGGGAGAAAGTTAATACTGTCCAGTTCGTTAGTCATGTTCATTTCTTTGTACATGGCTCTGCCTGTGTTTCCTGTTGCCCATTGGTTGAGCCACTCCTCTTTGTGGTTGTTGATTAACATTGACCTTAGAGTGAGGTAGTTAACAGGTCTATCTGGTTGTTCCATAGATGATCCTGCCTTTGAAAGCTTATCTGCCCTTTCATTTCCCATGACGCCAGTATGTCCAGGGATCCACTGTAATGTGATGTTGATGATTAATTTTGTCATCATCGGGTGTATTATCACTATTAGTGTTATCAACTCTATTGGGCTTTTTGAGGTGCTGCTGTTTAAGTGCTTGAAGAGTGGATTGGGAGTCTGTAAAGACAACAATATTTGATGGTGGTTGTATCCCTTCATATAATCTGTTTTCGACTGTCTGCAAAGCTATGGTAAGCCTCAATTTGGGCTTGGAAGTTTGAGCTGTAGTTGCCACAGGATGCACTTATTACAAAGTGTTTATTTTTGGGAAAGACCAGGAAGGCACCAAGACCAGCATTGATGGTGTATATATGGATGGCTGTTTTTGGATAGCTTTCAATTGTTTCGAACTTGCCTACTTTGAGCTCCAGTGGATTTTATTCTTTTGTTAGAGTGTTATTTATTAAATGTGTTTTAATGGTTGGTTGTTTGTAGTTAAGTCCAGAAGTTATATTTGAGAATCTGGTAATTGTTTCTCTGTTATTAGGTAGATGGTGTTTTAGGGGCTAGTTCATCAGTGAGTTGGATCAGAGTTCTTTGCTTTTTTTTTGCTTGTTTTTCTATTTCTCTGTATTAGTAATTTATTTGTATCTCTCAATGGCTTCTAATGCTGCTCTGTTGCGCCTTAACTTAAGAGGTTCAATATTGGAGTCTATTTCACAGGCTGCTGTGGGAGTAGTTCTCATACCTCCACTGATTAGACGCAAGGTTTGGTTTTGGATTGTGTCTAAAGATGATTGATAGGTTTTGTTGGCGGCTACTTGTATAGAGAGACAGTTATTCATGACATATCTGACATATCCAGTGTATAACTGTCTCCCCAGGATGTTCCTGCTAGGTGTTTTATTATGTTTAATCTTTGTGATGCCTTTTCTTTTAAATCTGCCATAAAGTGTTTTAGAGACAGTCTTTGGTCTAGTTTTACACCAAGATATGTTGGATTTTCTTCTTTATTTATTGGCTGTGAGTCTGTTTTTAGGATGTAGTTTCTTTTTGCTGTTTTGTTGCTGTGGCTAAAGATTGAATAAACTGACTTTTCTTTGTTTATTTCCATTATTTTGAAAACGTAGATAGTCAGCACCAGATATTTCTCTGAAGTCCAACTTAAGAGGTCATCTGCGTAAAGTGCCTTATTGACCGAAATGAGGTACAGGAGGTCATTATGAAGATTAGAATGAGTGTGCAGCTAAGGGCTGAACCTTGTGGTAGGCTTCTTCCAAACTTTTTTTTTACTAGAGATGGCACCTTCGAATTGGGTTTGGAGGTTCTGGTTTTAGAAAAGCCCTGATCCAGCTATACATTCTTCCATGGATGCCCATTTTTTTCATCTTCAATAATAGACCTTTTCTCCACACTCTATCATAGTCTTGTTGCAAATCTATAAAAACAGCTGTAGTATGTTTGTTTTCATGAAACCCTTCTACTGTGTCCTGGATAAAACTAAAGAGGTGGTCTTCTGTTCTACTTGCTTTCCTGAAGCCAGCTTGTACATTGTGGATTGAGCAAGTGCTTTCTAGCCACCAATAAAGTTAGTTATTGATCATTTTTTCTGCCATTTTGCCAATGTTTGATGTTAGAGATATTGGTCTGTAACTTTAAGGGTCTCCTGGTGGTTTATTTTTCTTGAAAATGTTTGCAGTTCTCCATTCCTGTGGTATGTCTCCAGTTCTCTATGTATGGTTGATAAAGTTAAGTATACAGTTTTGGGCCTGTGATCCTATTCCCTAGATCATTTCATTTGTTATTTTATGGGGTGCAGGAAATTTTCTAACTTAAGGTTTTTTTGGGCAGTATTGAGCTCGTATAGAGTGAAGGGAGTGTCAAAGATCTGACAATTGACAGTTGGAGCTTTTTCTTCTCTCTTTAGGATATTACTAAAGGCCTGGTTTAGTTGTTTTCTTGGATGTGACTTATTGATTCTAGCAAAGTATTTATTGAAGGTTTCAGCCTTTTTAAGGTTTTCTGAAATTAGGTCATCAGTGTCTTTTAAAGATTGGGGGTTTGTTATTTGTTTCTTTCCTGCTAGCCGATGTAGGAAGGTCCAGGCCTTTCGACCATCCTTGTTTTTAGGTCTAGTTGTTCGCATGTTGTGGTCCACTTTGTCTTTTTTTCTGTTTTAATTTTGTATATAATAAACCCTGTCAATTTGTTGTACGTTGTCTTGTTCTCTCTAGTAGGGTTTTTTTCTACAGTCTTCCTGGTCATGTTTCTTTCTTTTACTAATTTATCTAATTCTGATGTCCACAAGGGTTCATTCCTTCTAATGTGTGTATTATCACTGCCAACATGTAGTGTGTGTCTATGTTCTTAGAAAATGACACTTTAAGAAAATCAATGTTAGAACAAACTTTAAATGATGGAGATAAATTGTTTAATGAATATAAATGTAACATTCTTAGAGATATCCCAATGCCATTAGTGTCCAGTGGTGTGGAACATGGAAATATACGTGAGTTGGCATTAGCAAGGATGAATGATTTAGGAACACAGTGTCGAGATGTCAGGACTAGAGAAGTTGGTATCCAAGAGCTCCATAATAAAGTTAAACCTGATCAAGTAAGAAACTTATTTCTATGCATTTATATTTTTAAAAAAAACATCAACATTTTGTCAAGACACATCATGATCAAGTAAGAAATTTTTTCTTCAAAGTATATTGGAAAAAAAAAAGACTATTTTGCAGAGATTACATATATTTCTTAGTTGCTTCATTGGTTTAAAAAAAAAGATTTACAAATCATTTAAGTCCCTACAAGTGTGTTTCCTTAAAGTTAATAATGTCTAAGAAAAAGAATATTTCAAATTTAACTTGCAGAATGTTAGTGTGATTGTCTATAGTTAAATTACAAGGCTCTTTTTTCTCAACCTTATTTTGTTTATGGTTGAATTCTATATCCCTTATTTACCTTTATTAGAATTGAGCTTTTGTCCATTGGTTTAACCTGTTTTTCTGCCTCAGTAGAATGTCCAACGTCTGATGATGCTAAATCCAAAGACCTCCAATCTATTGTTTTATTTATTTTAATGCTCAAAGCTCTCTGAGATATCTCTATCATGGGACCTACATGGGCTCATCATATTTTTGTTAATTCTTGTCACACCAACATAATATTTACTATAAAAAATGTGTGCATGTGTTTTGATTTACAAATGAAACAATTGAAACTTTAAAAAAAAGGATTGATAGAGAGCAGTGTAATGAAAACAAAGGCCCTAAATTTCAATACTCCTTGGGCTTAGTAACAAATTGTGCTTTATCTTCTTTTGTAGAAATCAAGTTAATAGTGTCATCTTGTTTTAATTTCCTTTTCAATCAATTAACTTCTTTGAATTGCAGGCCGAGCTAATTCGCCGGGACTATGTTGCTAATGGAGGCTGGGAAACTTTCCTTTCCTATGAAGATCCAGATCAAGACATCTTGATTGGTCTGCTTCGCTTGCGTAAATGTTCTCCAGATACATTTAGACCAGAACTTAAAGGTGGATGTTCCATTGTAAGGGAACTCCATGTTTATGGCAGTGTTGTTCCTGTGCATACCAGAGACCCCAGAAAATTTCAGCATCAGGTTTGTTTTGTTCAACACTTGCATTTCTAATGGAAGTTTTTGTGCCTGGATTATTTATTGAAATCTAGCTTTGATAACAATCCTCTCTTGTAATATTTGTTTCCATTGCTTCTTTGAATTCAGTATAGGTAAGTCCTAGATTACTTCCATGAATTCAATATAGTTAAGTCTTTGATTTGGTCAGTAGATTACTCAATGCCTAAATTTTGCAGGGCTTTGGGATGCTGTTAATGGAAGAAGCAGAACGAATAGCTCTAGAGGAACATGGTTCAAGAAAAATAGCTGTTATTTCTGGTAAATATGTGTTGTTTTTTTTTGAGTTTCAATGATTGAGTATCAATTATCTTTAAACATATTATATGAAATACATTCGGGAGGGGGGGGGGGAATGAGAACTTGAAATAAGTTCATTCAGCAAGGACATTGGTTGTAAACAATCTTGCCAGTTAGTAATGAAAGGTTAAATCATGCTTTCCTCTCAAAATGTGTATAAAACCTGGATAGGAAAATGTGCAGATGGATTTCCACCTTTTTTTTTCCACTTAAATGTTATGAATGCCCTTTAAATGCCAACAAGGTGATGGTGTGGTATGGGTTGAAGTTCAGTTCACATTCTCATCAAAGCTTACTTCTTCACTTCTTCAAAAATGATGAGTGGATCACAGTGACTATCATATCACTTAGTATGTTTAGATGTTGCAATCATTTTTTGTGATTCTCCACAACTTGGTTTCAACATGATGATCTGCTATACCCCCCTCCCCTCAAGAAAAATCCTGGTTTAGTGAATGTGTAAATCTACTAGACTTTATAATATTCTAATGACAGCCCTTTAGATCTAGAGCTAGAACACAGTAGCCAAAATGCTTCTGAACATTATTAATGTGGAAATACCCACTGTCCAAGATAAATAATTTTCTAGTACTACAGTGGAACCTCGAGATATGAGTTTAATTTGTTCCAGACCCGAGCTCGTAAGTCGATCTACTCGTATCTCGAACGAATTTTCCCCATGTAAAATAAAATAAACCCAACTAATTGGTTCTAACCCTATATAAAGCTCCAAAGTTACCTAAATGCTGAAAAAGACATTATGAATTAATAAATGTACATGAAACACATATACATAAACAATAAAATAAATCATGAAATGAGAAATGCTTTAAATACAATGTATGTAAAGTAATGGTAAATGTACAGAATATTATCTGAGTGGCTGGCGACTGCGGCTGAGTGTGGGTGAGGAGGAGGGAGTGAAGGGTGAGTACAGAACTAAGGCTACGTAAACAACACTTCATTAACAGCATAAACAAAACAACACTGCTTCTTTTCAATGGATGTCATCCTCTTCTTCGTATCATTTGACTTTGCACTTACGTTAATTTTCTTGAGACCCATGATGCACAAGAATAATTCACATTAAAATCACTAAACTCGCTAGCTACAACACTCACACTACCGAGACGAGCCTTTGTTAAGTGCTTTGATAGGTGCGAATGGTCACTCGTAAAATGAACAAAAATTTCGTCCTTTGGCGCTGCTCGTATCTCAAATTACTCGAATGTATAGCAGCTCGTATCTCGAGGTATATATTTTAAAAATCATGATGGTCAAATTAAAGTTTTCCTAGTGCAGCCAAGGAGCTAGTAATTCTTTTCCCAGCTGTCCAGTTTCTAGGAAAATTGTTAGAACTTATATCTTATATCGAGAACTGTGTCCACCCAAAAAGAAGGTTTTGCCCACTCAACCCTTCTGAATGGGCAATAGTTAACTACTGTAAATTTGCCTTCCATTTCTAAAGAGTCTATTATAAATAAAATGATCAATTGAATCATGAGAAAAAGAAGGTAGAGGAATGATATGTGGATGTTAAGATGCAAGGTAGAGGAATGACATGTGGATGTTAAGATGCAGAGATGATTGAAGAGAAAGCAACATCCACCACATTGATGAGTGCAGTATTGCCAGTTGAAGTACACTTTCAAAACCAGAACAGGTCATTTGTTACTAATGGCTGGATCAAGTCATTTACCTTCAAGATATCATCACGGAATTGAATGTTTTGACAATATGGCAATCAATTGGTTATCAAGCCAGCCTGGCATCAACTAGCATTTATTTATATGTATATATTTTTCATTTCACTTTGGCTTTACCTAAAGAGTGGGCAACAGAATTCCTTTCTCAATCTTAGATACTAGTAAAATCCTTCAGTTTCTCTTTTGATCTTAGTGGTTGTCTTGCAACTTTGCTTTGAATACTTTGAATTGGAAGCAGTTTGTGGTTGTAATAATAAAAAAAAGTATTTTCTAAGATTGTCTTCGCCTAAAACAGACACAAGTTGAGAGAAAATTAATTTTACTATGTGTCAGTACCATTCTCAACTACTTTCATTTTAGTATCATTGTGTAATCATTTCTTTTTATCGTCCACAGGAGTCGGCACTAGGAATTACTACAGAAAAATTGGATATGAACTTGAAGGACCTTACATGACTAAAATACTCAGATAGAAGAAGGAAAATAAATTCTTTCAAAACTAGCCTTTGTGTTATGTTGTTCAATGTTTAGGGTTAGCGTTGGTTCATATGAGGAAGTTTTTATTCAAAACAAGATGAAGAACAAGAAATACGATGCAGTTATGTACATTTAGTGTTATACACTTTGACTGCTGAAGACTTGTGCTATGTCTCGCTAGAAATGCTTGCGAATAGATCTTTTTTCCTATCAGGAATGCTCTTTCACTACAAAACCAAAGTCTTACATAGAAACAGTTTCATTTTCTGGCATGAATATTGACTCAAGGGAAAGGAAGTTTATATTAAGAAAAAAAATGTAATCATTTCCCCTCACTATGTTCAGTCACATTTTGATGAAACGTTTTTGACCAAAACAAAATGAATATTGGTATATCAAAGTTTAGCACTGCACTTTTAAAACAAATGTCTACTAAACAAAAGTTTCCATTCTCTTTGAAACCAACAGAATTGGTAACTAAACTATATCAAGGTCAATGTCAAGTGTTCATTTCATGAATCCTAAACCCTTTTGTAAATGTAGATTTAGCAGTGACACTAGAGTTTTCCAATACTGCCATTAAATAATGGAGAGCAAAAGAAACAACATTGTATAACAAGCTAAGTATAACACTTCGAACTGATCTAAAAGTGAGCAAAAGTTTCATTCAAACTAAATGTTAAATGACAGTATAATGGTGGATTTTCTCCCACGTTTGATCCAAGTATGATTTGCAATGTGTAAGTTACTCAATTTGACGAACATTAAAGATAAAGATCTAGATTTAGATATGATTTTATTTGAAAGAAATAAAAGATTTTAAATTGTCACAGCATGTTTTAAACATATAACATTTTTTTATGCTGTGTATGTTCTCACTACCAATAAAAGAGACAGTCGTGTTAAAAATTGATCTACAAGTCAGTCAACAAATGTGCATTTTCTTCAACTGGCTTACACTGTGAACCAAATTGTTTTAGATCTAATTCTATTTTCGAATTGTATTTACAATAGCAATATGTAAAGTCTAGCTAGAAGTTGGTGTTTTTTTTTAATTAAAATTAAAAGTAATCCAACTTTTAAGAAATTTTCAGTAAATCTTATGTTAGCCATGTCCCTTGTTAAGGTTTTCCCATTTTTTTTTCTTTATTTCTGCTAATTTGTTTACATATAGACCAAGGTCTACACATTTTTCCTCTTCTTCTTTTTCATTCTCATTTGACATGTTGGAGGGTTCAGATCAGTAATCCTATATCTGAGATGAACTGCACAGTGGTTTCCAGATCAGGCAGTTCTCTGTATAGTTTTTGTTCTATAGGAAGGTTTTGGGGTCAGAGTCTTGTTCAGACCTCTTGATATGGTATGCAGCTTTGAAGGACATAGCATTCTCTGGTGATGTTTCGCTCATTCTGACTTTAAGCTTCCGGAACATATGTTGTCTCATTCTGTTGTGTCCGGTTCTGAGTAAAAAAATTATGAGTTGGTCATGTCAAGATAGCTTATAACAGGCATCCTTTTTCTTGTAATTGGGATGTGAGCTGGTCCAATTATCATTTCCTCTGAAAAATCAAGTTTTCTTAATGTATGACACCATTACTAATAATTTACATGAGAATGTAATTTTATGTTGTTGTTTCTTTAATCTACCTGCCTTTTTTGTACATTTAGTAGGACTACTTCAATGTAAAATGGTGTAGTCTGACACAAAATTGTTCTTATTACAGAATTATAACAATCTACTATTTAAAAAACAACAAACATTGGATTTTTGGTTAAAAGCAGGAAAAAAAAATATACTAAAACACTCATTGGTTCAGAAACTTGTTTCTTCAAAATACAATACTTAAAAAATAAATAATATTTCTAAATTTAACTACATTATAGAAAACAAATGACTCCAGAATTTTTTTAAATGATTTTAATAATACAAATGTAGCAAGAAACAATGCAGCCAATGAAAATGTTCATAACCTATATAAAAATTGATGTTTACAGAATATCTATTGGATCACTACAAATGAAATAAGCCATTCAACTGATATATTTGTAAATTATAAAAATAAAGAAAATAATGAAAATGAACAACAGTCAAATAAAACCAGATATTGTCAGACCAATCAATGTTTCATCCCACCCCAGACCTTCCATCATTGTTTGTAGTTCAAACAAGTTCCAGTGTCGAGTATAAATAAGTGATAAGGGGTATGAACAAAACATAATATTTACAACTCTAAAATCACCAAGTTAACATATCTCCCTCAGAATAGAAGAAAAACATTCCAATGATTCATCCACAGAAATGAGCCCATGGTAAAATCTAATATTAATTCCTTCATGTCCATGCTGTGTACATGGCTGCAATGGTTTCAAACATGTACCAGTACCAGACAGAGAAAATCCATGATCAACCACAAGAGCTTTTACATGGTACACAAAGCTCATAGATTTCTTTCCATAAAGTAACAGTCAAGAAATCATTAGAACAGCTAACTATGGCCATCCTATGTAACAAGATGACATGGACAGTTTACAGTTGATAATGTTCAGAGGTTTTGAATATCTCCATCAACTTTAGTAGTAGAAAGCACAAAGCCTTTTTTTAAAAAAAAAGGATGATGTTGTCTATCAAAATTTTTTATCTAAATTCGTAGACTTTTACATTTCTTCCATAGTCTATTTCTTATTTCATTGAATGCAATACATCAAATATTTACACAATGTATATACATGATCAAGTTTTCTTGTATTTTTTAAAGCCATATTATTTTAGCTTCTTTTAAAAAATGGGTATGATTAACTGGATGATATATTCTATTGAAACAAATTGTCAGCCATTGCATTGTTTTCCCAGACAGTGGAATGTACTCAATAGACATTTACACAAGAGCTTGGAGTCAAGTCAGTTATATATTTTCATTGCAGTTCATAATTTAAAAAAAAAAGGGATTATTTCACACACACATCAGGTCTGAAAAGAAAACTTTGGCACACTTAACCTTTTAATCTCACCCAAAAGTGTACACTAAGATATCTACATCAGTAATCATTGTTAGCTGATCCTTGGAATATCTTAATAGTTATTTAATTCTTGATCTGTGATGACTTTCATCAAACAATAGACTCTTTCTTAGACTTTTGTATTTATTGTTGCTGATACTGAATTCCAAAAGTATATTTGACCACAATATTTAACTTCCAGTTCAAATGAAGATATTACTAGAACATTTGTATGTCATAATGATTTCAAAGGAGTCATTAACAAGTGCAAATAAATAAAACGTGACTGAACTATTTCAAATGTACATGTTCTATTCATTGGTATTTTGCAATAGTGGAAAAATTAACATTATCCATATTAGACCAAGTGTCTTCACCACACACAGCTGTATGTTCTCTAGACTGCAACCCTCCCCACCAGCTAAAAGATATCACAATGTTGTGTTCAAACATGAAATAACAAAATTGAGTGTCTACTAACCATATAGTTCAGTGACATCAAACAACTTCAAGACATTCTAAGATACCACATAGACTCTTCAATGACAAACAACTTCAAGACACTCTAAGATACATTTCTTTTGTATACAAGAATGTCTTAAATGATAAAATGTGAACAAATGAGTGTATAGCTTAACGCAGGGTTGTTCTGAAACATCATTGACAAAGCTCATCTGAATCTGTAATCAACAGTCTTAATACAAGCTTGGTTTAAATTAATGAAGACACACTCCAACAAACATACTTAATGTCAGACAAATAACAAATACTGAAATAGGAATATACTTAACAGTAATTTTAAATTGCTACATACGAAGCTTTAAACACCATAGCACCAAAATCTTGGTACCATAGAATTATATTTTTAAACCTAATCTTAAAAGCGTAAATAATATATATATTTTTTTATAAAACTAGTATTTAAAAAAAAAAGGGAATTCTTATATAGCTACAATTTCCTGCAGTATTGCAGGGGAAGACAACATTCTAAACCATCCTTGTGACAGCCTTAAATGCAAGCCTTCCTTGTAACAAAGTTTAAGCCATTTATTTAAATCCCTACATAATGGCATTAGTATAAACAAGAAGAACCTGATTTTTGAAGCTTTAGTGTATATCAAGCAAAAACACTCACACATTTGTTTCTTTCCCACTCTTATACAGCTACAAGACAATAGTTTTGAGTTGCTACATTAGAACAAAAATGAAATTCAATTTGACTCACCTAAGCACATTCAAATTCTTTCTTCCATCATATGCTCTCCCAAAAGTATGAATCTATAGACCATGTAGAGTGACCAATACAATATGTTAGCACTAATTACTTAAGATCGTAGTAGCATGAAACACTGACAAGGCAGGTGTCAAGTCTAATCACATGCACACTGTCAACGCTGTATCAACAACATTTACGTCCCAGGACAATCAAACGGATCAGACTCATCATTAACTTTCATATACATTAATATACATTCCTGTCAATCCTCTAGTCTAGTCGATCTTGATTGCTCCATAGATACGTCTTATAAACCAGTAGGCAGCAAAGAATCCAATAGTCCCAGTGAATACCCAGAAAGTGAATACAATCAATATGGTGTAGCCAAAGTACAGCAAGGTGGGAATGAACTCAGTGATTTCCAGCTGAAACAATAAAATGACATTTAGTTTGACCAGCAAAAATAGTATTTTATGAATTGTTAAGGTCTATTCTTATAAAGGACTGATCAAGTAGAGAGCTTGTAAGTATCATAGACATCAACCACCTTCAGAGACAATGCAATGAGAGAAGAATCCATTATAAATTATCAGACCAATTCTTCACAGGCAGATTTTGTTTATACATGCAAATGTTTCCTTATTATGGCAGCTTTATGACAAAGTTTTTTTTTCCTTCTGTCTAAGGCCACCTCGACCTCTTACTTTCTGTAATTATCATGGCAGAACACTATCTCTCATGCTGCACGATTCTGTATTTACATTAATAGCACTGGTCTTGAGGTTAAATTGCAGACATCTTAATAGGTTAGCTTTAGACATATGATGGGTCTGGTTATCTTGACAGATTGTGTAAAGAATGTCTTTACAAATTCTTTTATTTTTATTTTTTTTTGCCATGCAGCTGACTTGAAAACCCTAATTTTTTTTTATACCATCGGAATTATTTTTCACACAATTTGTATCACATATGCCTATTTATAAATGTCATACTGTTTTTATGTTATTAAAACATAGACTAGTTATATAATTTTTCGTTGGAAATTAAATGTACTACAAGACAATTTATACTTCAGTGATATAAATAGTCATTGGGAAAAAAAAGGTAATATCAGAGATGAAAAAGAAATTTATATTTGATTTCTTATCCCAACAGTCCTTATTCATTATTATTGTACAAAAAAAATTAAACTATATTAACCATTCAAGTGATTAAAACCGTGAATCAGAAAAGAAAAAGACTACCATCAGGTTCTGTAGGACTCACCTTGGTGATGAAATAGAAGACTGAGTAAGCAAACACATAGACAGCTGATCCACCAGACACCACAAATGTTCTCCACCACCAGTGATAATCCTAAAGAAACAGTTTAACATTGTTTTATAGTTACATACATACTGTCACTGGACAAAAAGGTAACTCTAGTAGACATATTAGACTTTTAACATTGTCTTTTTCTAGGAAATAAAATCCTTAAGACTAAATTGAAACCTACCTCTCCACACAGCTGAAAATATACCATGACAACAGCAATCTGAGAGACAGACACAACCAATATGATGAAAACTAGAAACAAGAAGCCAAACAAATAGTAGTACTGGTTTTCCCATATGGCCTAGAAGAAAGAAAGATCTAAAATAAATCATTAGTTGAAAAGAAAGCTAAGATATGAATTATAATGTTCAGTTTAGTTGTAAATAGGATCCTCAATTGACTATTAGTGTATAAAAGGGACTTACAGTAAAAATAAAGAAGAGTTCAATAAACATGGCTCCAAAAGGTAAAATGCCAGCCATCAAAGTTCTGCCAACAACACAAAAAATGCCATGCTCAGTCATCCAGATTAGTGTTAATCAATTCAAGCTAAAATAACTAACAGAACATATTATTGATAAATCTGAACATTTACACTTACCCAAGGAAAGGGTTCATGTACCAGGTCTGTTCAGGTACTTGTCTAGGAATCTGATTTGTTCGTACTGGATGCTCATAAGCCTAAGAGTAGAATTAGATATGTAACAACTACATAATGTTAATAAGATTACAAAGAGAGTTTGTGTTATCACACAAAATCAGAGGCAGCCCCCATCAAATTCACCAATGGACGAGAAATATATTCAACCCAATTTCTTGTTTTGATCGCTTAAAGAAATGTTTAAACTTTGGCGTTATTTTTCACATAAAAGCAAACAGCGCAACATGTTGTCTTTGATAAGACTCTTCTAACTCTTCTGGAATAAGTATTGTAGTGTTAAGTGATCACCTAAGATCAGCATGGAAACCTCCTAATACAGTGTCAGTGGGACCTAGTGCGGTAGCTCAGGGGTCACCCATCCCCATCAACTTTCTTGAAATATGTTCCAATGAACACTATTGCTAGTTGTTGTTTTTTTTGGTTGAACCAATACAGTGAGATGATTACTTACTTTTATTGATTTTTACTCAAATGTAAAATCCCAATGTTTATTTATTCAAATGTTATTTCAAATTTTAAAATAATATTTATTAAAAATTATAAAGAGACTTAACATCATATGAACATGTTTCTTTTGTTATACTTTAAATGGTATAACGTTGTGTTGTATCATTTACACTTAAACTACCATCTAGGTGTGTCAAGGCATATTTGGGCATATACATCAGATTCACTTCTTGATGTGAAACTACTGCTTATATAATAAATAAATCTGCACCACTAAGCTATTAGATTAACTATTTTTCTAATGGATTATAAAATTAAATTTTGTTCAAATTGTTTAATACAATTAAACTTAATCTAGATTCTAGATCTATGTCTGGCCTCTATTTATTGTAATTTAGATTGTTGTCAAGAGTATAGCCTAATGAGGATATGTGAAAACTGCACGCTATAAAAGTAGTTCTTTTTTTTTTTTTTTTTTAAACTTACAACTAAAATTTGAATCAGTATTCTATTCCATGAGTTAGTTAATAAATGGAAAATCTCTTTTACACCACTTTTAAATGAAAAACTTCAGGGGAAGTAAGTCTTATTAAAAAATTAACAGGTTTCTTCATTAATAAATCAAGCTTCATTCATAGATTCGCGCACTGGTACAAAAAAAATTGCATCTAAGGTCACAATTGAAAAAGGACCAATGGATCATTATAAAATAGATTTTCCATTTATTAACTATCTCATGGAATAGAATGCGTGAAAATAACTAAGTCAATTTGCTTTTTATTCTAGCGCCTACATTTATATTTTAAATAGTAAGTAATTTGCACGGAAATCTTGCAAACAGTACAAAGGTAATGCTAAAATTTAACATGCAGCCAAACAAACTTAGTAATTATTTAGGTGGTATCTTCAAGAATAATTCTAAAAATCTCACCACGATTTTACTTATATAAAGTTTGTCTATCTTTAATACAATGAGACTCACCTGTTTTCTGAATCCAAAGTAAAAGCCCATGAAGACTAATGGTAGTGAGATACCAAACCACATACACAAGAGAGCCAGCATTGTTGTGAATGGAACCTGTCAAATAAACCAAATAAAAAGTCATTAATGTAATGAATATTTACTATAGTGTATTAACAAAAAAAAAAGAGTGATTGTTTAAATAAGCAAACTGACAATTATTGACTAAACATTACAAGATACTTTTCATTAGAAAATAGACTACTTCCATCATTAGAAAGTTCTCACTAATAAATTAATACATTTTATTATTATCTTAATTAAAAAGAGATGTTCATGTTAACCCTAGTACTATAACTGACTTTCACAGAAACAAATACTCACAGCTCCAGATGAATGTTTGCCCCAGATGAAAAAGTTGAGCAACAAACTAACTCCAAACATGATGGCAGGGTACACTGTTGCTGTCTGCAAGTAACATAACATAGATTGAGTCACATAATGTACTAGTCTTCTATTTATGGCAATGTACAGAGAGCTCACCTGAGACTAGGTTCCAATACTTGAGATCACTTACTTGAAATGCAGCTTTCTTCCACTGCAAGCCTTTCATTGTTTTGTAAAGACGAGCAGAAAAATAGCCAGCAAACAAACTGAAACATGGAATGTAAAATGTTTAATTCAATAGACAAATAAAAATAATTAAAACATAATGGTTTAACTATGTAGATAAGAACATTGCAAAATAACTATGTTCAAGAACATTTGATGACAATGCAGAAAATAAAAACTAAAAAGGTTCTTGTTTAACATATATGATATAATGACTATATACAATAAGCTTCCATCACAAATGGGGTTGATAATTTTTTTTATTTAGATTTTTTTTTTATGGTGATTGTAAGATGTAATATTGTAACATGATTGGCACCTGTATAACTACTGATAACCCTTACCCCATAAACATGTAGAGAAATATTCCAACTGTCATGAGAGAGCCTCTAGCAGATGGTGATAACATTCCCAACATGGCAAAAACTGAAGAACAGAGGACATGAGAGAGAGAGCAAGGTTAGCACAAAATATACAATTGACTAGAGTGATCGCTGATTAAAATAAAGAGTGCTTTTTAGGACAATGGAGTATGTAAGATACTCACAAATTGTAATCAATGCCATAAAAAAAATCTGTATGCCTGCACCAATTAAAGATGTAAGTAGTTTGGAAAACCGTGGTGGGCGGAAAACATCCCCGTGAACCAGCTTCCATCCTGTTTCTTCAACTGTTTCATCCTGTTCCATGAACAGAAATAAAGTCAAGAAATGAGCATCCATTTATTTTACTTTAGATCTCTACATTTACCAAGCTGCACATGTAAGCTACCTATTGTTTTATACCACAGAAGTATGTAATTCTAGAACACCATTTTCATTTTTATAATACAACATAAATCTAGTTGTTCATGCCTTTCTTTAAAATAGGGAGATAAATGTAAAATTTCAGCAAAGAACTATTTGGTTGTTAGTAATAACAAAAAAATTATTACATAAGATAAACATTTACCAAATCATCATCTTTGTTATATTGAGCAATATCTCGTCTAAGAGTCCTCACCATGATCATAGTTAATATACCTGTAAAAAAATTTCTTTGTTTTATCAAGTGCTCATTGGGATAAGCAAGTATTAATCTAATCAGAAATAAATATTGGTTCCCAATAAAGAGATGCAAGCTTTCAATACTTTCAAAAAAGAATATAATGTTCAAACAAAGATATACATTTTAAAGCTTCTATAATATTAATAATGAATGATCGTTTATATTATCACTTCTAGCATTGAGGCAACATGAAAAATACAAAATTTAAATATTTAAAAATTTTAATCTATTCTTTTCCATGGTGTTAAATACAATACGACCTCTAAAAAAAATAAGCCAATCTTAAATTCATGTCTCTTGGTTTTAAAAAATTCAATGGATATTTTTTATTAATACCCCAGAAAAAAGATAAAATCCCATAATTTGAATCTTGGAAGGCTAGGGACAACATTAATTTCAGTGCTTTATAAAATGAAGCAAGTTCTCTTTTTTTTAAACCAAATAAAACCAAAAGACTATTCAACATTTACTTTCACAAATAGTATTGATTTCTTCAACCTTACAAAGAAAAAAAAATATACTGCATTTTTCTGCAAAGTTTTATATTGGTAGACAGACTTACCAGAAAGAAAGAAAACAACAACGACAGAATTGATGATAGAGAACCAATGTATCTGCACATCACTCATAGCCAGGTATATGTCCCATCTTGAAGCCCATCCGATATCACTGTTCTCCCATTCTACTGAATATGTGAACAAAACCTCTGTTGGTGCTGCATATAAAAAATAAACACCAAATGAGATGAAATTATACTAGTAATAATTAATTTTTTTTAAATATATCAATGATCTTATGGGTCATTGGTGCTATCTAATTGATGTATGACTCACTAGCACTATTAAAGATTGTCAGAAAAATAAATTAATAAAAACAAAATTACCATCATCATTGATTTTCTGGGGGTTTTTAGAAGCTGCAAATTCGCACTTTCCATCTTTGGGATCAAAAGTAATTTCTCCTTTTGCATAACTGTACATAACCAAGCAAAAAAACTTTAAAGTAAATCAATTTTTTTTTAATTTTAAGTTCACTTTTTTTTTCTTTAAGTAAGCAGAAAGTAAGAAATCTGTTGAACAAAAAGTATCTAATAGTATCAACATAATGTTACCTCTGGGGTTTAACTTTAAATCCAACCACTCTGTTAGCTCCACTAAAAAAAAAAATATATAAATATAAATGTCAAATTTGGAAACTTTGGCAAAATTGTAAATAGTATATTTATATATAAGTACCAAGAATGAAATTAATTTTGTTCTACAAAACTGTATTTCGGTCAATGAATTAGTTCAACTTACTCTTCTCGTTTGTGATACAAGAGAATCAGATTCAGATGATTGTGCAAATAAGCCTGAAACAGTAATGTCAGGTATTTGAACAAAGTAGATTAAGTCTTGGACATACTATACAAAGAACAAGTGAACATTTTGCAAGGCAGCTCTGAACTGGATAAGAAAGTTTGGGAGACCAAAGCAGATATGAAGGAAATTTGTTGAACAAGCAAGATGGCAGGATGGACATGGCCCCATTCAAGGGGATTGCCCAGAAAAAAAATAATGAAGTGAAGAATAATTGTCTTAAATAAGAAGCTTCTTTTTTTTTGGGGGGGGGGGGGGGAGAGGAGAATTAAACAGAAAAAGAAAATGAAAAATGTGACTTTTTTTTTTTTAAATTACAGAGATTTCACATGCATTTCCTACTATGAGAAAAATAGACTAATCTTTCAACTATCTAAATAAAATCAAAATCATTTTAAGACTCTATTGAGGTCACTATTTTACTAACTGATAAATTATTAAATTATTTACAGGCAAAAATTATACTAGTTAAAGAAATTCTAACAAGTTTATTCATAAAAGATTAATGAAAACTCATTAAACAAACATATGGCAGGCTAAAAAAAAAAAAGAAAGATTGATCTGAATGTTCTTTTTAGAAACATACGCATGCTATACATTAATACTAACTTCTTTTCCTGACACCACACCAAGTTTATACCCATGTTCATAAATAGTTTGACCATCTGGCATAGTAAGAGGTGTTGCACAAGGGAGGTTATCAACGATTCTGAAACAGAAAACATCATATCACTAGAGTTTATGCTTCCTTAGGAAGTGTAAAAAAAAAAAAAAAAAATTACATAAAGCATTTACTGATACAAAGGAATTGAATTACTTGTCTTAACAAATGTTAGGGTTAAAATAACTAATACATTTACTGATACAAAGGAATTGAATTACTTGTGTTAACAAATGTTAGGGTTAAAATAACTAATACATTTGCAAGTATCTTGAGATTAGATGTAATTTTACATAACAGAGTTAGTGAAATACTTGGCACACAAATAATAAACACAGAATAAAATGAAAAAAAACAACAACTTACAAGTGCACATAGTAGTCATGTAATATTTTGTCAGCCAGATCTTTACTTTTTTCCTTATCCATTGAAACTGTTACAAAGTCATTCTTTTCATCTTGACAGAGAACCCTGCATTTGATGTTTTCCTCCATTCTCACCTGAGCAAACAAAACAACATCAAGAGTCTAGAGTCTAGTCTTGCTACAGAAATGGAGGTTGGAAACAAAATCATTAGCTTTACAATTTGTTATCAAATCATGTTTTTATTACCTCATATGGAGTACTGACAATACGATCTCCTCTCAATACTTCACCTAGTAGACAGAAAAATAAAGTTAACATTTCCCTTAAAAGATAATTATGTTTTTCTACCAAATTTTCAGAAAAAAAAAGGGGGGATAAGATATTCCACTAACCTAAATTCTCAGCCTTGTACACAACTCCTTTTGTGGGCTTGCAAAATGGCAAGGCATAATATTCATATGGAAGCTGTGTTTTAATACTAGTCAGTTTTACAGCCTAAAGTATATATAAAAAAAAAAAGTAATTTAAAAATATAAAACCCAAGTAAAAGTTTAATAATTCATTCTAATATCATGTCATAAATCTTATGCTAGCTTCTGAAAAAGATATGTTAAAAATATCGCATCACAAAAGTAAACATTGATTTTCAGAACAATTTAAAAAAAACAACACATTACATTGATTGACCTTGTTTTTCATCTACTTGAAAAAAATCTACAAGAAAAATGATACACAGATTTCTATGTGTTACATTTACCTTGACTTCAACAACATCATGAGGCTTGAATTCAATTGGTGCGACACCAGGTAAGTAAAATCCCAAGACTAGACTGTTACAAAAGAACAGTGCTGCTGCCACAATGTACATCTGTAGAAATGTTCACATGATATCAAAAAACTACTCAATTATAACAAGTATAATAGTCTGGTCCTACTAGTTCTCTTAAGAAAGGGAGCCATTTCATTTACAGTAGCACAGACAGTATGATACTGTATCTGTAAATACTATAATGTTAGTCACAGGGCCAGTGTGTAACTAGAGTCTAGAGTGACTAGGGTAGATTATGCTATTCAAACCAAATATTCAAAGTTTGACTTTAACAGCACATTATTTGATAATAGTTTGACATAGAAAAGAAAATGAAGTATCAAAATCTTCTTTAGTTTAAGGAGAATAAGGATGACTATTTGCACCCCTACCTATATTTGTTATTATAATTTAACTCATGAATTTAATTCAAACAAATTTTGTCACACATTATTTGATTCCAAACACCAAAATTTATTTCAAACAGTCTTTATATTTTGGCATCAATAAACTCAGATTTTAATTCTATATTGATATTAACTAAATTTTAAGATCCCCAGGCATAGCCCCTCACATGAGATCATTAAGATGTTTTCAAATTATACATATATATGAACACAAAAAAATAAAAATATGAAAACACTTATTCTACCAAAATTAGGTCACTAGGATAGTGACTTCTACACTGACTTTTAGACTTTTTTTATGTTTGCATGATTAGATGTGTGTTGAATGTTTGTGTTTTTTATTTATCCATTTAATAAATTTCTAATACAGATGATCTTTTGTAGTATATTACGGGCTAGGATGGCCACTCTTGTCTAAATAGCTGAATCCTCTATATTCTCTCTATATAAATCTAGATCTATCTAGTAGGTCTAGATCTAGGCATTTAACTTCATTCAATGTATCAAGCTCACTCCAAACATTTGCCATTTATTCTCTATAAAAAACAATAACAAACAAACAAAAATATAATATTATATAAGATCATTAACATTGATGTTCAAAACTGGCTGTTTGAAATAAATTTTAGTAAGAAAGTCGTAATTTAATACAAACACCCTATTAACTTTTTATTTGTGTGGAATCAAACAACTTGGCTTATGAATCAAATAAATCAGCTCCAAAAACAGAATAAATATTGCCAGGCTCTTAAGCATAGAATTAGCCAACCAAAAAAATATAGTCTTAACCCTAGGAAGAGGTAAAGTCATCCTAGTAACATAGGAAAAAACAACAACCTGACTTACAAATTTGAAATTCCTTTTTCTTACATAAAAAGACAGCTAAATGGAAGGAAATTGGGTCAGAATCATTGGAAAATGGACACGCACATTATAGTATTATACACTAATACAGCATGCTAGTTAGTTTCATATTAAATATAAAAATAAAGATGTAATGACCACAAAAACAGCAAGTTGTATGGATTCATGTAATGTCCGGAATAAATATTAACTACTCTTGTACTAGAAAGTAACTAGATCTAGATTATCTATAATCTATATATTTATATATATATATATATATAGAGAGAGAGAGAGAGAGAGAGAGAGAGAGAGAGATCTATATTTAGATCTACTTGTATTTTGTAAGACTTTTCTACCATACTCTAGTGACTCTTGTGTCTCTAGACAGACACACTAGGCTTCAATATGTCTAAATCTAGGTGACTAGTGACACTCTTACTTACTAGATCTAGTCTAACACTAGTAGTAGTGACACTCTATTATTATTATATTATACTATACATCTAGTTTCTAGTCTAGAGACTGACTGAGTAGAGACTAGACTCTAGATCTAACTAGATTAGATCCCAGAAATCAGATCTAGATCTAGGACTAGGACTAGCATTATAGAAGTAGCCTTCGATGGAAAGTTTTACAGAATAATGAAATAATGACATTCACATTGAGTTGAATCAAGATGAATGTGATTCCCTGTGAATAGTGTGAATACTCTGTAGACTTCAGAATTAGAATACTGAATACACTGAATAGTAATTAGGTAATAGATCTAGATCTAGATGTAGATCTAGTGACTTCTTGTCAATCTAGATTCTAATTCTAGAACTAGATTATATATATATTTATAATATTTTTCTAGATCTCTTCTGATTCTGTCTCTAGACTCTAGATCTATAATTCTATAATCTATATTATAATTAGATCTATCATCTAAATCTAGATTCTATATTATTATATTAATTTATATAATTATTATACTATTTATTATAAAAGTACTTTCATTTATTAATTTAAATTTTAATAAAAATAAAAGTAATAAAATTATTAAAAAAATAGTCGATCTTTTTTATTAATTCTAGATCTAGATATCTATTCTATGTACAGTATAGTTTAGATGCTAACTAAGCCTATCTATCTATATCACTCTAGTAAAACTATAAAACCTTGCAAGAAACTATGCAATTTCAATTTCGGTAATAAACAAAGAAAACTTAACAATAATAAACAATAATTTGCTTACCAAGGACGCCATCTTGTTTCAAACGTGGAATACGTGACGTCACGATCGGTATGTATCGGCATATTTCGCCAAGTGCACAATTATTAGATTATATTGTGTAAAGTGTGTAAGCCTACTGTGTACAAGACACACTTTCAATCATTCCAACTTAATGTGCTATTTCCATAGCTCAGTATTTTAACTAATTCACATCGACCTAGATTTGTAATTAATCAAAAGATATTAGACTATACTATATATTATATATTATTAGGGCTAGGCTATATATATTTGAGGCCTACATGCATGCATATATACGTAACATATAGGCCTCTATATAAAATTTCATGGGCGTAGCCGGGTACGTAAGGGTTTCGGGGCTCTATCAGCCTACGGCAGAAGGGATGGAATTTTGTGACTTTTTTCTTCAACTTTTTTTTATTGTTGGTGATATTATAGGTATTTCGATTTAAAAATCATATGCATAATGCAATGGAACCTACTTATAGATAGAGCGTCTGAGAAATGTTTTCCATTGATATAAATTTTATTTTGCTGAGTTAATTGTAAGGGAAGTTATTACAATTTTAGTCCTCAAAAATTAGCCTTCTTTAGCTTTTTGTAAAGCTAAAAAAAAATCTTTGACCGAGAAACTTTAATATTACAGATAATTATATAGACTATATTATAAAAAGTCTTAAAGTTTCTTTTTCATTAATATTTAGGCCTATTCTGTTAAAATAAAGTATTCGCTAGAAATTAATTCAAATAAAAAAAAGCATTCGACAAAAAATATAAAAATAAAGTGCTGGGTTTAAAACCCCATCCAGAGGGTTTTCTAGTTTAAAACTCCCACTGCATCGAGTTTTGTTATTTAAATTAAACCCCTCTTCTATATTAAACTAAAGCGAAATAAAGTCACCGAATTCTACAGTGTAGCCAAAAGGGGGTGGGGGTTGTTTAAAAGCCCCTGTTTTATATAATCCTCCCAAGATGCTTTGACGGTAAAACATCCTTTTTCGGTTAAAAAAAAAGTCTAAACCAATATAGTCATCAAATTCCATGAGCTTAGCAAAGAGGGGTTTTGAGGTTAACCCTCCTTTCCAACAAAAGGAAAAGCAAAATACTAAATTTCGTGAGTGTAGCCAAAATGTGTTATGTGGTTATATACCCTTCCCTCCTCCGATAAAAAACTACAGTTAATCTATAGTTTTCAATTTTTACTAGTCGCTGGGCTCCATTAATAAAGTGCAGCGAATAGCAGATTTGGTTTTTGACTTCCAATTGTTCATTTCAAGAGTATCACTATAATGCACTGTAGATACCTCAGATTACGCATTTTTTTTTCAATACCGGAAATAATGCTTGAGTGTAGCCAAAGTTTTTGAAGTTAAAACCTCGAATCTGAGGTAATAAAAAAAAATCATTAAAAATAAAGTCAACAAATTCGATGAGCGTAGCCATGGGGGTGGGGGTGAGATCTAAACCCCGCTTCCAATAAAAAGAAAAAAGCTACAGTCACTAAATTCCATAAGAGAGACCAAAGGGTTTTGTGTTTAAATTCCACCCTCCAATAAGAAACTAAAGGACAACAAGTTTTCAATTTCTACCAGACGCTGAGCATCATTAATAAAGTGCAGTGAATGGCAGATTTGGCCTTTGAAGAGTAGCAGTATAATACACTATAGATAGCTCAAAATATGCATTTATTTAGTTTCAAATATCGGGGGAAATGTTAGGCGCCGGGGCTGCGCACCGACCCCGCTGGGAGAGCTCACAGCGCTCCCCTCAGCCTAGACCTCCTAGCTGTATGCAAGGAAGGGGTTTCTACTGTTTTTCCATTATTTCCAGGAATAATTTTACTAGGGCGCAAAAAACGTCCGAAAAAATGCAGGGCCAGAATGTAAAAAAAAATATATAAAGTTCCTCCTTCAGACCTTGTGATCTATAGGACAGATGATGTGAAGGTCAGAATGTAATGAACATTAATTACGTATACACACACACACACATATATATTATATATATATAGCTTTTGTGGCTGATTCTGATACTCAGCTACAGTCCCTGGTTGACAAACTATCTGCTGCTTGCCAGAAGTTCGGCTTAAACATCAGTCAAAGCAAGATTAAGATACTTGTCCAAAACACAAACACTGCACCTCAAGTAAGCACTAATGGCCAACCACTAGAAATTGTTGATCTTTTTTGTTACCTTGGCTCCATCATATCCAACAACACTCTACTGGATAAAGACATAAACAACAGGATAGCCAAGGCAATGACCATCATGTCACGGTTGCAGAAAAGAGTCTGGGACAACATATTGCTGACTAGCAGTACTAAAGCCCTAGTCTACCGGACCTGTGTGTTGAGCACCTTGCTGTACGGAAGTGAAACATGGTCAACCTACTCATGGCAGGAAAAAAAGCTGAATTTCTTCCACCTCCGATGCCTAAGGCGGATCTTTAAAATAAGGTGGTAAGATAAGATAACCAATGAGGAAGTGCTTCAAAGAGCAGGGTGCCAGGACATCCGCTATGTTATCAGCAACAGACGCCTTGGCTGGCTTGGCCACGTTCGTAGAATGCCAGTAGGTCGACTTCCACAGGACATCCTGTATGGCGATCTAATAGAAGGCAGGAGAGCCGCTGGTCGCCCACTTTTACGTTATACGGATGTATGCAAACGCGACATGAAGCTCTTCAAAATCGACACTGGCAACTGGGAAGAGGTGGCACTGGACAGTTCCACATGGAGAGAGAGCATAAAGGAATGGTTGCAGATTGAAGATGTCATACACAACAGAAGCATAAAGAAGGGTTAAAATGCAACGGCGCCTGGTGATTAGATATGCCCAACCTGCGATTGCAGCTGTGTATCAAGGATTGGCCTCTTTAGTCACACAAGAAGTTGCAAAGGGAAAAGATCGTCTCTCGAGACGTAAAATGCCACAGAAATATTATATATATATATATATATATATATATATATATATATATATATATGAAAAAAATTCACCCCTCAAAACCCTCCCCGAAAATATGTTCAGTTATTTAAATAATACTGAAACTATAGGACAATATAAAGCATTAATTCAAGCTCATTTAGGAAACCAAATATTTTAAGCGCATTTTTTGTTTTCATTTTTAAGAAAGAAGGTATGGACCATAATATTTTGACCACTAAAAAAAAAAAGTTTCTTCATCCGACGGAAGAGGAGATTTAAGTTCCTTTTCTCTCCGCGTGTGTCTCGAGCAAGTAGCTGGCTCACCGCTGTTCAGAGAAATATTTCCTACTTTGAATAAGTCGGCCAGAATAAAGCTAAAATGGTAAATATTTTGATACTAGAAAAGTCTAGGTATAGATCTTGTTTTATTCTTGACTCTAGAATGATGACGATTATCATTATTAGATATATTACTCTCATTAGTCATTAGCATCTTTCTATGACTATCAATACTATCATGAATGATGATTAGACGATTAGTGTAGGGATGTGAAATAAAAAAATTATCTTTGAAAAATCAATTTTTTGTTAGTACATCATTAAAATACTTTGAAAGAACTTTCCAATGGTGTATAAATTATGACTTTAACTTTGAACAGTTAGAAAGATTTTTTTTCTGGTGTATTTGACCGGCAAGATCCTGTTTCAGTTCATTTATTTACCGTTGCTATCATGGCAACAGGGGGCCACTTTTTGCCAGATGGACTTCGTTACTGATGCAAAAATAAAACAAAAAATAAAATTGAGGAAGTTTTTTTTGCTGCCAACTAAAAAATATAATTTTGATAAATAAATATAGATGGGTTAGTAAGTGTAGACCTATTTTATTTCATCAAAACATATATTTTCATTTTAATATATCGAGAATCTATAGCATTTCTATACATTTGTATGTGTTTTATAGCTCAAGTTTGTTAATAATAAAATGTTTATGTTCTGTCTTTCTCTGGCAATTATTTAATAAACTTTAAAAAAATCCTCATGTTTCTTTTTTCCAATTTGCTAATGGTTCAATTAATATTGCGTGTGTGTGTGTCACCGATGATTTTCCCTATTATCCTATACGTGGACTTTTTTGTTTACATTTTTTTACAATTAATACGGGTATTTGAAAATAAAATATTTTAAAATTTTACTTACCGATTATCCATTAGCCTATCGTGATTAATGCCGGCCCCCCTACTTTCTCATTCTGGACTTGGGACCTGAGGTGAACTCCAATTGGTGACAAGTGCCCTCGTAAGGAACTCTGCTGTTTGGCGTAGTGCCTCATAGCTTCCATACAAACATAGTGAACCACTGTATACGTCTTACCGCAGCTCGCTGAGCTGCGAACACTCTTGCAAGACGTGCGCCACCGTCTCTTCTGATTCCCCGCAGTGTCGGCAACAGGCATCAAAATTTGGCCGGAACCGGGCGAAGTACGCACCTATGGGGCAGTGTCCCGTACGCCACTGCGCTATTGTTGTTTGTTCCGACCTTTTTAGCCTCCACCACAAGTCCTCTCGATTTGGGCGACGCATGTGCTGCCAGAATCCCCTGGCAGTGTTGGAATCATCCCAGGATTTCAACCATTTTTCATGTACCCACTCTCGTATAACTGTGGTAGCCTGTTGGAAGGTACTTGGTGACTCGAAAGTGGGCACGGCCAGCGCTCCTTCTCGTGCTAGAGCATCAGCCACGGCATTGCCCCTCACGCCGCAATGCAAGGGCACCCACTGCATAAAGATGACAGCTCCAATAAATAGGCGGATGTTATTTGCGGCGGCTAATGCCTCTTCCACCAATTTGGACTTTCCCCCTAAGCCAGCCATGGCTTGGAGGCAGGACTGGGAATCGGTAACTATTACAACAGTTGTCGCAACGGTTATCTTTTCGCGCAGTTTTTGGAGCAGGTAATTGAGTGTATTGGTTAATTCGTTAATTCTGCATCAAAACTACATGTGGCGAGGCTTGTCTAGTTCGTGTTCTGGGTAACAGATATAGGCCCCATACCCAGCTCTTACGGAGTCCTTCATGACCGACCCGTCTGTGTAACAGTAGATGGAATCGGCCGGGTAGGTCTTTAGTGTGCCCAATGCCATTTTTCCGAGTAAATCCGGGTGTGTGTGTCGTTTTGAGGCCCCTTCCAACCCGTGTATAGTGAAATTTATGGGAGGGATGTGCTGTCTCCTCCAGGGCGGGCACGTGCTTATCCGTCGGATTGGGACCCGGTCAGTGGAGAGGCCAGCTTGAGCACTCAAATTTGACGCGCGGTGCATAAATGATGTCCATTTTATCCTGTTTTTTACTCTCCACTGAGTGACTAATGTATGGGTCGGGAGCCCTGGTTCGCCCCTTTGGTAGCGTTCCAGGGCCGTTAGCACGTCGCGCTCTCTCCTCAGGCTGAGAGGAGCCACGTTGGACATGATTTCTGCAGCGGAAGTTGGGCTCATTCTATAGGTGCCGCAAATGAATCTGAGAGCCTGGGCCTGTACACGGTCACCCACCTCTTTCAGCCCCATCTTATACCCCCCCCCCCCCCCGGCCCGCTCCCGCAGTTTCACCCATTTCAGCTTCAGTGACTCTAGTCTAGAGGCTAGATTACAGACAGTCATTGTACCTGGTATATATCTATCAAAGTTAATAAATATTTATGACATTCTTTTCTATAAGGACATAAGCTGTGTATAGCGTGTTCTAGATACTATGCAACAAGCCACGTAAAACACAACAATTATTTCAACTTTGTTAAAAAATATTACAAGTTGTCAGCACCTTAAATCGTTATCAAAACATTTAAAATGCACCACATCCATCTATACGATAATCCCATCATATCTATTTAAATTCAATTTTTATAGCATAAAAAATCGGTACCTAGATTTACGCTTTTTCGTGTTATTACTGTCATTCTAATTTAAGAATATTAATGTATACCCCCCCCCCCCTTTTTTTTAATACTTCAACCAATATAGCATATATTCCTATTAATTCTATTTGTTTTATTTTCTCTCTCTTCCTAACATGTTTTAGCTCACTGTATTAAAAATCAACTAGGTTATCCCCCCTTAGAAATATTTCTTTTAGTCTTGATCCAACAGCTAGACAACGCAATAAAAATCTGGCCTACACCAATATGGCTGCCTAGAGATGTAAATAAATGAACTGAAACAGGATCTTGCCATTTGACCTAGGCCTAGGCCTAGCATTGGTTGGCATGTAAGATGAGTGCGTCTTGCTCGCACAGCCAGCGAGACCCCCCCCCCCCCCCCCCCCCCACCCCCTGCTCAAAAAGTTAAAAATTGGAATTGAATTTCGTAGAGGATAAATCTACTTATTAAATACGAAATTTAATTGTAGACCTAGTATTCGTAGAAATTTTCTAGCTCACAAATGTGATTTCATTTATATTTATGAACTCCACTTGTTTAGAATGAAAATATTGATGAAATAAACAAATTATCCGGTCTAGAGTTACAAGAAATGACAGGGGTGTGGACAAAATGGCGTCTTTGTGATGGCAGAAAATAACAAAATATCTAAAAAGTGGGATCAAATCGTCTGAAACAATTATTTTTCTAATTGGCTTTAAAATTATAAATAAAATAGATTAAACCATTAAAACTCTTTTAAAACTATTTAGACACATGCATAATTATTATATCTACTAGCCTATGCATAATTTTGTTCATTGGATAGTTTAGTTTTCAAGAAAAAACAAAATCCCCTATGGAGCAGTGCAAACTTATGTTTCAACATTGTAATCGATCAAAGCAATGTATTGTGATAAAACTTGGCAGAAATATGGCCAGATATATAATCTATTACGGGGAAAAAAATCAAATTCTTGGGACTTACCTGAAATGGCAACGATTTCAATGGATTTAAAATCATAATCGATTTCAATCAAGGGCCTATGTACAGAAAATTAGAAAAACTAATCTAAAGTTTTGACGTCATTTTTTTTACTTCCGGTTTTACGGATTTTCACATATTTAATTAGTGACATTTTTCATTAGACTTAGACTAGTTAGACTTACTTGACTTAGTCATTAGTATCAGACTAGTCAGTCTAGTGACGTCTAGATCTATGTTACACCACGGTGACTATCTGACTACTATCATGTGACAATGTATGATTATTAAAAAGTCAAACTTGAAACTGTCACAAGCACATTAAAACTTAATGTAGGGATGTGAAATAAAAAATTATCTTTGAAAAAACAATTTTTCGTTAGTACATCATTAAAATACTTTGAAAGAACTTTCCATAGGTGTATAAATTATGAATGTAAGTTAAACAGTTACAAAGTTATGATTTTTTTGTGGCGTTTTGACTTAACATTGGTTGACATGGAACAATGAAGATTAGACTTGATTAGAGCGTCTGGCTGGCTCAGCCAGTGAGACACACCCCCCGCTCAAAAAGTTAAAAAGTTGGCATTGAGAATAAGAAATTTAATAGTAGATCTAGTATTATATTATAAGTAAATTTATAGCTCACAAATCTTATTTCATTTATAATTATGAACTTCACTTGTTTAGAGTGTAAAAATTGATAAAATAAATTATCGGGTCTAGAGCTAAAAGAAGTGTCTGAGGGGTGTGGACAATGGCGGCGTTGTGATGGGAGAAATTAAAAAAAATATTTAAAAAGTGGGATCAAAATCGCCTTTAACAATTTTTTTCAAATGCGCTTTAAAAAAAAAAATAGAAGCGGTTTAAAAAACTCTTTAAAATCTATTTAGACCTATACATTATTGCTATATCTACTAGCCTATGCATGATTTTATTCTTAAAATAGTTTAGTTTTCAAAAAAATTAAAATCCCATAGGGAGCAGTGCAAATTTATGCATCAACATTATCATCGATAACAATTAAAGCGGGGAAGGTATATGATAAAACTTGGCAGAAATATGGCCAGATATATATTTTATTAGCACCAAAAAAAATCAAGTTTTAAATCATAACCTGAAATGAGTATCAGTAAAAATAAAAATATGTATACTTTCAAGTTTAAAAAAAGTAAAAAATACACATTTTTTAAAAATTCCACATGAAAAAAATGTTCCTCAAAATAAAATGTATCCATATTCACCCATTTTAGCAACGATTTCAATGGATTTAAAATCATAATCGATTTCTATCAAGGGCCTATGAACAGAAAGTAAGAAAAACGGAACTCAAAATTTGACGCCATTTTTTTTACTTCAGGACTTACGGATTTTCACATATTTACTTAATGACAGTTGACTCAAAACTGCATCTCTTAATTGACTCAAATGATGACAGCTGACTTGTCTCGATCTGATTTGTAAGCCTTCCCTGGCTGTGGCCTCACTTGACTTGCCTACTAGCCTAGGCTAGGCTTTTGACACTCATGTTAAATCTAGATTTAACTTTCTAAGTCTGTTTAGGCAACTTTGAACTTAAATTCTTAAGATTATGCTTAGTTATAGTTATGGCTTAAATGGCTTAAATTTAGATCAGGTTCTTTTTATTGCTTGGCTCGCTAGTGGTTATGTAAAAAGAACAATTAATACTCAATATGCTCCAGCTATCCTTGAATAACAAAAACACTTAAATATCAAATAAAGCACACAATTATATCACTCAAGAAATAATACAAAACATTTTGTCTTGTTTTACATTCAACATTGTCACTGTGAATTTATATCACCATTTTAAGATACACTAAAATTAATATTCCTGTGATTTTTGTTTTAACATTATATGTAATAGTATTTTAAATAAGAAAAATATGCTCATGACTATCCCCTTTTCCCAGCGATAATTTGATCTAATTCTAATGTCCTAATAACAAAATGACTAAAAATTTATAGTTAAATACCAGTACTCAATCAACATAATTGTCTCTATGGCTAAATTTATTAATAAACTTAAATAAACAACTAAAGAATAATTTATTTGACACATTTTTATAACCAGTGGGGACAAGAGGATTGGCTGGGCCTAGTCATGTTACCAACTATTCATGTCTATTGGCATCATCAATGATGTGAAAGATTTGATTGAACCAAAATATGTGGTTATTTTCAATGAAAATCCACTGCAATTGTCAATACTGGAGAAGAAAAAAAAAGAACTATAATATAGAATTGACTATAGATGAGCTATAAAACTGTTTTAAATTTAATATATAATCTTTTTTTTTCTGCGATACTGGATGGCCTATCTAGGACTAAATTCTAAATGTAGATTATTATAATTCTAGATACCTAGATAAATTTCTAGACATATAACCAAAATTACATGGCTTGCGTATTTAACCTTAGGCTAAGATTTGAATGTACTGCATTAGGCATCCAGGGGTGCTAAATTTACGAGACAGAATAGCCTAGAAATCCTGATTTATACCCTTTAAGCATGATTTATTAGAATGAACCACATTCTTTATGGAAGTCACAAAGATATAGAATTTTAGATCTAAAAATAGTTCTGATATAGACTGTAAATGTCTAGAGTAGTCTAGACCTACTCGCGTACCTAGTAAAAAAAATAATTTCACAAGTGCGTTCACAGTTGACTCTTGAGTTGAGAACTGACCTAAATGAACCAGTTTCATCTCACAACCTGCGACACTTTACAGTACATGCACTTAATCCCCTTTAAGCATGATTTATTAGAATGAACCACATTCTTCATGGAAGTCACCTAGATATAGAATTTTAGATCTAAAATAGTTCTGATTTAGACTGTATATGTCTAGTGAAGTCTAAACCTACTCGCGTACCTAGGAAAAAAATAATTTACAAATGCATTCACAGTTGACTCTTGAGTTGAGAACTGAGACAGAATTTTGTTCCTTTCATGTTTTATATTAGATTTTGGATTATAATATTGATCTGGAGGTAGAATCCAGATCTAGATTTAAGACGGATTAGATCTAGATCTACAATAGATAAAATGACTTCAACTAGGTTTTAAACTTCAAGTCTGTGTGGTACTGGTAATATTTGCGCATGTTTCATTTTTTTCCTACAAATTTTTGTTTCATTATTTCTTTTAATACGACTGTTCATCTCAGTCTAAGTTGAAAGTTTTTCTAATTTCATTATTTGTTACAGACTTCAACAAACTACACTAAAGATAGTGCTTTGAAAACTTCTGGTGAAGAAGCTCCCATACACAGAATTCGCATCACTCTCACAAGTAGAGTTGTTAAAAGTTTGGAAAAAGGTTTGTATTTCTTTTTACAAATGTGTATATTTGTCTGATTCACATTATTTCTCCAACTTTCCAATCTCTGATCAAGTTGAAACTTTGCACAATTATTAATTGTTCCTAAGAAAGTATGAATGAATTTTTAAAACTGTAACCATTAGTCAATTAAATAGTGGCAATTATCTAATTTTGTTTGATATTGAAAAGGGAGATATTTGAGATATGTGGCTATAAATGTGGAGTTCTTCCCTTTAGATAAGCTTGGTTTATGACTATAATTATATATGGCTAACCTGGTAGAATAGAGGATTTAAATCAATTTACATAATTCTTCTAGAAATTTTGCGTAATAAAAAGCAGTGGGCACAGATAGTTATCTCAGTTGTCATAAAAATTGGTATTGGTTACAATAATAGCACTTTGAATTTTGTATTCTGTTGCTGTGCCAGTGATGCAAAACAAATTATCATATCAGTATTAAATTTCATTGTAGAGTTCTGTGAAACAAATTTTTCTGGACAGGTAGATGTTTTTTCTTTTCAAAGAACGAAACCATACAACTGTTCAATGCTAGTGATTTATAATTGCTTTCTCCTTCTTTACTAGTGTGTGCTGATCTTATCAAGGGAGCCAAAGAGAAGAATCTGAAAGTAAAGGGCCCAGTGCGCATGCCAACCAAAGTACTGCGTATCACTACTCGTAAGACTCCTTGTGGTGAGGGTTCAAAGACCTGGGACAGATACCAAATGAGAATTCACAAACGTATCATTGATTTGCACAGTCCATCTGAAATTGTCAAGCAAATTGTATCCTTTTATAACTTAATATAGTATTTTAACTTTTTAAAACTGAGAAACAATGTTTATGAAGGTACCAGTATGCAAAAAAGCAATTTATCATCGGGTGACTGTATAGAATTCGGTCCTTGTTGTTTAGAGAGAGAGAGTAGTCCTTAAGGGACTGCAGGCACTACATGGCCTAAATTGTGCCGATGTGCCTAAAATCAAATCAGGGGATTTTTTATTTTTTTTTGCTTTTCACATTTATGATTCTTAACTGATGCCACAGACTTCCATTTCTATTGAACCTGGTGTGGAAGTTGAAGTCACCATTGCAGATGCTGCATAACTTGTTCTAAATAAAAGTTGTATTGTGAATGTTATTTGTTCTTTTACTTTTGTCCTCTGTTTTTTGTTTTAAATCAATTTGTTTTGAAATGTATGCATGTCCCAATCACTGAAACATGGGTATGCTATGAGTTAAGAAAAGGCTCCAGAGGCTTATGTACCCAGTTTATTAATAATAAAAGTACAACCATATTTGAACATAAAGTGCTGTTTGATTATGGTTTTATCAAGATTGGTTAAACTTTTTTTCTTTCTAGGCATGATATACACATACCTGTTGTCTTCTTTGGGGGGGGGGGGGGCTGAATGAGACAAAACAATTGAGTACATTTGCCAATAGGCATACCATTACTTAGATCTTAATAAAGATCTTGCTGCTCACTTTCCATAATTCATATAGCAATGCTGACTGCACTTTAAATTTTGTGCTCAACAATAAGCAGAACAATGTTATCGAATGATTCTAATTATCCTCTAAGTGCTGCAGCTACCAAGTGTTTTAAGTAATTTTTGTGTTAACAGCTTTAGTACCGGTACACAAAATATATGAATCTTGTTGCTAGCATGTCCCTTGATGACCACCTTGCATATGTATATATATACAATTTTACAATACTAACATATTGTAAATTGTTAAACATTAATAATAAAGTATCAGATCAGCTGTGTGGAGAGGGGGAAACTGATGTGTGGGCGACATCGTTCCAACCATAGCTAATGCACATACATTCATTTCCGAAAGACACTATTCCATGCTAATGTTTTTGTTTAAATGTAATGGTGTTAACATTTTTTAAGAACTATGAACCAAATACTAAGCATTGGTCAGAGAAAGACACTATTCCACGATCAATTTGGACACCTATCTTCTAGAATCTAGATCTTTGTTAGGCTATAAATCTGCTCCCCACTTTAGTTACGCCATTCATTGTAACACCAAAAACATTCAACTTTAACGAGACATGAAACATACTATGCTGCTTCGTTTGCTTGCTAAATAGTAATGTACCGGGTAATTTTTTTTTTATTGGTTGAGATTTCTTTTTTTTTTTTTTTTTTTTTGTTCTAATGATTACATTAACATTTTTTTTTACACAATAAAGAAATCAAAACAATGTGGTGAAGACTTACAAGGACGCTGTCGTCCTAAATGAGTGTTTGACACAATTTTTAAGTATCTAATTCATTGGCTCGAAAACAAGAGTTTTAGAATCTCAACTGTTCAGTTTTGTTACAGGAGAAAATCAGATTTCAGACTCAGTTTCAATTTCCAGTAAAGGGAGAAATGTAAAAAGAGCTGACACATTTTAAATACAGAAAAAAGAGAAACAGGTTGTGGAGTTTGGAGAAAATTGATAATTAGCAGCTGTGTCGAAAATTAATTCTTAAAGTATCATCTGTAAGTTCTCACGTGGGCCCCCACTAGTTACAAGAGTCATGGGCCCTAGCGCGATGGACCCCTTTGTTTCTACTCCACAGGCTTTTGGCCCGAGTTCATTGAACCCCTTCGCACCATGGAAGCTACGCCAATGATCTAGGGATGAGTAGGTATTATTGGGTGACTTCTGTTTTCCAGATGTTTATAAATAAACGAGAGGCGGCGGCGTATGCAAATTCGTTGACCGCGATCTGGAGATCATGTTCCTTGTGAGCTAGCAATCATCTGCATAGAGAAGCTCTGTCATGACAATTTCTATATTTTTTTTTGTATGGGATAATTAAAAATAAACACATTGCCGTCTGACGTAGATGCCTTCATGCAATCGCTGTCTCATTTGACCCGGCATTACGCCAAAGAAGAGAGCGAATACAGTAGGAGAAAGTACACAGCCCTGCTTTGTGCCATTTTCTATTAGTAGGTGATCAGACAAGTCGCCATTGTGTCTCATCTGGCATTATTGTCCCAAATGAAACTGCTTGAGAATGGATAGGAACGTAGGTGGGCATCAGAGCCTAGTCAGAATCATTCATAGGCCATCGCGACTGACCGTGTCGAAAGGCAGGTATATTTTTTTAAGTTCTGCTCTTTGCATTTTTCTTGTAATTGTCGCAAAATGTTTAAGTACCTCTACCAGCCAACATTGTCTGTCAGATAGCACCCCGTCCACTAAAGAGTGGGTTAGTCAGTCAAGCAAGACTCGAGCAAAGATCTTTCCTGCTACTGACAAGTGTAATGCCTCGATAGTTGGAGCAGTTAGACTTGTCACCCTTTTTGTATAGGGATATGATAACGTCATCTCGAAGTTCAGATGGGACCACGCACTTCTCTCCTTCTGTTGGCCTCTCGGTTAGCGCGACACCTCTCATTTGAAATATTTTAGCCGGAAGTCCATCAGAGCCAGGTGCTTTGTATCGTTGCCATATTTGCCAGCGATTCCTCCGATACCTACCTTTTGTCACCAAGTAGTGTTCTGTCCACTGATTTACTTTATCCGCTTTGCTAGTTAATATAGTGGAACCATCGGAAGACTTTGGAGGCGCTTTAGTCTGGTAAGATGGGCCATAATAAGCTAGTACATTGCAAACAAACACCACTTGGACACCTATTTGAGAAAAACATTTTTCAAAAGTTTTAAAATTAACAAAAAAAATCAGGTAGGAATGTATATGTCATATGATATCGTTATAATGGTTTGTTATAGTAATGTACAAATTGTAAGTCCAATTTCGTGAAAGATTAAGTTTATTGCGTTTAAAAAAAAGGGAAGTAGACGTTTTTGTCATGCACAAACCAATCTCATTGTAATCTCCCTTGCATAAACTTGTGCCCAAAAAAAACTTTTTTTTTCTAGTTATTGAATAATTATACCTTAAAATTTAAACTAAATCTAAATTATATATATATATATATATACACTGGTATATAAAGAGATCGTGCAATTTTGTCAGATCGTATTTTAGGCCTCACTGCTTGTACATGTTGAATGAAATAAATTTGCAGATTTCTTACAATGAATAGCCAACAAAGCACAAATTATGGTAAATAGAACTATCATACAAATATAAGCCAGGGCATGAATCAGCGACTCGGCAGCACAACCTTAATAGGTGACCTTTCTGTCAGTACCAACACATTAAAGAGCTAATATCTAAATAATTACTAAAAATAGATATAATATTTTGTATGCATATTTGTACAAGCATTATGATAATAAAACAAGTCGAATAGCAGTGGTTTCTCTATTGACCCCCAAACCTCTATAATTTACCAGATGACCATCCTAATGCTTACAAATCTCCCGATTGGTATTGTTAACTGGCCTACTTTGGAATGACCTTGACTTAGTAGAGACATATTGATTTCTTCATCAACTTTATCTTTCTAGATCTATATGTTATCTTTTTTATTTCTTGGAAATTTAAATTTTGATGCTAGTTAAAAAAAAAAAAAATAGCCCTCTACAGCCCAGTATGGTCAACTTATTTCGTACGTAGGAGACGTAAGCGATACTCCAGTCTCGGTGGCAGATTCAGTCACGGGGTTGCAGTTTATGTAATAAGATTTTATGTATATATATAAAGGCCCTAAGTCTAAGGCTCTAAATCTGATTCACTTATTAAAAGAGAGCTCATATCATGATATCAAGGACAAGCAAACAAACGCGCACTTTCTGATCTCTGACTGATATTAGGTTATCAGTGCAACATATCACTCAGAAAAAAATGGCCAGCTCTGGACAGTGTCAGGGACGTTGTGATGCGTGACATTAATTAGGTTAAAAAAATATACTCAGGTGTCGGTACATTAAACTGACGGGAGAGGAGATGAAGGTGGGGCTGGAACAGAAGGACTCCGCCATCAGCAGGTCATCAGTGCCAGAGATAATGAGAAAACCGCACTGACCAGAAGAAATGCATTCCCAATACCCAGTCACGGAATGAAAACCAATTAATGGAATGGCTTTCTGTGACAAAGATTACAGTCAACAAAACGTGGGAGTGGCCAGAAGATGACTTCGATTTGTCAACAAAATCTCTAGATCTAAAATATCGTACAAGCTCTAAAAACGCGTGGGCTGTTCTTCTCACGGCTGCTGGCTCTATGGGCGACCAATTCACAAGTGGACCAGCAATAACGGAGACACAAATGGGATTAGGATTAAGATCCAGATCTATGAGACAAGTGCTTGCTCTTTACACCTCTTAACGTAGTCTCAGAGGACAGTTTCTTATGTAGGCGATACGTGTGTATGTGTGTGTGTTGTTGTTGTTGGTTTGGGAATGTTATTTGTGTGTGTGTGTAGGCAGCTCTGTGTACCGCCTTCACCCCCACTCTCATAATTTCGCTCTTAATTAACAAGCGTATTCTGCTGAAGTGTTACACTTCTAAATGGCATGATGACCGCATTTGACTGCTGTGAGTTTAGACTAAAGAAAATACTTCTATCTAGTAACGTAAACACTGGATGAGTTTGGGTGATTCTGCGATCTTTCTCCTAGAACTCGAGCTATTTGCCCGAGTGGGCGAGTTTAGTTGTCGGCTTGAAATACATTTGGTTTATGTAGGTTAATTAATTGTCAATCTTTGTAATCACTATCGCTAAGTCGTTCAGGAATTAGGGCTGATCGACAGGCAGTAGGTCTATATGTAAGGCTGTTGTGCTCAGTAGTAGAATTAAGTACGAACATCTAGTGCTATAGTAAATTGTTAGATTTACCATATTATGTAATTTGTTACTAATATAATTAAATGTGCTACTTATTGATGTCTTTAGAGAAGCCTCTCCTTCAGTCTGCCTTACATTAAAATTAATTAATTAATAAGTTCTGAGTTGATAGTAAAGATGTCGTGCAAAATGTCCTAGATGGGAGGGGGTGGGGGGAAACCGATCCACCTTTTAAAATGGGACAATATAAAAAATTGGTCACTCTCTCAACTTTACAAGCTAGTGGATACGCGTGTAGTCTTTGCTGATAAACATACATATCTCTGCTAATCAATAGTGACCTACGGTCTTTTTAGTACATAATATTAGACCAACTCTTGTAGTCTCATCTGTAAAGTCGATTTCTTTTATTTTTTTCTGTCTAGGCTTACTATCATCAGGGGATATTGCTTCCATTGGCATTCGGCAACCTACACAAAATACATTTTAGGCCCACGCTGACGTAACAAAGGTTATTCTGATTTGGTGTGGTCGGGTTAGATATTGCAAACTGACGCGTGTGTGTAATACCATTTGTGTTTCCAACTCGAGGGGAAAAAAAGATTTATTGAACATAGTGTTGACATACCGCTATAAGACGTCCGATGTCTCTTCCCATATTTGCCTAGTGACGTCGTCAGCTCACGCATACGGGGTGCGCGACGTCCCACGTCTGCTTGCGTATAAAGGGCGATAACACTAGGGTAGGCATAACATTGAACACTTGTGAAGAGAGGCAACTTCAAGTAAGGTGGAAGATGCAAATTAGGCGGAAACGATCCCTTTCCGGCAGGCATTATTACGTCAGTAATGTACATGTTTGTACAATGTTTTATATGTAGTAGCAGTACTTCCAGAATTGAAGATAATTAACATCCTAGAGCCCAAACCTCCAGCAGGACGACGGTGTATGGTAGGGGGCAGGGTATGAACCCGGGATCCTCGAGATACTATAACGACGTCCAGGCACCCATAATGTAGTCTACTCATGTGACCTTGCGCTCACAGAGCTATATTTTTATGTATTCTATTTTTTATAGGCTAGTGCCAAATTTATTATTTGTACTTCCGCTTTTTGTGTAGGTTAAGGTGGGGTGTATAAAAAGTGATGCCACGCTGTTTTAAAAACAGTTCAGTGTACAGTTGACCAGTGGTCAGTATAGTATGTCTGTGTGACAGCCGAAGATCTTTGTGGTCTGTCGTGTACTATTTTTATTCCTGTACCTGGGACGGCCTGCTATTGTTACTGCTGTGTTACATCTGTTTTAAACTGCTTTTAGCTGCTGCAGTTACACTGCTGTTCTAAGTAGCTGTTGTAGATTTATTTTGTCTGTACTAGATCTAGTTTAGTATTGCCTTAGTCAAGCCAGTCAAGACTTAGTGGCTTAGTTATACTGTTATAGTCTGTTTCTGTTCTTAAGTAAGGTACTAAGGCTAAGATGTTCTTGTTTTGGTAATAGTTATGGGTTGGTTGTAGTAGTAGGATATTGTAGATCTAGACTAGTTTATTGTAGTGAGTTTGTGTAGATCTAGGTCTAGGCTAGTAATTGTAGTGATTTAGTTAGATAGTTGGTTAGTTTGTTAGTGTTTGTAGTGGTGTAGATTTAGAGGGTTTTAGTTAGTTGATGGGTTCAGTCGTGGTGGTTAGTCAAGTTAGTGTATATATTATATTTTATTATTGATTTATTTTTGCATATGTAAATAAAGTTTTGTTTGTTTATTTATCCTAACTAAAGTTTCGTTATCTTGCTTTCCTTTAGTTTAGGTTAGTTATAGCTAGTTGTCTGGTTACTTAGGCGACTCTAGCCCCTTGGTCACCATACCGAGGTGCACAGATTGAGCCCACCCAGTAGCGCTAACATCTGCCTACTGTTGGTAAATTTTAATGTTGAGCAGAAGAGAAAAGGTCTCTCCCACGCCTGCCTGACCTGCTCACACTCATATGGTAATATAGAAAAACGACAGAATTTTCAATTTTCAATAAATGACCTTTTTAACAGTATATGTATGCTCTTACTTTGTTGTTGGTCTTGAGGCTGTAAGCGTCTAAGTAACAAAACAGCACAATTTGCAATGTACATATGTCAACTAAAATGTTCCTAATGTACACAAAAAATAAGGAACCAAATAAAATCAAGCCGTTATATCAAGAAACCATCTAGGATTATATATATATATATATATATATATATATATATATATATATATATATATATATATATATAGTTGGCGTAGCCAGGATTTTTTTCGGGGGGGGGGGGAAGGTGAGGGGGGATTCCCCCCCGCCCCCACCCCGCAAATTTTTTTTTTGTATGTACTATTTGTATGCACTATTTCTGGTATTGAAGGCCAACAAAATGCATATTCTGAGGTATCTACAGTGCATTTTCCTGCTATTAAAAAGTTTTATTTCAAAAACCTAATGTGCTATTCTTACTTAGTGTGTAATTTGCATTTTTTTTATATTGAAGAGGTATTTTTTAACAAAAAATCAGTCACTAAATTCCGAACCCCCCCACCCTCATTTTTGGGGGGGGGGGGGGGGTAAGTTTGAACCGCACCCCCCCCCCCGGCTACGCCCACGATATATATATATATATATATATATATTCTGCATAGGTAAAAATCAATAATGTATGCGCTATATGCGTCTGTTTATACAGAGTTATTCAAATGTTTTTAGACCTGACAGAATTTTCGTTTTAGATCTACTAAGTACTGATACAGAAACTGAAACACCGTGAGTTATCCAGCTCTATAATATTGTTCGTGTGCTGCTTGTGCATTTTTAAAAACCATTAAATAAAATTCAATGTCAAACAGTAACAGTTCAATCTAGTTATCGAGCTTGTAAATCTCTCATTGTATAGCATACATTAACATAATTGTTTGTATAAGTTGGCCATATATATTAGTATAATACAGAATACTGGTTTTATAGCCTTAAGCACAATGTTTAGAGTGGCATGATTTAATCGGTAGTTTATTGTTTCCGATTTCCGTTCGGTAAGATTTGTGCCTTTTGTCTGGGCTGAGTTTAGTTAAGAAAAACAAATACATACAACTGGATATTTATTTGTATTAATTTTAGTGGACATTTTTAGTTAATCACATATTAGACCTTTATTGTAAAAAATCTGACATTTTGTATAGTTTATTACATTTTTAGTTTTTACTTACTTATTAATAATCTGTGTGTGTGTGTGGGGGGGGGGGGGCTGACTAATTTATTTGAATGAATTTTTTTTTCTACCTAGAATCCAGATCTCAAATTTTCAAATTATCAGACTTGATGAGCGCAACGTCAAATGAGTCAATCTGGACCTACCAGTAGAGTCTCAAACGCTTGGAACAGAAAACAAACGGACCTGCATCCATCACCCTTTGCTATATCTAGGTCTATTTATTGAATTCGCACATTCGAAGTGGGCAAAACAGTGTGGACACGGTTCTCGAAAAAGGCTCTAATGATTTTCTTAAAAATTTGACAGTTGATATATATTGTTGGGAAAAGAATGACTAGCTCGTTTGCCACATGGGGGAAAACTCGAGTTTTATAATTTTTCAAAGTAAAAAAAAAAAAGCAATAGCTTTAAATTTGGCTAGAGAACGAGCAAATGTTTCTCTTGAACGAACTAGACGTCTTCGGGTATTTCCGCTGTCATTGAAGAGTTGAATCAATTAGTGTTCAGGAAAATAAATTTTGCGCATCGCTAAAGGCCTACAATTGGAGTATTATAAGTCTAGTAGATTTATACATTCGCTTAACCAGGATACTTTCTTGGGAGGGGGGGGGGGGAGGGGTTAGAGGGTTTTAAAAATGTTCCATTGTCTAAAATTCATTAGTTATTTAGAGAAAAAAATCGCTCTATATGTTGTACAAAGGAGGTATAGTCTTTATTTAAGTTTTTTTTTTCTTGTTTAGTTTTTAATTACATTCATTGCCAAGTAGAAAAAAATAGGACAACGAGACAAGCTCCAAAACCTGAGTTACCAGTATCTCTACTACATCGACAGCCCAATACTTTCTAATTGTTGGCCGCTACGCATTGACCATGTAATAGCTCAAGTGGGGCTCAATAAGCTGTAGTGCGCTAAAGTGCATTTGTATGGATGTGCTGTTGAACACGTCTGCCTTCTTCGACACCTTAACCTGTTTGTATTATTGAGCTCGCGTTCGTTCAAACGTCTACATGCGTGTTGTATACAAATGATTGTTTAGCTGGACACATTGAAATCTCTGTGAGCCCTTTCTCTACCCACCCCTTCCTCCCACTTCCGCCTTATCCTAACTCCCCCCAGCCCCCGCGCAGCTCTGAAGACGTCTCCTCAATCTAAGGCCATGTCTTACCCTGCTGTCACTCAACGCCCATCTAATACACAGTCAGTCTAAATTTAGTTACCTCTTTCCATTTCCATCTGTAAATCTAGAGGGCTTTTGAATAGAAGAAACACAAAGTTGCTATTTCTGTCTACGCTGTAGCTAAATATAGACTCTGAATTGTCATCCAACAGACGCAAGCGATATTGATCTACACTAGTGGTTCTCGTACTGATAATCGCCGACCCTGTGTTGTTCCAGAGACATTAGTCTACGAATAACATGTAGGACACCAAAAGGCGGGAAATAAAAAAATCGTACATTCTGTAGTTTGGTTGTTCACTTGAACAGTCCCTTAACTCATGTTAACTCTCGTTACTTCATAGAAGATAATTACGTCCTACGCATTTCATGTGTCAATCTAGTCATGCATGTTTATCAATGACCTAAATTCTGCTAAGTCACTGGATTTCCTGGCTGATTCAGGCATCACATTCCATTCTCTAATGGCACTAGGGACGCAGGAGCCCTTGAACGAAATTGTTCTAGCATATGGAATAAGAAATGTACCTTTATTTTTATTAGGTTTTGTTTTTCTATTTACAAATTATGGTTTAGTGTTTTATATATTACAGATACTTGCTATAACGGTCAACAGTACAGTTTGTTGATTGCTCTGAAACTCTTTAGAAGCATTGATCTTTGTGAGCTGGTCAAAGTGTGAGGAAGTCGAGGTGTACTTCCCATTGAACTTTCCACTTGCGTTAGTTCATAGCCACACATAGACCATGGTTCATAGCCACACATAGACCTTGGTTCATAGCCACACATAGACCATGGTTCATAGCCACACATAGACTAGGGTTCATAGCCACACAGACCTTGGTTCATAGCCACACATAGACTAGGGTTCATAGCCACACATAGACCATGGTTCATAGCCACACATAGACCATGGTTCATAGCCACACATAGACCTTGGTTCATAGCCACACATAGACTAGGGTTCATAGCCACACATAGACCTTGGTTCATAGTCACACATAGACCATGGTTCATAGCTACACATAGACCTTGGTTCATAGCCACACATAGACCATGGTTCATAGCCACACATAGACTAGGGTTCATAGCCACACATAGACCATGGTTCATAGCCACACATAGACTAGGGTTCATAGCCACACATAGACCTTGGTTCATAGCCACACATAGACTAGGGTTCATAGCCACACATAGACCATGGTTCATAGCCACACACAGACCATGGTTCATAGCCACACATAGACCATGGTTCATAGCCACACATAGACTAGGGTTCATAGCCACACATAGACCAGGGTTCCTACAGCAGACAACAGCTGCTGTTGCTGAGTGAAGACAACATGAGCACGACCAACACAAAGGGATCCCCCTCTCAACACGTCATGCCCTACTGGGAGATCGATGGCAGACTCCGTCACGATGACGTCTTGGGAAATTTAAAATACAAAAATATTGAACTTCTTGTTTGTGGATGATTGAAATAGTCGTGACAGATGTAACGAAGTGTAGGACAAGGGCATTAAGTGAAATAGTAGGGGACCAAAACATTGTCACATTTACCATCACCAAAACATTGTCACATTTACTATCAGTGAATCTCAACTCGGATCGACCTTTTTACCTTGGACATAAAATATCTTATTTTAACAACGCTAACAATGTTACATTTTTTGTTCCCATTTCTCAGCATGTCTCTGTGTCATTAGCTATCAGCAATAAGTGTAACTAGAACGCCACTGCATTCCGTTTTGGTACTGAGGCAGTTATTACTTACACCCTTTAGGTACTGAAGTATTTATTACTTACACCCTCTATTATTGGTTAGGCCAATAATAGAATATATATAATAGAATATGCATCCTCTGTTTGGGACCCCTGAACTCAAGAAAACATTAAGAAACTGGAACAGACACAAAATAGAGCAGTGAGATTCAATAGAACGAATATTCCCATTTGACTAAAGTAACACCTTTAGTAAAATCACTAAATTTAGAAAGCCTTCAGGATAGAAGACTTAAAAGTAAAGTAGCATTTGTAGATAAAACACTGAACCTAAATCTTCAAATACAAAAAAAAAATAAATAATAAAATACTCTGAAAGACACCAAGATAATGGCACATTTTTCGATCCATATGCTAGGACAAATGTGTACAAATACTCCCTTCTTCCCTAGTGCTATTAGAGCATGGAATGGGTTGCCTGAGCTAGCCAGAAAAACCAGTGGCTTGGCAGAATTTAAGTCATTGGTTAATATGTATGACTAAATGCATGACGCGTAGGACGTAATCATCTTCTTTTTTGAAGTAACGTCTGTATCATATAAGAGAAGGTACTGAAGTATTTATTACTTACACCCTCTAGGTACTGAAGTATTTATTACTTACACCCTCTAGGTACTGAAGTATTTATTACTTACACCCTCTAGGTACTGAAGTATTTATTACTTACACCCTCTAGGTACTGAAGTATTTATTACTTACACCCTCTAGATAGTTGAACGATGTTGTTTAAACTCTTACATTATTTGTTGATTTTCATTTTTTTAAAACTGTGACGTGATTATTGATTGTTGTGCAAGCCATTAGTCAATGTTTCCCTCCTACAAGATAGTAAACTATACAAAGATGTGCTTGAATATGAATTAGTAGTTCCATGGTAGGCCTGTAAATAAAAAAAAAGACTAAGTAACAATTAAAACCAAACATTTTAATAAAGGAAGCGATTGGTCGGCTGCCAACATTGCTTATTTAATGTTGTTGGACAAAAAAGGGAGAAATAGTGCTTAGCACAGCGGTTCTCAACCTTTTATGCTCGGCGACCCCTTTATACAATCCCCCACTCTGCCGCGACCCCCATCCCCGCACACACACATACAGCAATAGATGAGTAGTCAATAACAATCCATATTTTGGAACCGTCTTAGGCGACTCTTGGCAAATCGTCAATCGACCCCCAAGGGGTTGCGACCCACAGGTTGAGAACCCCATGCTATAGACTGTCTTTTTTTTTTTTTTGAGCACAGCACATTGTTGCAGACAGAACTAGTTGTTCTATTGGAGCATTGCGAACTCATTGTTTATTTCTGTTGTGTTTGCAGGCGTGACAAATGGCCGGGTGGTTGGTGGGCATGTAAAATTAACAATTATTTGTTCTATCTATCTAGTAAATTAGTAGGCCTAATACGTTACTAGATTTTTAGAATAACAAATGAATTTCTCATAAATAATTGCTTCACCAATAGTGTTCACTTGATCGTAATAAGACACGGGAACACTTTGGTTGCGTAGTTGAAATACCAACACAAGTCACTGGTTTATTGTTCACTTTCAGATCCGGAACACAAACGTAAGGGACAGTACTCTTATAATTTGTGCAACAATATCAAGAAAATAATCTACACTTTCAATGAACTAAGAAGCCTATTTCAATGTTTTCTGCTAAGACTCCATAAGACTCTACTTTTATTTGCATGTGTTCTATCTTGATAAATAAATACATCGATGAATTGTTTCCCCTTGAGACCTTAGCGTCAGTACTTGTCGCGTCATTTGCAGCAGAGGATTACAAATGCTATTACCTTTTTTGGGGGTAAAAAAAAAAGGTCTTTCAAAGTCTGCATTTAGTCTACAACTCTAAAAATGTTGATTAGAGATCCAACCATTTATGTGAGGGTACACCTGGGTTGACTGGGGAGTCAACTTTCACTACAGCGTTGATATAGAAGCACTAATTACCATTAGCTGCGCTGGGTCGGAGACTTATCCCTCATGCGGGACGACAGCATGCCAATAGCTATCTTCTTTGGCGGTGTCCCCCCTCTCCTCGTAAGCACCATAAGATAGACTCAGGCGCCATTTCACTGGCATAGAGGAAAGTAGCTGGCAGCAGATGGTCTCTGAAAGTAGCTGGCAGCAGATGGTCTCTGAAAGTAGCTGGCAGCAGATGGTCTCTGAAAGTAGCTGGCAGCTGATGGTCTCTGAAAGTAGCTGGCAGCAGATGGTCTCTGAAAGTAGCTGGCAGCAGATGGTCTCTGAAAGAGCTGTTGGAAAGCTCTCATGAAATCCTCAGGACACACCTTTGAGACCCAAAGAAAAAACATTTTGTTAAAGACAGGCGCAGAAGACGAAAAGAAAACTTAAAATGATCCCCTCCCCCCAAGCGGAGTGAGCGAACAACGAAAATATGCAGGTCACAACTGGATTTGCATAGTCACGTGGAATACTGCATTCATTCTTAGTCTTCGGAATCGAAGACCTGGCCATTACGTTCTCTACAATAAAGATCTAAATAAAGAATTGTTTATTGACATAACCTAGAACAGCAACAAAGATATTGAACTAGCAAAAATAAATATTCCTCAAAATTTAAGATAAGTGTCTGCCTAACAAAAATGTATTTAAAAAAAGAACCTTAGATTATGCAGCAGAAATAGATTACGAACACCTGTAAGTTTTGCAACCTGGCCACTTCCCCGCCCACTTTCCACTCATTGGCGTCATAGCGAACCTTTGCACATTGGTTCTAGAAAAATGACATCGACTTTTTTATTTTAGTTATTGTTTTACGTCTGCTGTGGCAGACGATCTTATTACAGTCAACTCTGTAGCAGAATGTTGTTAGTATTGGTTTAGGCCTAACATGGTATTCGAAGAAGTTCGGTTTCGTTGACTCGTGACCCATATGTTGACCCCCGTGCTGAAAAGGGTTAACCACCAGTCCAACACTGTTGTTAATTAGTTATTTGAACTCCTGCGCTTCTTTCAACGGACTGTTATGGAGTATGTGTCTGTGTTTACAAGGCGATCACGAAGAAAGGGAGCATTAATTGTTCGTCTTTTAGATGGATGCAAGATATGCGGTTATGTCATAATCTATGTTAGGAGCGGGAGACGACCCATTGAAGCGAGACTGCAAGGATCTGATTTTATATTGAGTTAGATTTGTTTCAATATTAAATGATTTCATTTCGTCACGAGTTAAATTTCAAATTTGTCTAAATTGTAATAAAAGCTATATTTGTTCACAAATAAGTTTATTCAAGTTTTTTTAAACTTCAATAATATAAAATTGTATACGCCAACGGCGGTCTAGTTGGCTACTAGCAATCTAGTGCTATAAGTCAACGACCTACATTGACAACAAGTTACACATTTTGCATTTTAATTTTCAAATAAGAAAGGTCTACTTAAAAACTTCCATTTGAAGAAGAATAAAAGGTTAAAGCAAATTGATCCAAGTACTTAGGAGAGTGGGGCGGTAAAGCGTCTTGTCTCGTTGGCCTACTTAAAGACCGGATTGCTTAGTCAAGAATAAGGAGAGGTATCGATATGTCCGCAGTGCTGGACTTTGGTGCCATATCACTGGATGTATGGTGGATGTATCATCCTGTTCCTCACTACGCGTGTGTAGTGTGTGTGTGTTTGGCTGACAGTATTTGTCACATGAGTGAGTCATGTCTCCTTTCTTAGCCCTGTTTTTGTCACTTTTGTCACGAAAAGGGAGGTAAGAGAGAGAGAGAAAGTTTGCAGACGTGATAAACAGAAAAAAAGTTTTACAAGATCTAATAAATAAACGTTCCATTTCTTACAGAGTTGAGGATGTTTGGGTTTTTCCCCACATCCGATCAATCCAGGGTCATCATTTTTGTTCAACGTATTTGTTTCCTTGTATCATAATTTATTTTTTAAAGAGGATGTTTATGGAAGGCTGGGTTGTATAACTTACACCCGATTGTATGTAGCTAAGTCTCTGTATGTCTTGTTACTTCTGAGTACATCATTGATGACACAGTTCCCAATGCACCTGTAATGACACAGTTCCCAGTGCACCTGTAATGGCACAGTTCCCAGTGCACCTGTAATGGCACAGTTCCCAGTGCACCTGTAATGACACAGTTCCCAGTGCACCTGTAATGGCACAGTTCTAAGTGCACCTGTAATGACACAGTTCCCAGTGCACCAGCAATGACACTAATGCAATCAGTGCACACGTTTCATTGCTGTTAATTTAATGTGTCAGCAGAGAGCACCAGACTCATCGCCTCTAATGTTGTTATTGTTTTTGTGTCTGTCCGTTTGTTTTAAGGAGAAGATCGAGATATTTCTATTCTTTAAATCATAAAATAAATAAATTAACCAGAAGAAAGACAATGGACGTTGTTTGTTTAGTCTCAAGGTTGCTGACACTCAGGACAGGTTAATGCCGTTGGAATTTCATAAGTTACTCCCCTTACACAAACGCCTCTCTGAGCCGCCAATTGGGCCTGTTTCATGGCGGCTTATCAAAGTGTGCAGCCTGTTCTCCTCTGATACTGAAGCTTGGGAGGGGGGGGGGGAGAGGAATGCAGTGACCAGTAAGTCGTCATAAGTATCACTACTGGCAATCCGTATCGATGTAGTCTCTGACTAATGCGTTATTCATTCACACAATCATTTTACAAATACCTCTGTGTCATCGTGGGATTGGGGGGGGGGGGGGGGGTATAGTCAAGGCCATGACTGCTTCCTCTAAGGAATAAATGATTCGAAAATTATAATCGATTTTTATAATCGGATTCATTACACCTTTCCTTTTATACCCATAATGTTTTTTATTAAACATATTTTAAATTTATAATAGTTTTTAAATAATGTTTTAAAAATGTGTCCACTATATAATGTTTTAAATGTGCATGCATTTGCATTAAATTTGTGCTAATGTTTGTGTTTGCAGATCTGGCGCGTATTTGTGTTTTCCTTGCGTGTGCAAAAAGTGTCCACGTTTGACCCGATGACCTCTTCACTCGATGCACCAGTTCAAAGATACTGGGGCTAGAAGCAACTTTTTGACCGACTTACACTGCACTATTCGCAAACACTAACTATACAAAGTAAAACATTTACCGGGGACTTTATTACATACTGTGGGACTTAATCATTACAAAATTATCAAATACATAGAAACTAATAAGGGAGTTCAAAATCAAATTGTTGTTATGTCAACCTTTCAAAACTTTTAACAGCCATCTGCACAGGGTCTAATGTGTTTACCTTGTCCTGTGCAATCAGTTAGTTCCTAGAATTCAGGAACTGAAGTCCGCCTAAGACTGTTTCTTGAGGGGCACATCAGTTTAAAGTTAGACCAATCACTGATTACAGTTTGTTTCCTGACTCGTGGGAAGATTTATGGAGGTGGTGGATCAGAAATCACAAAGTTTTTATAGTATCATGTTTTTTCAAGCAGGCTAAAACTTAATGCTCTCTATGATTTTCATCAAATTGAGTGTTATTTTCATTACATACTTGAAGTGACTTTAATGTCATTTTAATGTCTTAAAGCTTCGTGGAGTTAATATGAGCATAGAGGCTAGGCCGCTATTTCATTTCTGATGCTCTGAAGTTGAAATGAGAGTTTTACGGAAATTGTCATTCATTTTTTAATTTACTAGTGGCTAGTGGTTTTCTTTTTTTTTTTTGTTGTTGTTGTTGAAGCTATTAGATTGATAGTGTAATTGTAGGCTATATTAGACTTGTACAGACACAGATCAGTAAATACTTCCCCATCTGTCTATTGTATAGTGTAATGTAGACTTATGTAGACAAAGGAGAATTCCACACTTCCCAGACTACAGTAGATCTATAGAGTTTGTCTAGTGTATCATCTTCAAGTTCAAACTATTTCGCTTCATAAAAGATTTCAATTACTAAAATGTTTACAATGTGAAGATTACTGAGAAAAAAAAGGTGACCTCGATCGAACGAAGATATTTAACCCCCGCGGTATGTGAAATATGCCCGGTCCAATCATCAACAATTCTGGCACTTGTAAATCAACAACGTCCTGCATGTAGAAGACAAGATACATTCAATAAGAACAGGCAGGTCTAATAGGCGCGCAACCTTTGGGAGGTATTTAAACGTAAACAATGAATCTTTTCACGGCTTCGTACCCGCCGCATCTTGCCGTAATGCTGTTTCAGCACCGTTCCTGTCCTGACATGCCCCTTCCAACATACCAGACGTTGGCACACCGTAGTGTAACTAAGGGGCGCGGATTGGGATTTCCCTACTTCCCAGCCAAATTAGGTCAGAGAGTTGTTACCAGGGCTATGCCGGTAGAACGAAATTCCCAGACCACACCTTGGAATCTTGTTCTTTTGTTCATCTCAAGAAAAACATTTCTTCAGTTTTGATTATTTGCATATAATTAATAACAACTAACTTTAAAAAACAACAACATTGTACAACAAAGAGGAAGGGGAAACAAAGACAAAATAAGCCAGTTGTTAACAGCCAGTCAGATCCTTTTAGTAAAAAAAAAAAAAAAAAAAACGCCAAGTATCGAACGAAAGACCCAACAAGTCATGAGCTCGCGTCATCACGAAGGGCGCCTCGCGCTTTTCAAACATCACTCGTGACTAACACTGGGTAATACGTTTTCTTTCAGCCAATCAAAACGCAGGGAAATTTTGGTCGTCGTATAAAAGCATTTGACCAGGCTTGAACTCTTCATTAACAAACAAAACTCAGATCGCAACGGTCTATACTGTATTCAGTTTTTGTGTTACGAAATAATTTCTTTGTGTGATAAAGTGTTCTGTGTGTTTTTTTCTAACTCATCTAACGGTTTAGTTTTAAAATCATGACCCTCACAGACGTACTGCAAGCTATTTTCACGGATAGATCTACATCTGAATTTATGGAAAAGTGAGTTGAAACAGACTCTACTCTATAATAGCCTACTCATACTCTATATAGATCTTGACTTGTGTTATTTTACTTTAAACTAACGCATCTGCGTATTTCATCTATACCTAGATAATCAAACAAATGTCTGTATTGACAGCATATATATATGTGTAAATCAATACTTTATGAATATTGAGTCCTAAACATTTGGAAGTAAAAATTTGACTAAACATCGCAAGAAAAGTGTTTAAAATCTTATCCTAGAAATTGGCATGTGTAACTTTGCAGTGTAGGGTTTTTGAGTCAAAGAACAAATGGCTTAGGGATCCAAGATGCAAGCCTATGTTTTTGTGACCGATGTGCTCAAGAAAACGCAATTTTTAAGCCTTTCTTTCCTTGCTACTTTCAGATCACCAGAGTCGACCATGTGTGAACTTGTGACCAGCGCTATAACTCAGGCTGCTCGCGAGGGCCGACTGACGCATGGACTTAATGACTGCGTCGACGCACTTAGCAGGTAGGTCAGAGTTCAACCTTGTATTTATTACTTTTATTTACGTCTAAGGCCAAAAGTTGTTATGATTTACAAAAGATACGCCTTCCATTCCACAAAACGTGATTCTAAGCCCAGCCCTCTCCCCGCTAGGTGAAAACATGGGCGTCGAAGTGCGAAGATAGCAAAAACAAGTTAAAAGTACATTGCCTGGGTCTGGGGTATTACGCAATATTACCAAGGGGAGGTAAACAACATGATTATCGTTCTTGCTTATGGGTTTCAATGCCAAGTCGTTATAATGTACAATGCTAGAATACACTTTTAGTTTTTAAATATTTTTTTTTTACTTTAGTTCTGCAACGTATTAAGTTGCTTATATTTTTATGCACGTTTCAATAATGAAAGCCTTTTTTTCCCTTTATTTTTTTTTAATGCATGGAATAATTGTGCCCTTGTTTTGTTTGACAGAAAGCCAAATGATGTTGTGATATGTATCTTGCCTGTTGATACCACATCTAGTCATGTCAACTTGGACATTCAAATGTTGCTCATAGAATCAGTTTGTGTGGAATATGATATTCTCATTTTGAAGGTAAGCTTACTGAAGTGCATTTAGTTTAATAAAAATATCTCTTAAAGAAGTGTAGACTGTTATGTTTATTTGCTATGTTTTCAGACTAGAACTCTTTTCTAATGTTTTTGTGTTTTGTTCTGTTTGACTAGGTGGACATCAATGAGATTCACTCAGAACTCAGTCACTGTACTGACCTGGCTCAGGTTGGGATGGCTACTTTAATGAACAGAAATGAAAATGTTCCCTCAGAGCTTGACTGCTTCTTGATTCAGGTGTGTACTTTTTTCTTTATAGCTTTTATATTACTCAGCATCTAGTTATGTTACCTGAACCATTAAATAGTTATTAAAGTTTCAACAACTGATTGCATCTTTGTTTTTGTGGTTAATTTTTTTTCTCTCTTTTCTCTAGCATGGAGATGATGGCCTCAGTTTTAGCGAGAAAAAACTTCTTTCAATGTTTCATAATGTTTGGAGTGACAGCTCAGAGATCAAAGACTTTGAAGATTTACCTGGTTGATCCAGTCTATGTACCTGTATGACTAATTAAGACCGCAGGTGAGTTGAAGGCCCATCAAAGTGACTCCCTTTCTTTTAGTGTACATTATGTAATGAAAGTACAAACACCAGATGTATATAAATAGGCAAATGTATTAAATGGTTTGTTCTTTGTTCTCCAGGCTGTCCCAAACCCTGCATTGACAAGGTCTCTTATGCAAGACATTCCTGAGCTGTACTCCAGCGACAGGTTCAACTTATCATCTGTTGCCATCAGGCTACTTCCCAAAATGTAGCCACCAAGTTTATGTGTGTGTGTACACACGTGGACCATTTTCACTGTGGATGACAGGACATTATGAGCCCTAAGATCCTTGAATCACTCTTATTGCAACTATAAGAAATTGCTGCAGTCAGACAGTGGATTATGCATTATCCCCTGGACTCCTCCTACAACACTTTGGTGTTATTGCTGTAATTGCATCTCAGAAACAGCCACACACTGGTGTCATGTTTTCATTTTGTGTTGGGACAGTTGTTACCATTGAACATTATTTCAGACATTATCTGGACATTATGGATTGTTAGTGGATATAATACCTTTTAATTCTTGTAGCATTCCAAGAATGGACAAAGTAAAAGGGAATTTTTTTGTTTGTTTGACATTTGTGTTTGGTTCACTGATAACTAAATGGGACATTAGTTTTAATATCCTGTTAGCAGTGAACTCAAATGTTCCAGGATGTGTTCTAGTCAGAGTTATGTTTTGCCAAGCATACAACAGGATATGGAATTAGTGGAATTGCTGAAGGAAGTGGCCATGTATATTTATGATAGGAAGATAGTTTCCTCTTAGCTGATATCAATCATTTACAAGATAAGCAAGTGCATACACAACTTTTAGGTTCCTTTGTTTAAAGTATGTTTCCAACTTTGACCCCTGACCTGCATTCCTTGATAGATAAAGAAAAACTGGGTCATATCACATGACCTTAAGTGTCACAACCTAGAAGTATTCTTTCTAGCAGAAAATAGTGGTTGGAAAAGGAGGGGGGTGGGTATATGTAACTTGTAGGCAGTCATGTGAGTGACCTGTCTGGATTAGTTTTACTCACAGTGGCACTTCTTAGTCCAATGTGATGTGTTGCCAACTCACATGGTTTCCAGAAAATATTTGCGTATATCAACTTTGGTCATAACATAATGAGATGTTTATAGGGTCCTAGTATAAACATTTGAACACAAGAATGACAGATGTTACAAAAATTTTATAAATACTTTTTTTGAGTTGCAAATAGTCATTTTATACATATTTTCCAGACTTAAAGAAGAAGAATGAAAAGTTGTAAATGGTTTATAAGGGAAAATGTTTTTAATCAGAATTTTATTGTCATTTTTTAAAAATAATACCATAGTTTTTTCCCCTGGTTTGTATGTACCTTCCCATAAATTCAGCATCATGTTATTAGTTATGTAATAAGTGAGGTGATGGTTGACTATAATGAAACTTTATTATTAAACACTCTTAAGATATTTTATACTGTCAGCAGTTTCCCTGACCTTGTTTATTTTGATGAGTCATTGGGTTGGTCTCCATCCAGCTATTTGCTCCAAGTCATTGGCCACTTCTCACCCCCCCCCCCCCTTTCTCTCTGTCTATCCAAGATATCTAAGGTATTTAACAGTGTCACATGACTCCACCAGTTGTGGTACTATCTCTTGGTTGCAAGTCTACTCCAAAACACACACACAGTGAAGTCACCTTGTGACAGTGACCAACCAGCCAGAGCTCTAAACTTTGATGCAATGAGGCCATGCTAAGATAACCTAGATCTATATAGGATTAACCACATGAAACATTGCATGTGACTGTTTTGAAGTGTAGATCTTTAATTCATTGTATCTACGTTCAATATCATTGATGTATGTTCATTCAATGCAGTTTGATTTATTTTTTGTTTTAAATAAAAGACCTATTAAAGAACACAAAAGTTTTAAAATTCTTTTTTTGTTTGTTTGTTTAATTGTACTTGTGACCATTGTCTGTCTGTTTAAATGGTTTAGGTCACAATGCTTACTTCAAGGTCATGTCCACCTTGTGTTGTCATAGAGTAAATACCAAGGTCGTTATTACTATTTACCCTTAGCCCTATTATATTAGTCAGTCATTGTTTGGTTGCACATTTACTTGTCAGGTCATGTTTCAATTTGGACTTAGAACTCCGGGTCTTGTGAGTAATAGATGAAGTCAGGTCCATGTGGTTATACCCACCAGTGGTGCTAAATTGCAGTAGTGATGTAGTAGTCATGTCAGGGTTACTGCACCTATTTGTAATACAGAATCAACCTTTTCACTCCATGGCTAGACTTAGCACTATATCAGTGGTGCTACTCAGTTGCTTAATCAAGGCCATCGCGGTACTGAGAGATTATTAGAATTCTTCAAGACAGTATCCATGTTAATAAACGGCATTTCTATTATAGTGGCACATCACTCAAGCCACTCCTAATGGCAAAATAATATATCACTCTATTATAGGCAAGGCACCTAACTTGACACCATTACATCAGAACAAAAAGCAACACTCTATTAGAGGCACTGTACTCAGGTCAAGGTCACTGCCTATTTTTCTTCCAACGCCTAAACAGCACCTAATTCAAGGTATCGCTTCAAGTGTCACTTCTATTGTGGCGTGCTGCTCATCCTAACACTATCCAAAGTTCAATTCACGTACAAGGTGACGTGACAGACATCTACCAACACAAACATCTGGGGAAGGTTAAAGGTCAGTCAACGGGTTACTCTGGGGGAGCAGACGACACTATTGTTTATCTTGTTGTTTGCACTTTACGGTGTAGCCCTGTTTACAAAGCGTGCATAAGTACGGTAGCTGTCTTTATTGACCCAAGCTGAATGCTGGGAAGCATTTGAAATGTTCTTGTTCTGTAATGTAGAATTAGATATTAGGCTTTTGCGAATTCAATGGCCCATAGGAATCAGCTGAATACACTATCAGATGATCCCACCTTGCGAAGCACACGGGACTATTTTTAGCATTGTGTTTTTCTTTGTCTCGGATAGAACTGGCTCCAGTGTTAGGAAGTAGGGCAGTAATGGGAAGCTAAAACAGACGTGGACAGGACACACTGAGAACACGAACTAGATGTCTACCAATGTTGCAAGGCAGGCACCTGATTAGATGTGGACAGGACACACTGAGAACACGAACTAGATGTCTACCAATGTTGCAAGGCAGGCACCTGATTTGACGTGGACAGGACACACTGAGAACACTAACTAGATGTCTACCAATGTTGCAAGCCAGGCACCTGATTTGAATCCGCAAGGAAGGAGAGATTGTCCTGGCCTAAACAAACATGGAAGAGGTCAGTTATCAGTGAAGTTAAGGATGCTGGAATGACAATGGAGCAGATGAAGAAAGCTGCTCCAAACTGAGTTTGGTAGAGAGGTATGGATGTGGACCTATACTTTCCTGGGGGCTCACAGGAAGATGTAAAGTCAAGAACTATAGGAAATAGAAAGCAATCCCCATGCTCCCTTCTAAAACACTCCCATGTTTACATTCATATAAGCATGCATCACATGGTACTCAATAGAACAAAGATCATCGAGATTTTAAATAGATTTTTCAAATATTGTAATATCAAAGATCATGAAAAAACATAAACCAATAATTATGAAGAGGCAACTATAAGTAGGCTACACTTTATACGTATTCAAAGAACGGAACATATTTGGAGTTCTTTGGCGTGAGTTATGTTCATCTCGAGCCACAAACTCCCTACGATTTATTTGCATTCCCCCCACCCCCCACCTCATCTCCTTAGACCTTCCCCACTTCAAGCCAACTATCTTTGTTAGCATTCTTTCTGGAAAGTGTAGGTCGTATCAGAACTCAATTAAACAAATTAAACTACTATCAGATCTACAACGCGGCCCAAGAATACTTATCTAAGAAACATGCTGACAAAACAATTCGATGGACCAGTACATTGGAGAGAAAAAAAACGTAGCCTATATAAACATAAATTGTGTAGAGCCATCTGACTTACAATTGTAAACAAAAAGTTTGGTAAACGTGGATGAATGTCCGAATCTTACATTCCTAAGACAAAGTCTATAGACGTATATATCCTCATACACCCAAAATAGACATAGTCTATAGACGTCTATATCCTCATACACCCAAAATAGACGTAGTCTATAGACGTCTATATCCTCACACACCCAAAATAGACGTCTATATCCTCACACACCCAAAATAGACGTAGTCTATAGACGTCTATATCCTCACACACCCAAAATAGACGTAGTCTATAGACATATATATCCTCACACACCCAAAATAGACGTAGTCTATAGACATATATATCCTCACACACCCAAAATAGACGTAGTTTATAGACATATATATCCTCACACACCCAAAATAGACGTCCTTTTTGCTCGTGATATATGTGGACAGGAATTTGTCTCCAGAATAGGGCTTTACCGTTACAAGAAGGGCTGTACTGTTACAAGAAGGGCTGTACTGTTACAAGAAGGGCTGTACTGTTACAAGAAGGGCTGTACCGTTACAAAAAGTGGCTGTACCGTTACAAGAAGGGCTGTACCGTTACAAGAAGGGCTGTACTGTTACAAGAAGGGCTGTACTGTTACAAGAAGGGCTGTACTGTTACAAGAAGGGCTGTACCGTTACAAGAAGGGCTGTATGAGATGAACTAGAGTCTTTCATTGACCCGTCAACAGACAACACAATATACGTATTGACGCGATAACAGAAGGAAACGGGCAGAGGGAAACTGGTAGACTAAAGATGGGTTCTCTTATTTAAACAAAAGTTGACCACAGGCCTGAAGAGCTAAACACTACTACTAATTTTTAAATGTCGAAATAAGTATAACTGTTTGCACGTACATGTTTAACAAAGCTTATTACTCATGTCAATAAAAAGCTGGTACACCTTCCCCTGTCCTCTATGTGTCAACAAGACACTGGTTGCTCTTCGTTTGTTACCTGCTCAAGCAACAGAGACAATAAACACACACACGGGACGCAAGGGACTTGACATTGAAATAGATAATAAAAAACAACTTCATGTTTGATCTTCTGGAGGATATATCCACACCCTACTCCCACGCCCTGTCTTACCACGGTACTGTGCACGAACTTAACCGCGCCACGAGCATCTAGACCCTATGCCAATATCTGGACCCTGAGCAAATAACAACTGGACTCTTTGATAGGTTATATATTTATATTATATATATAACACTTGGAAGCGGGGATATTTGAGGATTCTGATTCACCCCCTCACTCCCTTCTCAACAATTCCAACAGAATAAAAATTTGTTTAACATTTTGATTAGCATCTAAGTTTCTGTTCATGAAATTATTCATAAGATATTGTTTATACCAGACAGTGTACTACTTCTAAACTATATGCAACACTTAGTGGCCGTAAACATCTAAATGACAGGAGAACAAGTTTCAATAGATTTTGTACATTTCGCTTCTTTTTGTTTTCTCTTGTGTTGTAAAGTCTCTACCTATCTTTTACAGACCGTTTGCTAAAAAGAACAAAAGCCACATAAGCTCAGCAGCTTGAGAGCGTGAACAGTTCATCCTGCTCGTCATTCAACAAGATTAGCTCGGGCTGTCACCCAATGAATAGACGTCAATTGATATCCTGGGACGCGGATCTCGGAGTTACATTTTTTAAATGTTACCAAAACTTTGACCCGAGATAGTTTTGTAATAATTATATAGAATCTTCATTTGAGATACGAAATATAATTGTACAGTTAATTCCTCCGTCTAGGAAACTATGATAACACTCCTATGCAACTATGATAAAATGAGGATGATTAGGCAATGATTAGGTGTGATGGAGATGGACATGCTTATTTTATCTTACAAAATACAGACGTTACTTAAAAAAACAGCGTTACAAAGACAGTTTGTGTGGAAACACAAACTCAAAATCGGCCCCCGAAGTGGTCCACCCAGGCAGGCTTCAATATTTTCAGAAAGAACATCCGAATGAAATTATATCAAAGATAAATGACAGATAAGAATGGAGAAAAAAGGTTGACAGATCTTGTGTAGTGCTCCAAACGTCCAGCAGATCAAAAGATAGGTGCAAGTGAATGCAAAGTTAGATGTGAACCTGGCCTAATTAGTTCCTCTTTCAGACCTTGTTGTCTATAGGGCAGATAATGTAAAGTTCATCTGTTTTTGTGGCCTACGGTGTCATCTAGCCAGCACAACGACCAACCACCTTTGCTTTTCCCCATCTAATGTCAGGTACCCATTAGAGCTGGGTGGACTCATATGTGCCAGAAGTTTGCACAGTTGAAAATCCCAGTCTTCACCAGGATTCGAAACCGGGACTATTCGTTTTAAATTAGGTCTAACTTATAATGCATACTAAATAGCTTTTTCTCATTAAAAAACTGCTTGCAAAAGTGATTTAAAAAATTAGATTTTTCGCTTTCAGAAAAAAAAGTAGCCGTTGCATCATAACTTTGAATGGTCTAAAATATTGTGATGTCGGATTTTCACTATCTTTTCTAGTTTACGAGATCTTAACGGGACGAACAGACGGACAGACATTTCACACAAAACTAATAGCGTCTTATACCCTTTCGGGGGCCGCTAAAAAAGACAAAAAATTCATTCTTCTACCACTAAGTAGAAAAAAAAATGTGTCCTAAATACAATATATAAATATCATTCTAAGTGATTGTAACTTCAAGAATTGAATTTGTTCTAAAATGTTTAACTAAACAAATTTTAAACTGAGCAGGCTGCTCAAAAGTGAAAGAGAGAGAGAAAAAAATGGTTTTGACTAAAATCTCATTTGCACTTAATATCAAGATGTAGATCTGATGACCTTGTTGTGTTATTCTGTCCCTGGACTAAGACCAAGCACTTTATGTATCACCTGTACTCTCTAAGACCAAGCACCTTATGTATCACCTGGACTCTCTAAGACCAAGCACCTTATGTATCACTGGTAACAGATAGGTTGCTTCATTGAAAACTGGTTACCCCCCCTCCCCCACCTCCTTTTCATTTATTCTGCCTTTACTAAAAATGTAAAGAGCCACAACCGTCATAAAGTTTAGAGATCCGTATTTAAGACATTAAAACGTATATTAAACATGACTGCGTATATATTTCGGTTTCAGATTCACTGCTATGTAGAACTTCGGTGGAAAGGTGACAATTTGAAAGAAAGAAACGGCTACATCTCAGTGAAGGAGCTACTTAAAGGCAGAACAGAGATTATTTGGGCGTCCTAACACTAATTTAATTGCTGTGTCCTAACACTAATTTTATTGCTGTGTCCTAACACTAATTTTATTGCTGTGTCCTAACACTGATTTTATTGCTGTGTCCTAACACTAATTTTATTGCGGTGTCCTAACACTAATTTTACTGGGGATGTTCTGATATTGTTAATGGTGTCCTAATACTGTTCATGTGGGTGTCGTAATAAAGTTAATTTGATTGTCCTAATGCACTTAATTGAGTTTAGAGACACTTTATTGGTGTGTCAGGATGTAATATGTTCCCTAATGGTGTGTCCTGCTAGAGGGTCGATATAATATAATTTGTGTCCTGATACTCTTGATGTAAGTGTCCTGATAGACTCAAATTCATTCAATGTAGTGTATTGATACAGTTCATTAGGTTGTTCTAATAAATACTGATCATTTGAATGGCATATTTTGATACAATTTATTGAAGTTAACTGTATCAAAGTTTTTGCTATTGATGCGTCCTGTCACAACGTATCAAAATCTAAGAAAATAGTTGATTGAGGTGATTGAAGTGTTATTACACAATCCGAACCGATGACAATCATAATTGAAACGACTTTCAACATTGTAAATATCCTTTGTTACCAACTGTTTCACTCTCTAACTTTTTGTTACCAACTGTTTCACTCTCTAACTTTAACCGTCTCACTTCCATATCAGCACCCAGCACACAGCACTCAGCACCCAGCACTCAGCACCCAGCACTCAGCACCCAGCACTCAGCACCCAGCACTCAGCACTACTATTTCATCCTTTTTTTTCTCTCCTACCTCCTCTCTGAATAAGTTGTGCACCTCCCCGCCTCTCATGTTTTAGATTTAGAACTTTCATATTTAATACAAGCGAGAGAGAGAAAGACTAAACAGGGAGAGTGAAAAATTGAAGGAGAAAGAGAAAGAGACAGAGTAATACAAAGAAATTGTTAGGCTGATAGAGAGAGATTTCTTAGATCTATTTGGTTTACAAACAAAAATTCATCAGATTCCAAAGTAATTCCATTGAAAAAGACAACCAAATAGAAACAAAAATCAGTTAAAAACATGATACACAAAACGTAGTTTTAAAAAAGATATTGAGCATACAGACATTACTGAATGTGTTTATGTTTGTAAATAATATTGTTTAGTCTCTGCCGCCTCTTTACCTTACATAACAAAAACTAACCAATAAGAAAATCAAAAGCCCTTTTATTGTTTCGCCCTGTTAAATGCGCACACTTAAATTTTCCCAACTAAGATATTCAGAAAACAAAATTCGTTGTTGATTTCAAACAAAACTCTAGAATAAGGAAAGAAGATTATAGAGACAATGTCAAGGTAACATATTATCACTTTCACTAAAATAATGACGTGTGGGGGGGGGGGGGAAGAGGGAGGAGAAAATATCACGTGACTATATTGTTTCTTTCTAAGTAGCTTGGCCTATCGAGGAGTCCCTTTGAAACTTGGACGAATACCAATAGCAGGAATGCTAGTTGAACTGAGACCAATCGTAACAGAAGGCCTGAACACTGACCTGCACAAAGTCGCATCCTGTGGACAGTGGAGACCAATAGATCGTTGCGTCGTACAGACCTGTGACGTGGCAACGAGCTATTGGTCACCATTACCTACAGGTTGCGACGTTGCAGGTCAGTTTTCAGGCCATCTGATTGGTCTCGTGGCGCTCAGATGGTAACGGTCGTTAGTGGAGACGATTAGGCCAATAGTGAAGCAAAAAAAAACCCCGATGAGCTGCCTAAGGACCGAGTCCATTGCACTGGCGGGGATGGAAGAAAGTCCAAACAAACATGTCACTATCCACACACAGCGTTCCTAAAACGACTGTTTTCATTGTGGACACCTGCAAGGCTGATGTGGTACAGAGAAGGAATATGGAGGAGTTTCCCAGACGGGGAAATGATAGATGCCTGGTCGTGCTGTTTGCGCGCTGGACTGTCGTTCGGGCTTATCGATGGTCCCGGGTTTATACCCTGCCAGCTCCCATCCTCCATCGTCCTGCCGGAGGTTTGAACTAGGAAGTAAATTATCTTTAAATCTGAAGGAACACCCGATACATGTAAAACCAACAATAAGTTTGTTTAGATAGGTAGATGGAACCAAGCTTCCATAGCCCTAGAGCTCCAAGAGTCATAGACAGATAGACTCAACTCATTTGACAATTAGAAAGAAATATATATATATATATAGTTATAGTGATTTTAAAATATTTAACTGTGCGTATAAATGAAGAAATTAACATAACACAACAAAGTACCCTATAAAAATGTTAAGTTAATGTTTTGAACTTTTGACTGACACACAGTGCACCAAGATTGTCACCACCTGAAGTATGAAGTCAGTGTTTCACTATTGTGACATTTTGGGTGTAAACAATGAGAGGCATTGACGTGCAGCCCCTATCCCCTTCCCAGACATAATGCATTACGATTATTTCACTCCCCCCCCCCCCCGGTCCTTCATCCTAATCCTTTCCGTCGTACTTCCTCTCTCGACCTCTAATCCTTCCATTTCAAAGTTGATTTCTTGGAGCGAGACGTCAACGACTGCACGCGAGAGTGACTGGATGAGACCGTGGCTGCGGTGATTAATCAGGTACCTGGTTGACCTGCGTCTCGTGCGTCACTTTTTTTTTCCCTCAAAAAGGGAAATATTTTGTCCAACTTTTCCTTCTGGCCCCGTACGTGACTGTCGCACCTGGGATTACCTCTAACACAGTGTCTTTTTGCATCGCGGTGCAAACATGGGACTTATAAGTATCCCTTACGTAAGTCAACATGGACATGTCTGGACATGGAAAATGTCCCGGGTGAAGAGCTACTAAAACTGGTGGTGTCTGTTTAACGTACATTGACTAGACATACTTAGTAAGGCTAACAAAAAGGAACATTATGTCGAATAGGACTGACTAAATGAACAAACGTCTTGAAAATGAACAAAAAAGATATTACATTTAGACAGACATAGACGGCGAAATGAGAATCTAAATCGACCACCGGCGAACAAAACTTATGTATGCGCTGGATGTGACAAAATATGTAGGTCGCAGCTGGGGCTGCGTAGCGACGTCGTAAAATTCTGCATTACTGTCCCAGACAAGCCGGGGGGGGGGGGGGGTATGATTACATTCAGAACTAGAGGGAAATTCAAAACTTGCTCTAAATTTATGTAGTCAACAAATGAAAATATATAATTAATAGGAAGTTTTCAATGATTTTATCAAGATTAACTACTCGGGATACTTTTTTAAAACAATTACATTTTTTTTCTTCACATTAGCCTTGAGATCAACGTGTAGGTCTACATTGAGACAGCATCATTTGAGTTCATTCTTGATAGAGATTGTTAGTTTTTCTAGCTCATACTTTACATTTTCTCTGTACCGTTCTATGGTCACTATTTACAACAAGTCACTCCAATAGATTGTGGGTATTGAGACTATCAATCCAAAGTCATAGGAAGGGAAGTAATTAGTGAGCTACGATCAATTCTGCTAAGTAAGAGGATGAACAAGAACGCTATCAGTGGGAGACGTCAGGGTCAATACTCTCCTAACTTTATTGTTTGGGAAGTAAATTCCAACTGATTTGAGAAGAATACTTTATATTGGACTCGAACTGAAGACTTTCTGCTAGTAATCCTATCACAGACCACAACCATCTTATATAATACAGACGTTACTTCAAAAAAGAAGATGATTATGTCCTACGCGTCATGCATTTAGTCATGCATATTAACCAATGACTTAAATTCTGCCAAGTCACTGGTTTTTCTGGCTAGCTCAGCCAACCTATTCCATGCTCTAATAGCACTATGGAAGAAGGAGTATTTGTACAAATTTGTCCTAGCATATGGGACGAGGAATGTGCCTTTAACTTTGTATCTTTCAGAGTATTTTATTAAATTTTGTTTTCGTATTTGAAGATTATGGTTTAGTGTTTTATGTATAAGTGCTACTGTACTTTTGAGTCTTCTATCCTGAAGGCTTTCTAAATTTAGTGATTTTACTATAGGTGTTACTCTAGTCAAACGTGAATATTCGTTTGTTATGAATCTCACTGCTCTATTTTGTGTCTGTTCCAGTTTCTTAATGTTTTCTTGAGTTGAGGGGTCCCAAACGGTGGATGCATATTCTATTATTGGCCTAACCAAGGTTAAATAACATTTTAGTTTTATGTTCTTATTTGATTTATAGAAATTTCTTTTAATAAATCCTAATGCTTTGTTTGATTTTTTTTATAGTTTCATCAATATGTGGATTCCATGACAGATTTTCATTTATTATTACACCTAGGTATTTTGCGTTTTTAGTCTGTGTTACTGGTTTGCCATGAATAAGATAAGTGGAATTAATTTGTTTTAGTTTTTTAGTTACTCTTAACAACTGACATTTTTCTGGGTGGAAAGGCATGCTCCAATTTGATTCCCATTTCTGTAATTCATCTAATTCTCTATGTAAAATATCTGTGTCTTGTGTTGTTTTTATTGTTCTATATATTATGCAATCATCTGCAAATAATCTGACTTTTGTTCCTGAAGTAATGCAATTTGGTAAATCATTTATGTAAATTAAAAATAGTAGTGGACCCAAAACTGTTCTTTGAGGTACACCTGAGTTTGCTGTTATCGGTGTTGATTTAGAGCCATTTATTATTACAGTTTGTTCTCTCCCTATCAGAAAATCTTTAATCCACTGATACAGTGGACCATAAATGCCAAAATATTTTAATTTTTTAAGCAAACTATGGTGGTGAACTTTGTCAAAAGCCTTAGAAAAATCTAGTAAGATAGCATCTATTTGTTCACTATTATCTGAACTATAATGCAACAGTAAATAGTATTTCAGTATATCTAAACATGTGTACTGTGTAATACCTATAATTCATAAGGCCAATGTGAATGATATTTTTTATTGGTTCTTTTATAAATAGTAAAACAGAATTTTAGCTTTTCTTTTTTAGCACCTATCTCACGTTCTTTGGCAGCTTCTAGCACATAATTATAGCCAACAATATATTTGAAAAAGTTCGGTTGTAGACCCAGACATTCTGTGAGTAAGTGTCGGATATAGAGATTACAGAACCCTGTCCCGCCCTCATACCTGACAATGGGCTTACGTAACTTCCCTAAGGTCATCAAGTTCTCTCAATTTTATGTCGGTCAGATTCGTGGTCCACCGTGTAGCACGATACGTCCTTGACAACCAGTTGTCTCCCGCCACAACAAGGCAAAACACTACACTGTCAATGACTATTTATGGACTTTTGATTTTTTGGTTTGCGCGTTTTATTTATTTTTATTTTTTTTATCTCCAAATGTGGATGTCTTTTTATATAGCGATAAAGTCGTAGGCAACTGGGTCGCCATATCTAGTCATGAAACTTTGAGCCGAGAGTGAAACCTGTGTGATGGTGTAGGAGGCTGTGTGACGTGAAGCTGTGTGGTGTGTGATGGTGTATGAGGCTGTGTGTGTGTGTTGTGTAACGACGTGTCAGGCTGTGTGCTGTGTCAGGCTGTGTATGTGCTATGTGCGAGAGACATGGTGACTGTGTTTAGAAGTATTCCTCATTTTCAGCCTTATTATTATTATTCTTCATAGTTGTGTCTTTATGTGCATGCATGTGTGTATGTGTGCATACTCCCTTTCTCCTGTGAGTTGCCCTGTATTGATGTGTGTGTGTGTGTGTGTGACAGTTGTGAATGTACAGGATTGGCCTGTCAATGTAAGAGCATTGTTTCATTCATAAACACGTCACTGGCACTACATACCAACGATAAAATAAACCAAGTAGATTCCACTACCCGGCTTTGTCTGCTTAGGTTTAACTTACACAGAAATGTCTCTACTCTGATTTCATTGTCTAGCATTGTACAGTGTTGGAGACATTTTCTGGGCGAAACTTTTATTTAGTGATGTAAATGTAAATGTATTTTATTTTTATTTGTATCGATCGCTATTTTAACGTTTGTCTATTATGGACAGCATGAGGATTTTCTAGACTCTTGATTACTTCTAGGTCTAGATTAGGGTGGTAAGTATCGTAGTACAAGTAAAACTGTGCCTTATTCCCACAGACTTTTGTTTCACCTCTGACCTCTCTACCCTTGTGTGCCACAAAGTGAATGCAAGCTTCATGTATCGCTGCCAAGGGTGACCCACCTCTACCACAATAAAATTGAAAAGTTAGATCACGTGATTTTGTATTGTTGTAACTAGTGCAATGATCACCTGATGTTGAGTTTCACAACTAGTAGTCATTGCAGTAAAAAAAAAAGTTTTTTTTGTTGCTAGAGACGCGGGCAAAGCAAATGCGGTTGGTCGTTGTCGTTATTAAACATAATGCAAGGAACGGATAAACAGAACATTACCTGCCCCTGCATCGTTTCGAATAAGGCATTACTTACGCAATCTGTTGATTACACACCCTTGGTATAGTATCTTTGAAGGTCTTCTTATGAGTGTTATTGTTAGTAGACTTACATTGTTGTTTCAGTGTTGTTATAGTGTTATTTTTTTATTTTTGCTACTTAAAGCTATGTATTGTAATGTAATGGCATGAACACTTTATATTTTTGGAAGTATGTCAGTAATTAATGTTAATGCTAATTTAAATTAATAATGGCAATGTCTTCAATTAAGAAAGAGTGCAGTGTTTCACTTGACAACACAAACCCAGTTGCGACCTGCATATTTTGCCACACTTGATGCAGACAAATATGTTGTCCGTCGGTTTTGGGTGGGAGTTTATATAAGTTTTATTTATTTATTATATATTTGTTTTGCGAATTACCCCCTACTCTTCAAAGACACTAGAGGCGCGGTAGTTAAGCGGTTAAGCGCTTGGCTTCCGAACCGGGGGCCCCGGTTTGAATCCTGGAGAAGACTGGGATTTTTAATCTCGGGATCTTTAGATGCATATAAGTCCACCCAGCTTTAATGGGTACCTGACATTAGTTAAGGAAAAGTAAAGGCGGTCGGTCGTTGTACTGGCCACATGACATCCTCGTAAACCATGGGGCATAGAAACAGATGGCCTTTACATCATCTGCCGTATAGATCATATGGTCTGAAAAGTGAACTTGACTTTACTTCCAAGACACTCGTAGAGAGACTCATTTAAATCCTTCCTGCAGAGATTCTCTGTGCTCATGAAACCCATTATGTAGGTCATTAAGTGATGACAAATTTGTGTTGTCTAGTCAGACAGATTTAAATAACATCCTCTGTTCTCTCTCTCATACTCTTTTTGTTTCCTTCCTTTGTGGGCCAACACTCCACTTGTGGTTTTTGTTTGTATACATCAGTGGTTCCCAAACTTTTTTGTCTCGTAGACCCCTTGCCATGTTTTCTGGTTTTCGGTAGACCCCCTGCTTAACTTGTATTGCATTTTTGCAGATTCATAAACTCATTTTTAAAACTAATTTCTAACTGTATTGAGTCAAAGAGTGAAAAAGTAATTTAAAGCTACATCAAAGGTTAGAGAGATTTTTTTTTGACTGATAAAATTTAAATTTAAACCAGATAAAATAAATATGTATTGCTGGAATCAACAAACACACTAGAAATGTGTTTTTTTGCATGTTCATCATTCGTTATTACGGATATTATGTTTCATATAGAACTTTTTTGTTCTATGAAGTAGTCATTCAAAAATTAAATATTAATTAATTAATCAATTTGCCTTAATATCATTTTAAAAGTTTTTGAAAAGAGCAGTTTCTAGTGTATTTCTTGATCTTTCACGTCTGGCTCAAATATTGGGCCCGCGGAGCTGTTTTCACTAACATGAGAAGGGTCAAAGACGAGTAACTGGCGCCTAAATCAGTAAGCTTTGGCAGGAGAGACTCATTAGCCTTGGCTTGCAGCCCACCAAGCCAAAGGAAAACAGAATTCAATCCTCTGCTGCTTTGCAGCTATATCCAAACATTGGAAAGGTTTCATAGGTCAGGCCTGGGGATAAATATGGAGCTGAAGACCATTAGGCAGTTTGCAGCTTTAATGCTAATCCCACCGATGTGCCCTTGAACTGTAGTGTTGCTTAAAGAAATTTGTTGCAAAATATCAGATGAAGGTTTGTGTAAAACTGTTTTTAAAACTACTTCAATGGCTGGTAAAATCAATGTTTTATCTACAGTGTTTTCCGTATTTGGCTATAGGTAAAGAGATCTTATAAGACAGTCACAAATCACCATCTTTTCTATATGATGTTGAAGAAAGAATATGTGGGTTTATTCTGAAATTTATTTTTGAAATTTTTTATCACCTTTATCTTTTTACGAGGGTAGCATCGTCTCAAATAATCCTTCAGTGTAATTGGTTTCAAATGGTCATAAAAAGGCTCTTAGACAACCGCTTATTTGACAAGGGAATAAATAATCTATGATGTAAAATCTAGATTTCTTTTTGTTAAACATTAGTTACATGTAGACAAAAGTAAATATTTAGATAAGTATTGAAATTAAATGCAACAATTTTACATTTCAATAGAGGGATAAATATTTATAACTTAAGGTACAAATCTTCTATACTTGCATGAAATAGTTACATTAACGGGGTGTGAAAAATAACTTGCTTAAATGAAATCCACTACCGTAGACCCCCATGGACATCTCATAGACCCCCAATTTACTTTTTCATTTTCGTAGACTTCCTGGAGGTCTTCGTAGACCCCTTGGGGTCTATATAGACCACTTTGGGAATCACTGGTATACATCCTTCATTAAGGGCAGATAACTTGATGGGATTCCAGGAAATCCAGGAGGAACAACTCTGCTCATGGCACATTTTTTTTAACTCTACATTTTTCTCTGAACTCTGACCTCACTGCTTCTAGTGTTACCCTAGTTTCTTGGAATCAAAATGGCAACAAAATCTAAAATGTTGAATTGTTAAAGCTTAATATTTCGAGGAAATAAAATTACATATCTCATATCAGGTATATATGAGTACTTCATTCAAACTGCAAATTTAATGGAACTGAATTTCTATTTGTTTAGATCAATAATGTTATCTTATAACCTAATCGAGTAACTTACAGTCTCGACACAACTGTTGTATCTTGTGGAAAGGCGCGCATTGTTTACTGGAAGGGTTGAGTAAATGTTATGAAAATGAATCAACATTTATTGAACAGTTATTGGGTTCTCTGGCTACATTGACCGACTCCAGTTCTTAGGCTCTTTGCTATCAAATAGCAATCAATCAAAGTCTATGTTATATCAATCTTAAACTCCATTAGAATCACTGCATATACTTTCTATCAACATCGAAACCAAGAGGTTTGACAGAAGTCTGACGGATGAACATATTTTACCTTAGTTGAGACTCTTCTTGCAATGATATATAGATATGTTCTAGAAAATGTGTTGTAACGATTGGATAGACAGCCTATCCAGCAGGGACCTACATATTTTATCACTGCTAATGCAGACAAAGCTATTGTTTGCTGGGATCTATTAAGTTTTCACCTTCTGCACCTGTTTTCGGGAATAGATTTACTTTAAGTCTGAGATTATCTTCAGCGGCACTTGTAGGAATTTCCCAGCTTCCCAGAGTCTCTTAATATTTATTTTTTTCTTCTTCGTAATTGTCCTAAGAGTTGAGTCTAAGACCCTTGGAACTCTTGATCTATGGAAGCTTGCCTCTATCTGCCTGTCTGAACAAACTTCTGTCTGGGAAAGATCCAAGCACATGTACATAATTACATCCCTGTTATCGAGGGCTGGATCCTAAGACGCTCACCAGAAGTAACGTCTGATGCGTGCTTCAACTCACCAGAAGTAACAACGCCCGATGCGTGCTTTAAGCTCCCTTTAAACTCACCAGAAGTAACGTATGATGCGTGCTTTAAGCTCCCCTTAACTCACCAGAAGTAATGTCTGATGCGTGCTTTAAGCTCCCCTTCAACTCACCAGAAGTAATGTCTGATGCGTGCTTTAAGCTCCCCTTCAACTCACCAGAAGTAACGTCTGATGCGTGCTCCCCGTCAACTCACCAGAAGTAACGTCTGATGCGTGCTCCCCTTCAACTCACCAGAAGTAACGCCTGATGCGTGCTCCCCTTCAACTCGACCAGAAGTAACGCCTGATGCGTGCTCCCCTTCAACTCACCAGAAGTAACGTCTGATGCGTGCTTTAAGCTCCCCTTCAACTCACCAGAAGTAACGTCTGATGCGTGCTTTAAGCTCCCCTTCAACTCACCAGAAGTAACGTCTGATGCGTGCTCCCCTTCAACTCACCAGAAGTATCATTGAGCAGGTCACACAGTAGGCTACTGACATCACTATCATTGAGCAGGTCCTACAGTAGGCTACTGACATCACTATCATTGAGCAGGCCACACAGTAGGCTACTAACATCACTATCATTGAGCAGGCCACACAGTAGGCTACTAACATCACTATCATTGAGCAGGTCACACAGTAGACTACTAACATCACTATCATTGAGCAGGTCACACAGTAGGCTACTAACATAACTATCAAGTGACCCGACACTTTTTCGCCATTCAGGAAGTCACCGCCGTGCACACTGCGCTTTAGTTGATCTAAATACAATCCAGCTAATCGGACCACATTGGGATGTGATCGTTTTGGTCATAATAACCGGATTCAATTTCTTTCGGTTAATTAGTATTCTGTTCTAATAGCGGGTGGTACGATTAACCGGTGGTCCGCTTTACTTCACTAGACAGTATTTTGAAAGTGTTGAAAAAAATAACCAAACCCTAACACTTAAAAGGGAGACTACGATTAGAAAATTTCATTTTATTCACGGCTTAAATCAGCATTATTTTGACATTCCTATAAAATATTTATCAAGAGTCTTTTACTTACAAAGTATAGTTTGGACAGAAAAAATTCCCCCCCCTTTTTTCTCTAAAAAAAAAAAAAAGAAAAAGTAACTAGTTCAAATGTATTCGATGAAGTCAATGTCAGACTTGTCATTGTCACGTGATAACAGTGACATTAACTTATGGCATTAGCCATACAATAAACGTTTCATATCAGTTGTAATCAACTATTAGTTCAAGATAATTAGTACGATGGCAGTGTCTTAAAGATTTGTTTCTTTGTGGAAATTATTATATCTTTGTCCCAGCCTGTTCCTCCTAGTACCCCCCCCCCCCCAAATCCTCTCATTTGTGTGTGCGTGTGTGTGTGTGTCCAACGCCTGGTGAACGGCCTAGAGTTTTTGACATGGAATAGAAATATAAAAGTATGTCGTCTGTGACTCTAATGCCAGGAGGGCCGACATCAGTGTTCACCCAACTGTGGATAGCGGTGTCTAAACAGGGCTGTCGTCTGTCGCACGAGTGTTTCCTGGAGTCGGCCTACAGTTTATGACCTCAGCGTAACGAGGTCACTCCGACCTAAGTGTTCAACCAACTGGAGCGACGGGTACCGAAACAGTGCTGCCCACTTGGACACGAGTCAACCACCACGTCCCCTAGCGACTGAGAGGATGTCGATCTAAGCTGACTTGACGAGCCCAAGCGTGGTCTCACGAGACCAGACGAGAGATGCAGTCATGGTCACGGTATGCATTGTTTGGGGGGGGGGGGGGGAGGAGACTGTTAAGGACAGGTAGATACAGCGACGAAATGTGATGCTAGGAAACTGTAAACTGTAGCAACAGCAGTTGATCTTGATGTGACTGGTGTAGCACTTGTGACATTTGTCCAGACAAGATTTCGTGATTCAATGTTAATAGGGTCAAACAACTCTTGTCAGCAGATTTGCTGTCGAAAAAAACAAAGTGTACTCCAATAAAATGTGTTAGGCGTTGTAGTTTACAAAGTTAATATAGGAAAACCATTTATTTGCTAGTAACGACAATGAAATGTAGGTATAGCTTCTAAATGTGTCAAGCCGTATCTTATTTGTCTTGGGTTCAAACCCGAGTGGACTTTTTAATTCTCTTTTTTACTAACCCTCTTTTTCTTTTTCGTTTTTTACTCTGAGGTCGATTCGGCATTAGTCGACATTCTAAGAAGTACTTCAAGAAGAAGAAGAGAGAGAGAGAGAGTGAGTGAGTGAGTGAGTGAGTGAGTGAGTGAGTGAGAAAAGGTGCCAAAAAGGTGTAGTTTTGAATTAAATCTATAACATGACGCAATGCTGCAGTCGTTAAAACAAAACTACCGAACAAATAAAGAGCTGGGAGGAGGATGCAGTAGGATATCGATCTATTTCGTGTAATCAAAGATTTAAATTTCTTTGGTAGGAAACGAAATATTCTATTGGTTGTATTTTTAATATCCATTCGATTACTGAAGCCAATGGAAATTACCTTTTTTTTTTAAACAATGGCTGGAAATATGATAATAACAGGAAAACCCAGTGTTGTTTCGTTTTTAACCTACATATAGTTTACATTTGGTTTGATTGCTTATATTCTAGTATTATCTTGTGTCTGTCTAATCATGCTCCACGTGAGAGAGAAACTAAACGATTCATTACGCTTCGACAACTGTTCAACATTCTGTGGTGTAGAAAGTACTGACCTTCTCTGACAGGACATAGCAACAGTGACGTTATTAAATACCACAGCAGTGAGGCTCGCTGCCTTGACTGGAGAGACGTCCCTGATCCAAGGGGGAAAACAACGTACTCTAGTTACGTTAGCAGTCACAACCCAGAACAAACAAGGAAAGCGACAATAGTTGTTGACTCGCTGAGTCTAGGGAATCGTTAACAAATTAGGCCTTTTGTATGCTGGGATAACTCGGACAGTGTTTTATAAGTTTCATATGTTCTTTTAGAAGAAGACGGTATGGGAGGAGAGGACACCAGGAAGGACATAATGGGAGGAGAGATCACCTTTAGATGAGAGGACACCATGCCAGGAGAGGACATCATAGGAGGACATAGCACAGAGTAGTGTATGCGGTGTACAGAATATAAAAGTAATAGAACCATATACATTTTTTTTTCATTTTTTAAAGAACTTAAGAATAAAATTTTAAAAAAATTGAAAAGAGCAAATGACTGGGAATAGTTTCTAGTTTGAAAATCTTCAATACATAATATCTACTTATGTAACTATCAAATCCAATGACTGGGAGTAGGTTCTAGTTTGAAAATCTTCGATACAGCATATCTACTTATGTAACTATCAAATCCAATGACTGGGAATAGGTTCTAGTTTGAAAATCTTCAATACAACATATCTACTTATGTAACTATCAAATCCAATGTCTGGGAAAAGGTTCTAGTTTGAAAATCTTCAATACAACATATCTACTTATGTAATTATCAAATTCAACGACTGGGAATTGGTTCTAGTTTGAAAATCTTCAATACAACATATCTACTTATGTAACTATCAAATCCAATGTCTGGGAATAGGTTCTAGTTTGAAAATCTTCAAGAGAACATATCTACTTATAGAACTATCATATCCAATGACTGGGAATAGTTTCTAGTTTGAAAATCTTCAATACAACATATCTACTTATGTAACTATCAAATCAAATTTAAAATATGCGCTGTTGCAAAATCTTTTCTATTAATAGTACATAAGGTGTATAGTTTGTAAACGATCAGACGAGAACTTTCAAGCGTCTATTAGTACGTTATTTACATTACCTTTCATCCAATCTATAAATAGCAATCGCCCGGATGTAGAATACTTTAACCCATAGAGCGCCAAACAGAGACTCACAATTTACCTGTTAGATTCCTGACATAGCTGACTTCTGCACGGACTCACGGAAGTGTTGATTATACTTGATAAAACCAAAAATGCCAATTATTTGACTTATGCCAGGTCACAGATATCGACATTTCAGTATCACGACTCTCACAACATAGGTAGCACAGACATTTAGATGTGGCACTCTAGAGGTGAATTGACATGATATAAACATTTAATAAAACATGGCAATGTCTTTGATTCCAAAGAATAAGGATGAATGATATTAAAAACCCAAATAAACACACATCCAAGTGTTTAATGAATTCTAAAGAGATTTTTAAACAGCATTTATTTATTTATTTATTTATTATTATTTATTAAATAGCTTTAAAACAAACAAACAACTAAGATCGATAATTGGGTGTGTCCTATTTCGCCATGAAGAGAGATCTGACATACATGGATCGAATTCATCTAAATATGCTGGGTTTGTACCAAATGCAATAGAAATACAAATAGTAAACACGTACCTCGTGTACTTCCTCTCTCTCTTTTTTTTTTTCGCACATAAAAAAAAACAAAAAAAAACAAAACAAGTGCACAAAATGTCGCGATGTTACAACTAAGTCACCCCCCCCTCCCTTTCTGAACATTATTTAACTTGGGCTCTGGCCGCATGCTTGGACTGGGCCGCCGGGACAACGGGAAATTCCTTCCAACTGCCAAAAGAAAGTTATTATATTTTTAATTTTAACTGAAATTACCGTTAATAAAGTAATTGATGCAATATCAACATCTTTAACAAACATGATGGTGGAAAAGGTTAGAGGAGCCACTAAGTTTAGCATTCAAATTGATACCACACAAGATATTAATGTGCAGGATCAGTGTTCTATTGTGATCCGATATGTCACGGATACTGTACACGAACGTGTAATAGCTATAGTCAATTGTACATCAACGACTGGAAAAGAAATGTGTGATTTGGTTTGTGGCGTCTTTGAAAAGTTAGGCATTGATGTAAGTAAATGTATGGTGCGTCTAATATGCAAGGTCAATACAATGGATTCAATGCCTGGTTAAATACAGTTTCTCCGGGCCAGATTCATGTATGGTGTTATGCATATATCCTAAATTTGGTAATGGGTGACGTCACTAAAAAAGCGGTTGAAGTTGTTACTTTATTTGGGGTTTTAAACACATGTGCAGTCTTTCTTCGGGAATCATATTTAAAATGTAATGTTTGGCGTGACTTTAGCAAATTGAAATACATATCTGTAATTGGTGAAACCCGTTGGTGGGCAAAAGACAGAGCTCTTACTAAAATATTTTTAAACTTCTTCATCAAACATTCCAATCATGGCAATCAAGAAACACAAATTATCGATTTTTTGTACATTGACATGCTACAAACATTTTATGATATTTCTACATCAAACAAATTCAATAATGATATCCGATACAGCTCTGTTTGATTCATTGACAAGTTTTGAATTTATTCTAACGGCACAATTATTTCTGAAAATATTTGAACACACAACGCCATTATCTGAATATTTGCAAACAACTGGAATGGATATACTACGAGCCTATAAGATAGTTCAAGACAGTATCCATGAATTAAGCAAAGTAGATAGAAATTTTGATTCTATTTTCCAAGCAGCTACAAATGTCTCAACATTTGCAAACAGTGAACTAGAAAAACGAAAGCTCGACATTGCAGTGCAGGTTTGAAAGAAAAAAGAATTATTGCCAACCAACCACCTGAAAGTGCGAGAGATAAATTTCGTGTAAATGTTCGCAACATGGTTATGGATCAAGTAATTAATAGTTTAAAACAGAGATTCTCTGAGCATGGTAGTCTTTACGCTGATTTATCTTGTTTAGATCCAAGAAATTTTGCAGAAATTCTGAAAAGAATGACCAGTGATGCACCTGAGTGGATTGCTCAAAAAATTTGCTGATACTGTAACAAAAGGTCAGCTTCAAACTGAATTATTGGATTTCGCAAGGAAATGGGAAAATTTTCAAACAACTCTTGAAGATGGAATATAATTTGATCTTTGAAATGGAAGTATCAGACTCTGTCTCAGACAACATTCAACAGTCTGAATTAGTAGAATTACCAGGCAACAACCACAGAAATAAATGCAAATCTTGCAAAAAATGTATTGTTTGTTGTTATTTTGTTCTCCAGAAGTTTAATTTGCATAGTCTTGCTTTTTCAAGTCTGTATCTGGCTTACAAATTTGTTTTGACATTATCCTCATCACAAGTTGCTTGTGAGAGGTCGTTTTCAAAATTGAAATACATTTTGAACAGATTAAGAAATTTGCTGAGCCAGTCAACTTTACAATCATTCATGCTGATGTCTTGTGAGAAGAACCTGCTTTCAAGAATCAATAACAATGAAACCATTGATGTTTTAGCATCGACTAGTGAAACGATGAAAAAGCTGTTATACTAGTTAATAGTGAATTGAAATTTTAGACTCAAGTGTTTCTTATGTTTAGGTTGTTAAAACTAGGAGTTATTTAACTGTTTAATGTTGTTTTGCATAATTACGAATTTGAACATGTAATAAATAAAAACATTCTTACAACTTAAAGTAGTGTTTTTGAACTTTAAAATTTCATTATTATTATTATATATATGAAATAATTATAGAAACTAAAAAAAATATATAAAAATTAAATTAAATTAAAAATAAGTAGTAATATTAAATTATTGAAAAAATATATATGAAACTAATGATGAAGTGGGCCGCGCCATGACCAAATTTCCCGGGCTGGTTTTTTAAACCAGTCCGAACCTGGTCCTGGGTAAGCGGGGATTCTAGGCTAGTAATGTAATTCACATTGACAATAGTAAAATAATTTAAAACTGTATAAAACCATTCTTAAAATCAACACGAAAGTAACGTCAACCTCCATATGCGTCATGAAGGTCATTAAATTAGCATTCGCACTGCCCTGCACCATCCACAGGAAATTTAGATCAAAAGCGGCTGCCACTACGAGAAGAAACAGACTTACTGCGTCATCCATAAAATCGTATCTAAATCAAAGTCTAAACAGTTTGCTGAGGGGGACACATATGCATGTATATATAACTAGGATACATTCAAACATTCAATGAAAGTATATATCAATTGTGTAGGCTTTGAATTGTTAACGAAGAAATTTGTTGTATTTGTTTTTTTCTATTTCAGTCCGATGAAAGCAAGCTACAAGAAAAAGTGACAACTTCCTTTACGCCAAGTGACAAGTGATTGTGCTATTTTCTTCTAAAAACATGACATTAATGCAAATATGAATCATTATTTAACTGGGCGTTCTGCTTTGTTTTCTTTGCATTACTGTCAACAATTAGAAACAAATGTTTCAAGTAGCAATCAATTTCATCTCTTCATTTTCTTCTCTCCCTTGAGATAAATTTAGACTTGCAAGTGACACCTCTCTTTGGAAATATCTTTAACACAAATTTAGTTTTATTTATCCGGGTCATTTGTATGCAGAAGGTTTTTTTTTTTTGTTCTTGTGTTTGTATTTTAAATGAGAAACACAAAATGATTTATTTTTTTTTAAACAGCAGTTTGTTTAGTGTTTTTCTTATCGATGTGGATTTATACAGATGATGCCCGACAGAAGTTTGTAATTCAGAGCCAGCAGGAACTCAACTGTACGACTCCCAGGAAGTAGCTGGTCTCTATAACAGTGTTTCTCAAAATGTGGAGACCCCCCCCCCCTCCAGGAGGACGCGAGATTTTCTTAAAGGGAGTGCGACGTCCTGGTAAAAAGAAAATGAGGGGCGGAGGTGGGGAAACCAATCCATTTTATTTTAGAGGTACACAAAAAATGTATTCTCATATCAATCCATGTTTGACTATTAACGCAGTAAAGTGACATCATAACACATGTTTGACTATTAACGCAGTAAAGTGACACCATAACACATGTTTGACTATTAACGCAGTAAAGTGACACCATAACACATGTTTGACTATTAACGCAGTAAAGTGACATCATAACACATGTTTGACTATTAACGCAGTAAAGTGACATCATAACACATGTTTGACTATTAACGCAGTAAAGTGACATCATAACACATGTTTGACTATTAACGCAGTAAAGTGACATCATAACACATGTTTGACTATTAACGCAGTAAAGTGACATCATAACACATGTTTGACTATTAACGCAGTAAAGTGACACCATAACACATGTTTGACTATTAACGCAGTAAAGTGACACCATAACACATGTTTGACTATTAACGCAGTAAAGGGACATCATAACACATGTTTGACTATTAACGCAGTAAAGTGACATCATAACACATGTTTGACTATTAACGCAGTAAAGTGACATCATAACACATGTTTGACTATTAACGCAGTAAAGTGACATCATAACACATGTTTGACTATTAACGCAGTAAAGTGACATCATAACACATGTTTGACTATTAACGCAGTAAAGTGACATCATAACACATGTTTGACTATTAACGCAGTAAAGTGACATCATAACACATGTTTGACTATTAACGCAGTAAAGTGACATCATAACACATGTTTGACTATTAACGCAGTAAAGTGACATCATAACACATGTTTGACTATTAACGCAGTAAAGTGACACCATAACACATGTTTGACTATTAACGCAGTAAAGTGACACCATAACACATGTTTGACTATTAACGCAGTAAAGGGACATCATAACACATGTTTGACTATTAACGCAGTAAAGTGACATCATAACACATGTTTGACTATTAACGCAGTAAAGTGACATCATAACACATGTTTGACTATTAACGCAGTAAAGTGACATCATAACACATGTTTGACTATTAACGCAGTAAAGTGACATCATAACACATGTTTGACTATTAACGCAGTAAAGTGACATCATAACACATGTTTGACTATTAACGCAGTAAAGTGACATCATAACACATGTTTGACTATTAACGCAGTAAAGTGACATCATAACACATGTTTGACTATTAACGCAGTAAAGTGACATCATAACACATGTTTGACTATTAACGCAGTAAAGTGACATCATAACACATGTTTGACTATTAACGCAGTAAAGTGACATCATAACACATGTTTGACTATTAACGCAGTAAAGTGACATCATAACACATGTTTGACTATTAACGCAGTAAAGTGACATCATAACACATGTTTGACTATTAACGCAGTAAAGTGACACCATAACACATGTTTGGCTATTAACGCAGTAAAGTGACACCATAACACATGTTTGACTATTAACGCAGTAAAGTGACACCATAACACATGTTTGACTATTAACGCAGTAAAGTGACATCATAACACATGTTTGACTATTAACGCAGTAAAGTGACATCATAACACATGTTTGACTATTAACGCAGTAAAGTGACATCATAACACATGTTTGACTATTAACGCAGTAAAGTGACATCATAACACATGTTTGACTATTAACGCAGTAAAGTGACATCATAACACATGTTTGACTATTAACGCAGTAAAGTGACACCATAACACATGTTTGACTATTAACGCAGTAAAGTGACATCATAACACATGTTTGACTATTAACGCAGTAAAGTGACACCATAACACATGTTTGACTATTAACGCAGTAAAGTGACATCATAACACATGTTTGACTATTAACGCAGTAAAGTGACATCATAACACATGTTTGACTATTAACGCAGTAAAGTGACATCATAACACATGTTTGACTATTAACGCAGTAAAGTGACATCATAACATATGTTTGACTATTAACGCAGTAAAGTGACATCATAACACATGTTTGACTATTAACGCAGTAAAGTGACATCATAACACATGTTTGACTATTAACGCAGTAAAGTGACATCATAACACATGTTTGACTATTAACGCAGTAAAGTGACATCATAACACATGTTTGACTATTAACGCAGTAAAGTGACATCATAACACATGTTTGACTATTAACGCAGTAAAGTGACACCATAACACATGTTTGACTATTAACGCAGTAAAGTGACATCATAACACATGTTTGACTATTAACGCAGTAAAGTGACACCATAACACATGTTTGACTATTAACGCAGTAAAGGGACATCATAACACATGTTTGACTATTAACGCAGTAAAGTGACATCATAACACATGTTTGACTATTAACGCAGTAAAGTGACATCATAACACATGTTTGACTATTAACGCAGTAAAGTGACATCATAACACATGTTTGACTATTAACGCAGTAAAGTGACATCATAACACATGTTTGACTATTAACGCAGTAAAGTGACATCATAACACATGTTTGACTATTAACGCAGTAAAGTGACATCATAACACATGTTTGACTATTAACGCAGTAAAGTGACATCATAACACATGTTTGACTATTAACGCAGTAAAGTGACACCATAACACATGTTTGACTATTAACGCAGTAAAGTGACACCATAACACATGTTTGACTATTAACGCAGTAAAGGGACATCATAACACATGTTTGACTATTAACGCAGTAAAGTGACATCATAACACATGTTTGACTATTAACGCAGTAAAGTGACATCATAACACATGTTTGACTATTAACGCAGTAAAGTGACATCATAACACATGTTTGACTATTAACGCAGTAAAGTGACATCATAACACATGTTTGACTATTAACGCAGTAAAGTGACATCATAACACATGTTTGACTATTAACGCAGTAAAGTGACATCATAACACATGTTTGACTATTAACGCAGTAAAGTGACATCATAACACATGTTTGACTATTAACGCAGTAAAGTGACATCATAACACATGTTTGACTATTAACGCAGTAAAGTGACATCATAACACATGTTTGACTATTAACGCAGTAAAGTGACATCATAACACATGTTTGACTATTAACGCAGTAAAGTGACATCATAACACATGTTTGACTATTAACGCAGTAAAGTGACATCATAACACATGTTTGACTATTAACGCAGTAAAGTGACACCATAACACATGTTTGGCTATTAACGCAGTAAAGTGACACCATAACACATGTTTGACTATTAACGCAGTAAAGTGACACCATAACACATGTTTGACTATTAACGCAGTAAAGTGACATCATAACACATGTTTGACTATTAACGCAGTAAAGTGACATCATAACACATGTTTGACTATTAATGCAGTAAAGTGACATCATAACACATGTTTGACTATTAACGCAGTAAAGTGACATCATAACACATGTTTGACTATTAACGCAGTAAAGTGACATCATAACACATGTTTGACTATTAACGCAGTAAAGTGACACCATAACACATGTTTGACTATTAACGCAGTAAAGTGACATCATAACACATGTTTGACTATTAACGCAGTAAAGTGACACCATAACACATGTTTGACTATTAACGCAGTAAAGTGACATCATAACACATGTTTGACTATTAACGCAGTAAAGTGACATCATAACACATGTTTGACTATTAACGCAGTAAAGTGACATCATAACACATGTTTGACTATTAACGCAGTAAAGTGACATCATAACATATGTTTGACTATTAACGCAGTAAAGTGACATCATAACACATGTTTGACTATTAACGCAGTAAAGTGACATCATAACACATGTTTGACTATTAACGCAGTAAAGTGACATCATAACACATGTTTGACTATTAACGCAGTAAAGTGACATCATAACACATGTTTGACTATTAACGCAGTAAAGTGACATCATAACACATGTTTGACTATTAACGCAGTAAAGTGACATCATAACACATGTTTGACTATTAACGCAGTAAAGTGACATCATAACACATGTTTGACTATTAACGCAGTAAAGTGACACCATAACACATGTTTGACTATTAACGCAGTAAAGTGACATCATAACACATGTTTGACTATTAACGCAGTAAAGTGACACCATAACACATGTTTGACTATTAACGCAGTAAAGTGACATCATAACACATGTTTGACTATTAACGCAGTAAAGTGACATCATAACACATGTTTGACTATTAACGCAGTAAAGTGACATCATAACACATGTTTGACTATTAACGCAGTAAAGTGACATCATAACATATGTTTGACTATTAACGCAGTAAAGTGACATCATAACACATGTTTGACTATTAACGCAGTAAAGTGACATCATAACACATGTTTGACTATTAACGCAGTAAAGTGACATCATAACACATGTTTGACTATTAACGCAGTAAAGTGACATCATAACACATGTTTGACTATTAACGCAGTAAAGTGACATCATAACACATGTTTGACTATTAACGCAGTAAAGTGACACCATAACACATGTTTGACTATTAACGCAGTAAAGTGACACCATAACACATGTTTGACTATTAACGCAGTAAAGTGACATCATAACACATGTTTGACTATTAACGCAGTAAAGTGACATCATAACACATGTTTGACTATTAACGCAGTAAAGTGACATCATAACACATGTTTGACTATTAACGCAGTAAAGTGACATCATAACACATGTTTGACTATTAACGCAGTAAAGTGACATCATAACACATGTTTGACTATTAACGCAGTAAAGTGACACCATAACACATGTTTGACTATTAACGCAGTAAAGTGACACCATAACACATGTTTGACTATTAACGCAGTAAAGGGACATCATAACACATGTTTGACTATTAACGCAGTAAAGTGACATCATAACACATGTTTGACTATTAACGCAGTAAAGTGACATCATAACACATGTTTGACTATTAACGCAGTAAAGTGACACCATAACAATTATGTCTTTCCTTTCTTTTTTCATGACAATCTGAAAGCTCTCCCGCCCCACTATGGGCGCCTACAGCGCTCCTTTAGGTCTCTAGCTTGCTCTGGTGGTGGGAAGGGGGGGGGGTTGTCGCAAACGAATTTTTTTCGTTTCGGGGGGCGCGGTAAAAGTTTGAGAAACACTGCTCGATAATATTCTAGAGTTGGACAAACATTAGTATGTCTGTCATGAAAGTCATTTTATTATTTAGAAGGACTTTACTAAAGACTTCCAAGAGAATAGAGAAAGTCCATTCAAATTGAGAAAGTCCATACAAATTGAGAAAGTCCATACAAATTGAGAAAGTCCATACAAATTGAGAAAGTCCATACAAATTGAGAAAGTCCATACAAATTGAGAAAGTCCATACAAATTGAGAAAGTCCATACAAATTGAGAAAGTCCATACAAATTGAGAAAGTCCATACAAATTGAGAAAGTCCATACAAATTGAGAAAGTCCATACAAATTGAGAAAGTCCATACAAATTGAGAAAGTCCATACAAATTGAGAAAGTCCATACAAATTGAGAAAGTCCATACAAATTGAGAAAGTCCATACAAATTGAGAAAGTCCATACAAATTGAGAAAGTCCATACAAATTGAGAAAGTCCATACAAATTGAGAAAGTCCATACAAATTGAGAAAGTCCATACAAATTGAGAAAGTCCATACAAATTGAGAAAGTCCATACAAATTGAGAAAGTCCATACAAATTGAGAAAGTCCATACAAATTGAGAAAGTCCATACAAATTGAGAAAGTCCATACAAATTGAGAAAGTCCATACAAATTGAGAAAGTCCATACAAATTGAGAAAGTCCATACAAATTGAGAAAGTCCATACAAATTGAGAAAGTCCATACAAATTGAGAAAGTCCATACAAATTGAGAAAGTCCATACAAATTGAGAAAGTCCATACAAATTGAGAAAGTCCATACAAATTGAGAAAGTCCATACAAATTGGTGGAAACGTTCGTTAGAGGAGACGATTAGGCCAATAAGGAAGCGAAGTAGAGAGTCCTAACAACTAAGTCAAATAGGACCTACTGAATACAAGCAGCATGTATATACGTCAGGACCTATTGAATACAAGCAGCATGTATATAAGTCAACTAGGACCTATTGAATACAAGCAGCATGTATATAAGTCAACTAGGACCTATTGAATACAAGCAGCATGTATATAAGTCAACTAGGACCTATTGAATACAAGCAGCATGTATATAAGTCAACTAGGACCTATTGAATACAAGCAGCATGTATATAAGTCAACTAGGACCTATTGAATACAAGCAGCATGTATATAAGTCAACTAGGACCTATTGAATACAAGCAGCATGTATATAAGTCAACTAGGACCTATTGAATACAAGCAGCATGTATATAAGTCAGGACCTATTGAATACAAGCAGCATGTATATACGTCAACTAGGACCTATTGAATACAAGCAGCATGTATATAAGTCAACTAGGACCTATTGAATACAAGCAGCATGTATATAAGTCAACTAGGACCTATTGAATACAAGCAGCATGTATATAAGTCAACTAGGACCTATTGAATACAAGCAGCATGTATATAAGTCAACTAGGACCTACTGAATACAAGCAGCATGTATATAAGTCAACTAGGACCTATTGAATACAAGCAGCATGTATATAAGTCAACTAGGACCTATTGAATACAAGCAGCATGTATATAAGTCAACTAGGACCTACTGAATACAAGCAGCATGTATATACGTCAACTAGGACCTATTGAATACAAGCAGCATGTATATAAGTCAACTAGGACCTATTGAATACAAGCAGCATGTATATAAGTCAGGACCTACTGAATACAAGCAGCATGTATATAAGTCAACTAGGACCTATTGAATACAAGCAGCATGTATATAAGTCAACTAGGACCTATTGAATACAAGCAGCATGTATATAAGTCAACTAGGACCTATTGAATACAAGCAGCATGTATATAAGTCAGGACCTACTGAATACAAGCAGCATGTATATACGTCAACTAGGACCTATTGAATACAAGCAGCATGTATATAAGTCAGGACCTACTGAATACAAGCAGCATGTATATAAGTCAGGACCTACTGAATACAAGCAGCATGTATATAAGTCAGGACCTACTGAATACAAGCAGCATGTATATAAGTCAGGACCTACTGAATACAAGCAGCATGTATATAAGTCAGGACCTACTGAATACAAGCAGCATGTATATAAGTCAGGACCTACTGAATACAAGCAGCATGTATATACGTCAGGACCTACTGAATACAAGCAGCATGTATATAAGTCAGGACCTACTGAATACAAGCAGCATGTATATAAGTCAACTAGGACCTATTGAATACAAGCAGCAAGTATATAAGTCAGGACCTGCTGAATACAAGCAGCATGTATATAAGTCAGGACCTGCTGAATACAAGCAGCATGTATATAAGTCAGGACCTACTGAATACAAGCAGCATGTATATACGTCAACTAGGACCTATTGAATACAAGCAGCATGTATATAAGTCAGGACCTACTGAATACAAGCAGCATGTATATAAGTCATGACCTACTGAATACAAGCAGCATGTATATAAGTCAGGACCTACTGAATACAAGCAGCATGTATATAAGTCAGGACCTACTGAATACAAGCAGCATGTATATAAGTCAGGACCTACTGAATACAAGCAGCATGTATATAAGTCAGGACCTACTGAATACAAGCAGCATGTATATACGTCAGGACCTAGTGAATACAAGCAGCATGTATATAAGTCAGGACCTACTGAATACAAGCAGCATGTATATAAGTCAACTAGGACCTATTGAATACAAGCAGCATGTATATAAGTCAGGACCTACTGAATACAAGCAGCATGTATATAAGTCAACTAGGACCTATTGAATACAAGCAGCATGTATATAAGTCAGGACCTACTGAATACAAGCAGCATGTATATAAGTCAGGACCTACTGAATACAAGCAGCATGTATATAAGTCAGGACCTACTGAATACAAGCAGCATGTATATACGTCAGGACCTACTGAATACAAGCAGCATGTATATAAGTCAGGACCTACTGAATACAAGCAGCATGTATATAAGTCAACTAGGACCTATTGAATACAAGCAGCAAGTATATAAGTCAGGACCTGCTGAATACAAGCAGCATGTATATAAGTCAGGACCTGCTGAATACAAGCAGCATGTATATAAGTCAGGACCTACTGAATACAAGCAGCATGTATATACGTCAACTAGGACCTATTGAATACAAGCAGCATGTATATAAGTCAGGACCTACTGAATACAAGCAGCATGTATATAAGTCATGACCTACTGAATACAAGCAGCATGTATATAAGTCAGGACCTACTGAATACAAGCAGCATGTATATAAGTCAGGACCTACTGAATACAAGCAGCATGTATATAAGTCAGGACCTACTGAATACAAGCAGCATGTATATAAGTCAGGACCTACTGAATACAAGCAGCATGTATATACGTCAGGACCTAGTGAATACAAGCAGCATGTATATAAGTCAGGACCTACTGAATACAAGCAGCATGTATATAAGTCAACTAGGACCTATTGAATACAAGCAGCATGTATATAAGTCAGGACCTACTGAATACAAGCAGCATGTATATAAGTCAACTAGGACCTATTGAATACAAGCAGCATGTATATAAGTCAGGACCTACTGAATACAAGCAGCATGTATATAAGTCAGGACCTGCTGAATACAAGCAGCATGTATATAAGTCAGGACCTACTGAATACAAGCAGCATGTATATAAGTCAGGACCTACTGAATACAAGCAGCATGTATATAAGTCAGGACCTACTGAATACAAGCAGCATGTATATAAGTCAGGACCTGCTGAATTCAAGCAGCATGTATATAAGTCAAATAGGACCTACTGAATACAAGCAGCATGTATATAAATCAACTTGGACCTATTGAATACAAGCAGCATGTATATAAGTCAGGACCTACTGAATACAAGCAGCATGTATATAAGTCAGGACCTACTGAATACAAGCAGCATGTATATAAGTCAGGACCTACTGAATACAAGCAGCATGTATATAGGACAAATAATAAGTCAAATACGTAAAATACAACCAGCGGGTCAGTATGAATGACATTACTTTTAAAAAGGAACTAATTTAGCGTATTAAATGGTTACACAGAATGTACAAGTTAATTTCAAAATGTATTAGTACACACAATTTCGAAAGTTATTTCCCTCCTTGTACACATTTACATGCTGCCCAGTTTCGGGGAGATCATCAAAGCTATCTCGCAATCACATTTATTCACCTCAACTTTGACCTTGCAACTATTTACATATTGATCCCGTCCTGAGACTTGAGTGTGTCGGTAGAGTGTAGAGTAGTGTCAAGGTCTGTGGAGAACTGTGAATGGCCTTGGTAAATTCTTTGACTCCAACAAGCGAAGAAGCTTGGCTTCTAATTACGCAGGCGATGTACTTTGTAAGTGCATGCACCCTTTTCTGAAGGAGTTATTGTTCTAAAAATACATTCAAAGAGATTCCGGATCAGACACACATCGCAGCACTGGATCAGACACACATCGCAGCACTGGATCAGACACACATCGCAGCACTGGATCAGACACACATCGCAGCACTGGATCAGACACACATCGCAGCACTGGATCAGACACACATCGCAGCACTGGATCAGACACACATCGCAGCACTGGATCAGACACATCGCAGCACTGGATCAGACACATCGCAGCACTGGATCAGACACATCGCAGCACTGGATCAGACACACATCGCAGCACTGGATCAGACACATCGCAGCACTGAATCAGACACATCGCAGCACTGGATCAGACACATCGCAACACTGGATCAGACACATCGCAGCACGTGGTATCTGATAATTTTGAGATGTTCAGCAAACAATTCATTCAAAACTATTTCAATTTGTTTGTTTTTTTTAAGTCGAAATACCTATTGTGAATGATGTGCAAGAAACATAGGTAGGACTCTAAGGATTTAAAAGGAGTAGGGTGAGGTGAGGGAGTTCAGTAGTTAGGACTCCCCCTTCTTTCCACTTTCTATAAATTTGTAAATAAACAACTTTTAAAAAAAATAGGGTTGAGATTTGTCTTTACACAGCAGAAAAAATAAATTAAAATAAATATTTTAAAACTGAACTTCACCAACAGTGTTACCTTTATGTTATTTTTGTTGTTAAAATACTTTGTGCTGTGAAAACAAATTTGCTGTTCAAATAAATTTCTTTGTTCAATTAGTACAATGTTATTTGTTATTTTTAAAAAATGCTTTTTTTTTTTTCTATTTAAATACTGTTTCTTGGACGGTGAGTTGGACCCTTTACTTGGTCTAAAAAACTGACTGCTCTGATAATCCAGTAGGACCACGATGACCTCTTTGCTTCTTGTCGCGTTACAAGCCACGACCGAATGAAATGGACAGTTGACCCATTCAGTGGTCTCAGAGATGACCCATTCAGTGGTCTCAGAGATGACCCATTCAGTGGTCTCAGAGATGACCATTCAGTGGTCTCAGAGATGACCCATTCAGTGGTCTCAGAGATGACCCATTCAGTGGTCTCAGAGATGACCCATTCAGCGGTCTCAGAGATGACCCATTCAGTGGTCTCAGAGATGACCCATTCAGCGGTCTCAGAGATGACCCATTCAGCGGTCTCAGAGATGACCCACTCAGTGGTCTCAGAGATGACCCACTCAGTGGTCTCAGAGATGACCCATTCAGTGGTCTCAGAGATGACCCACTCAGTGGTCTCAGAGATGACCCACTCAGTGGTCTCAGAGATGACCCACTCAGTGGTCTCAGAGATGACCCATTCAGTGGTCTCAGAGATGACCCATTCAGTGGTCTCAGAGATGACCCATTCAGTGGTCTCAGAGATGACCCATTCAGTGGTCTCAGAGATGACCCATTCAGCGGTCTCAGAGATGACCCATTCAGCGGTCTCAGAGATGACCCACTCAGCGGTCTCAGAGATGACCCACTCAGCGGTCTCAGAGATGACCCATTCAGCGGTCTCAGAGATGACCCACTCAGCGGTCTCAGAGATGACCCACTCAGCGGTCTCAGAGATGACCCACTCAGTGGTCTCAGAGATGACCCATTCAGCGGTCTCAGAGATGACCCATTCAGTGGTCTCAGAGATGACCCATTCAGCGGTCTCAGAGATGACCCATTCAGCGGTCTCAGAGATGACCCATTCAGCGGTCTCAGAGATGACCCATTCAGCGGTCTCAGAGATGACCCATTCAGTGGTCTCAGAGATGACCCATTCAGTGGTCTCAGAGATGACCCACTCAGTGGTCTCAGAGATGACCCATTCAGCGGTCTCAGAGATGACCCATTCAGCGGTCTCAGAGATGACCCACTCAGCGGTCTCAGAGTTGACCCACTCAGTGGTCTCAGAGATGACCCACTCAGTGGTCTCAGAGATGACCCATTCAGTGGTCTCAGAGATGACCCACTCAGTGGTCTCAGAGATGACCCACTCAGTGGTCTCAGAGATGACCCACTCAGTGGTCTCAGAGATGACCCACTCAGTGGTCTCAGAGATGACCCATTCAGTGGTCTCAGAGATGACCCACTCAGTGGTCTCAGAGATGACCCACTCAGTGGTCTCAGAGATGACCCATTCAGTGGTCTCAGAGATGACCCACTCAGTGGTCTCAGAGATGACCCACTCAGTGGTCTCAGAGATGACCCACTCAGTGGTCTCAGGGATGACCCACTCAGTGGTCTCAGAGATGACCCACTCAGTGGTCTCAGAGATGACCCACTCAGTGGTCTCAGAGATGACCCACTCAGTGGTCTCAGAGATGACCCACTCAGTGGTCTCAGAGATGACCCACTCAGTGGTCTCAGAGATGACCCACTCAGTGGTCTCAGAGATGACCCACTCAGTGGTCTCAGAGATGACCCACTCAGTGGTCTCAGAGATGACCCACTCAGTGGTCTCAGAGATGACCCACTCAGTGGTCTCAGAGATGACCCACTCAGTGGTCTCAGAGATGACCCACTCAGTGGTCTCAGAGATGACCCACTCAGTGGTCTCAGAGATGACCCATTCAGTGGTCTCAGAGATGACCCACTCAGTGGTCTCAGAGATGACCCATTCAGTGGTCTCAGAGATGACCCACTCAGTGGTCTCAGAGATGACCCATTCAGTGGTCTCAGAGATGACCCACTCAGTGGTCTCAGAGATGACCCATTCAGTGGTCTCAGAGATGACCCACTCAGTGGTCTCAGAGATGACCCACTCAGTGGTCTCAGAGATGACCCACTCAGTGGTCTCAGAGATGACCCACTCAGTGGTCTCAGAGATGACCCACTCAGTGGTCTCAGAGATGACCCACTCAGTGGTCTCAGAGATGACCCATTCAGTGGTCTCAGAGATGACCCATTCAGTGGTCTCAGAGATGACCCACTCAGTGGTCTCAGAGATGACCCATTCAGTGGTCTCAGAGATGACCCACTCAGTGGTCTCAGAGATGACCCACTCAGTGGTCTCAGAGATGACCCACTCAGTGGTCTCAGAGATGACCCACTCAGTGGTCTCAGAGATGACCCATTCAGTGGTCTCAGAGATGACCCATTCAGTGGTCTCAGAGATGACCCACTCAGTGGTCTCAGAGATGACCCACTCAGTGGTCTCAGAGATGACCCACTCAGTGGTCTCAGAGATGACCCATTCAGTGGTCTCAGAGATGACCCACTCAGTGGTCTCAGAGATGACCCATTCAGTGGTCTCAGAGATGACCCACTCAGTGGTCTCAGAGATGACCCATTCAGTGGTCTCAGAGATGACCCACTCAGTGGTCTCAGAGATGACCCATTCAGCGGTCTCAGAGATGACCCACTCAGCGGTCTCAGAGATGACCCACTCAGTGGTCTCAGAGATGACCCACTCAGTGGTCTCAGAGATGACCCATTCAGTGGTCTCAGAGATGACCCATTCAGTGGTCTCAGAGATGACCCATTCAGTGGTCTCAGAGATGACCCATTCAGTGGTCTCAGAGATGACCCACTCAGTGGTCTCAGAGATGACCCATTCAGTGGTCTCAGAGATGACCCATTCAGTGGTCTCAGAGATGACCCACTCAGTGGTCTCAGAGATGACCCACTCAGTGGTCTCAGAGATGACCCACTCAGTGGTCTCAGAGATGACCCATTCAGTGGTCACTAAAAGAAACGAATCGGTTTTCTTTTTTGGCTAATTGTCAAAAGTGTTTGGCTTCTCCTCTACCCCCGGACATGTACTTTTAAAACCTCGTGACTTTCTAGATGTCAGCCTACTGACCTTGTTATCTTCTGTGTCCTCTTGTTGATCTGGGCATCAATTCAAACATCAATACAAACACTAGAATAGGAAATAATAATATAGGCTTTCGCTAAGAACAGTTCTTCTATAGAAAAGTTCTTTATCTACAAGCGACCTGTGGCGATCAAAATGTAACCGTTGCATTTCAATGAGGTGGTAGTTGAAGGGTTAACTATTAGCACTAGAGGTTAAGTGACCATCGCTGCTTCTTTTTTTTTGTAAGCATCAAATGGTCATCACTTAGACCAAATGTCCATCTGTAAAGCCTCAGGAATGTCCAGCCCAAACCCTGTGACAGGATAGACTGACCTTGGGAACTTGGTTTGCAGATAAAGGCTTTATCTCTCGGCCACAAACTTTATCCGGATAAGTGATCGTCCGGAAAATTTAAAGCGGAATATTATAAATGTCCATTTCAGCAAAAATATAAAGAAAATTCATATGGGCGCATCGCGCCGTACGTAAACATTAAATTCAAGAAATATACAGTGAAACAAAGCGTTATTCGTGGTAGCCTAACAGTATTGAGAGAAACAAACAATGACTTGGATCTTTTACTGCACATCAGAACGACCAATTAGCTAGCGTACTTACTGCAAAACAACAACAAAAAAAAAAATAGCAACAAAAAAAGGCAGTCCGGATATTTGACATTCCGGATAACTGACGTCCGGATAAAGGACGTTCAACTTAACATAAATAACAAAATGTTTTTGTAAGTTAATGTTTAGAATTGGACTAAATGAGCACCAATTCCAAAATACAGGCAGATTTTTGTTTTGCTTGATTGAAGTCGTTGGATATTTAGCACTTTTGTATCACTCTGTGTCTCTGTGTGTGCAGAAGGGGAGGACATTGCCTTGGTAAAGGAAACAGCAAATATCGTTAGATTCTTGAAAATGTTACAAAACATGTGTGGCTAGAGATCTAGGTCGTGAACTCAATTATTCCTTAAGTACATGAACACAAAAAACAACTTTTGAAGTAAAATTAATAATAAATTATCTAATCTAAGATGAAAAGGAGGCAGATCTGCTTTTTATTTTATCCGCCTATAACGAAGTTGTCCCAAACAGCACCGTGACATCAGAGAATATTTCTGCAGGATTCCCTCCCCTGTACAACGCCAGATAATATCGCTTCATTCACAAAACGCACGATATGGAATATTCTGTAGCAGACGATACTAGAAACTACACGAAGAGGAAATGACTTTCTACTAAATACACAACAAGAGTTGTAGCCCCTGTTTTGTATGTAAGGGAAGGTTACAAGTGAAATAAAATCAACATATTTTTATGGGTCATCTATTTTGTTTTCCTACTTGGAACAGGCCGGTACATAGATCTTGAAGACTACAGAGATAGGACATAGTTCAAACATCTACATATCTAGATCTATCAAATGTATAGATGTTTGGCTTATGGATGTCGATTATCAATCGTACATCGGGGCCACTGGTCCGTAAACTGTAGGCCTACAAGTAGGCTATGTAATTGAAAAGTAGCTCTTAAAACACCGGCGTTGACTAGACTGTTCCGTACATAGTTCGTGTTACATAAGTTATGTTTACGTAAAAGTAACCAACAACAGCTTCAAAAGTGCAAAGAAACAAAAACAAAAAAAAGTAAGGATAAGTGCACAATAGCAGTAGAAATAGAAAGGCGCTAATCAAACATCGTGGACTTTCTAAATACGCCTGTTAAATGAGCTCCACTATGGCGTGTAAATAAAGATCATGTTCATGAGACAATCGCTTACTGGGGGCCACTGGATTAATCAAGGCACTTCTTTTTCAAAGAATATTGATATTACCATTGTTGTCTCTGCTAATCAGTGATTCTCACGTAACTAGTTGTCTAGGCACATAATAACAATTATGGAAAATCGACAATTATCATTGACCTAACGTTACCACTGTCATAAAAAAAAAGAACAAAAAAAAGAGGAAAAATGAACACAATATGAAAATACCCAGAAATAGTTGGCAACTATGAACCTTAACTAAATTAGACATATTGTTCTATCAGTCAAAGGGATGATGAAAAATGGGTCTACCTCCTTTCAATATTCTACCCATCGTTTGTATAACAATGCTCATTTTTTAAAAACCTCTTTTTGGAAAACTAGTCCAGAATAACTGTGTGATTAAACTTTTGGTCTTTAAAACCTGGCAAGCTGAAACCTTTTTTGTTTCCTTGTCTGTAATCTCTTTGTAAACTTTGTGGATGTAAGAGTTACATGCAAGATTAACTTAACCAATAATCTTACTACAACTTGAAGTTTGTAAAAACAAACAGCTGTACTTTTCCTTCTGTTTAACATCTAAGTCTTTTTTTGTTTGTTTTGTTTTGTTTCAAGAAGTAGGAAATAGTCTAGTACACTATATAGTCTAGTACACTATATAGTCTAGTACACTATATAGTCTAGTACACTATAGTCTAGTACACTATATAGTCTAGTACACTATAGTCTAGTACACTATATAGTCTAGTACACTATAGTCTAGTACACTATATAGTCTAGTACACTATAGTCTAGTACACTATATAGTCTAGTACACTATAGTCTAGTACACTATATAGTCTAGTACACTATATAGTTTAGTACACTATAGTCTAGTACACTATATAGTCTAGTACACTATAGTCTAGTACACTATAGTCTAGTACACTATAGTCTAGTACACTATATAGTCTAGTACACTATAGTCTAGTACACTATATAGTCTAGTACACTATAGTCTAGTACACTATAGTCTAGTACACTATAGTCTAGTACACTATATAGTCTAGTACACTATAGTCTAGTACACTATATAGTCTAGTACACTATAGTCTAGTACACTATATAGTCTACTACCCTTACTAACACTGTTCTATAAGTCTCTGGTGACTTGAACAAACTCTGATGATTCTACTTAATTAGAACATATTTCTACCTGATTCTAGCAAGCTCATCTCTCTCTAAGAAGAATTCAATTAGTTTCTTTAAACTTTTGCATTCTAATTTTTTTTTCTATCCAGCGTGAAACTTCGGGGTAAAATATTATTCCCAGCATGCACTATAAACATGTCTGTTTAAAAGGACGTAGTTAAACTGTTGTCTATTTGTTTGACTTTTGTTTCGATACAAGGAAACAATGTAAAAAGGGGGGGGGGTCAATAAAATGATCCTATTTCAACACAGCGACGAATGTGTACACATTTTTATGATCGTCTGCCTTGAAATCACTTGTACTCTGCTTTCCCCATCTGCTGGATCTATTTCTATGCAAGTATCCATTGTTGACTTAGAAAAGAAAAGAGCGATTTCTTTCCAAGTTGTATATGTTTTTATATTTGAGAGCTGATATTTACACACACCCCAACCTAGTATGCTCCAGCGATAGTGCGAAAACATCTTTAGTATCAATTAAAGCAGAATAGAACTAGTAGAATTGACTAGTAGGACATATTTAACTCATATGAATGATAGCAGAAGATAGCGGGACATTTCAAATGGGGTGTGTTTACATGTGACTCAGATATTGAAATGTGGACACTCTCTAGAGAGACAATACGGTTTAAAATGTTGGACAAAATTTTAAAAAATGTCCTTCCAAGGACATCTTGTCTTTCTAACTGAACTAATGAGTTGTGCACAGTGTGCACTCTGTCAGAATCTTGACTTGAGCAGTGCACATGGTGCACTTAGGTCCTGGAGATTACAACTTGTCCAGACGTACTTATAGAAATTCAAACAAGTTTTATCTGTCCTGGAAGGTGCTATGTGACTGTGGGGGCTAGTCTACAGTACTCACGAGGAACATTTACAGCAAACAGAATGAAAGGACGAAAAAAACCAATATCTAAGTTTTAAACCCCAACGTTATTTAGCACTTAGACGTGTATCAGCATTAGTTTCCTTCAGTTCAGTTCAGTAAATAAGAGATATCTGCAGGCTGTACAATACGTTTCTCTTTCTCCTTCGCCATTGGATCACAATCCAAACAATACAATCACTAAATCTCTGATTAGGATAGACTTTCAAACTGGTTATAAACACGGAAGCCTTTTTTTTAATACAATAATAACAATAAGCTGCACAAAATAAATATAACCATAATATTTACAAGTTTTCACATCAAAAGAAACCAATTCAGTGGCAATAAAGAGAAAATAAAAAAGTACCTAGAAAGTATCTAGAACCATCTACTTCTAAGTCGGTCAGACCAACAGGAATAAATCAAAACTCTGTTACAAACCATATTTGTTTGTTTTGTTGTTTTGATTGTAACTTTTATTCCTACTTGTACTTGGCCACACAAACAATGTTCACAGCACTGAATGGTATACCGGTACATCCTTACTGTGGTTAGTAGTAGGACTACACTTTTACACGTGACCTCTAACCCCCGCAGCTGTTTCATTCATACTATGAACTTCTTCACTAGCAGCCACTGAACTCAATGTTCTGATGATTGTAGGACTTCGTCGATCAATGAACAACATGTTCAATAAATGTTTACGACCCACCGTAGAGACGAACCTGAGCACATTAGCATATACAGGACTTTAGGAACAGTGAACCATTACAGACCAATGCCCTCGCTCTATGTACTTAAATAGATGCACTATGAGGCAGATGCGGATATTAGCGGCGGCGACTGAAGCAGGCTGGCATCTTGTTTTATGAGAATTGATCAAGTCTTTTGGTTTAGTATTCTCGAATGTTGTGTTTAGGAAACAGCGTTTGTTTGCAAGAGAACTAGATCTAGAACTTGTTCGGGATCTTATCGTGTAAAGTAAAGACCTTTAAAGAAGAAGATACTCGGATCTAGATATGTATCTCTACATTAGTTTATTTCTAGTCTTCGGATTGAACGTTGACCACCATCCCCTACGCCATCAGCGAGATTGTTATTGCTGACGTAGCAAGTTCAGTTTTACAAATGAACACAAACAAAACTTGATCGGAATTCTTCACAGTTAAAAGTACTTTAATAGTCTCCATTGAAGTCATTTGGTATGTTCAATAGCCTATCGGGTGGGGTGGAGGTGGGGCGAAAAATAGTCCGTGTAACAGCAAAAGAAGTATGTTTTGAAGACATTAATTTATTTTTCTAAAAGTGCATCTATATTATTGATCAGAGAATTTTGGGGTTTTCGAAAGTTACTAATGTTATTTTTATGTATATTAAATTTATTATGTTTATAATAATGTTTCTAAGAAAAAGTCATCCTCTTCCTTGACTTCAATTCAAGTCATTAAATTTTTTTTTTTGATTAAGTCATATACAATCTTTTATAGTCATAAGCACTACATAAACATAAGCACTACACTGGCATTGTGGTTAGTATGTCGGTTTGAGGAGGCGTGAGCCATGAGTTCAAATTTAAGTTGTTCCTTTAAAAAAAATGCTTTAAAAAACAAAACGATTGCCCCGGTCTAATCCTCCCCCAGATATCTCCCTCTCCCCCCCCACCCCCCAGATATCTCCCTCTCCCCCCCCCCCACCCCCCAGATATCTCCCTCTCCCCCCCACCCCCAGATATCTCCCTCTCCCCCACCCCCAGATATCTCCCTCTCCCCCACCCCCAGATATCTCCCTCTCCCCCCCCCACCCCCAGATATCTCCCTCTCCCCCCCCCCACCCCCAGATATCTCCCTCTCCCCCCCCCACCCCCAGATATCTCCCTCTCCCCCCCCCCACCCCCAGATATCTCCCTCTCCCCCCCCCCCAGATATCTCCCTCTCCCCCCCACCCCCAGATATCTCCCTCTCCCCCCCACCCCCAGATATCTCCCTCTCCCCCCCACCCCCCAGATATAGCGTATTGAGAAAGTGCTAGGATGATAGCGTATTGAGAAAGTGCTAGGATCATAGCGTAGTGAGAAAGTGATAGGATCATAGCTTATTGAGAAAGTGCTAGGATCATAGCGTATTGAGAAAGTGCTAGGATCATAGAGTATTGAGAAAGTGCTAGGATGATAGCGTATTGAGAAAGTTCTAGGATGATAGCGTATTGAGAAAGTGCTAGGATGATAGCGTATTGAGAAAGTGCTAGGATGATAGCGTATTGAGAAAGTGCTAGGATGATAGCGTATTGAGAAAGTGCTAGGATGATAGCGTATTGAGAAAGTGCTAGGATCATAGCGTATTGAGAAAGTGCTAGGATCATAGCGTATTGAGAAAGTGCTAGGATGATAGCGTATTGAGAAAGTGCTAGGATGATAGCATATTGAGAAAGTGCTAGGATCATAGCGTATTGAGAAAGTGCTAGGATCATAGCGTATTCAGAAAGTGCTAGGATCATAGCGTAATGAGAAAGTGCTTGGATCATAGCGTAATGAGAAAGTGCTAGGATCCAGGGCCTGTCTTAGGCCACTGCAACCTATGCGATCGCAGAGGACCCGCGCTTTCATAGGCCCCGCGCTAATTCTAGGTGTAATTATTAAATTGCAAAATATGTACGAAAAATTCCTGGAAATCTCCAGAATTCTTTAAAAATCTCCTGAAAACTCATAAGAATCTCCTGAAAATTAGACAAAACTGTCATTTGTAGGCGTCATTTATTGCGGAATACGCCAATCCTAACGCGCGATAAAAGAAACAAGGCATTGTCAGCTTTCATGTATTAAAATGTGATAATCGGCGCATTTTCACCTTAATCGGAAGCTACAATACTTTATTTACTTTTATAGTTACTGGCATATAAATATGCCATAGGTTGCAAGGTTCGTAACGTAAAGTTAATTTGATCGCAATTTTGTACCTAGTAAAGTCGAATTTTTCTTTCTAATACAAAATCTTAATTTTCACTTATTTTCCTTATTCCCACTCAGACTAGGCCCCGCGCAATCAGTTTCGCATAGGGCCCCGCTATTGTTAGGACCGGCCCTGCTAGGATCATAGCGTATTGAGAAAGCCAAAAGCATGAAATAGCGCTGAACAAAAACAATTGGTAAAAATATTTCTAATAATAAATTCACAAAAGTAGTATTGTTGTTGGTCTGGATCTATTACAGTTCTAATTACATGACAGATCCACCAAACTAATTGATACAACTACACTTCGTATACCTTTTTTGTTGTTGTTTTAAACGTTGTTTTTTTTTTCCTTTTCATCTGAATTCTGAAATGTAATACACTTGGTGCTGACAGGTCCGGTAACTCCTGTGATTATGTCGCTATGACAACGTAATCTTTGTAACCTAGCAGACAAAAATGTATGTCGCCTAAGTTCACAAATCCGGGCGATGTCTCTCTACTTTTACGGCATTTTTACATAAAATGTTTGTTCCCCAAAAATCTTAATCTAGGTCTAAGATGAAAGTTGCCATTTTTTTCATCGAAAATGAAAAAAAATTCTTGAGTTGTAAAAACAAATCAATCGATCAAACAGCCTGCCTTCGTGTGTGTGTGTGTGTGTGTTCACGTCTGCTCTTTTAACGTCGAGATTGCAGACGATAATACACAGAGTGTTTTCTACCAGATGGAGACATGTAATAAAAAGCGGATTTCCTCTGCAGAGGTCGTGATGCGGTCTGGCCGGAACTATCTGGCAGTGGCCCTTCAACTCCGTGACTGGGTTTTAATTCTAGAGCAAACCTCGACAACTGTGTACAGAGAAAACAACAAAGTTTAAACAAATAATTCTTGAGCCTCAATAATAAAGCAATCTTTTCTTCCCCAAGTTGCATGATGAGTGATAAACTAAGAAAAACAAGAAAGCTGACAGACGTCTTGTTAGTCGTAAGGTAAGACTGTGTCGTTTCTGTCTCATGACTAGTCAAACAAGACAGATGCCAGAAAGACAAGTACTTTTTAAACAAAATCAGTCTGAAAGGGAAATAAAGTAAAAAAAAAAAAAGTATTCGCAAATAAAAAATGCTTTAAAAAAAATGAAACAAAGCTTATATTAAGCGTACTTTTATCAATTAGTTTGGATCAGGCATGTAGTTAAATTTATAATAGATCTAGACTTACAATAAAAAAGCATTTATAAAAATAATAAAAATTGGGGAACGACCTGAATTCGAACTCATGGTTCAAGCATTCTAATGCTTCTTACGCCAACACAGTAACCACTCTGCTAGTGGAGAACTTATGAACATGGAAGATTGTATAGTTATTTATTGTTTCTATAGTCTCGTCCTATTTTTCAGGTTTGTGTTCACTAAGACTCAGACGTCGACCTATGATGGGGACTAATTCAGCTTATACCACCAATTCAGTCAATTACAATTTCTTTCCATTGTTCGAGATACCACATTAAATAATTTATTACCAATAGTTAAATAACTAATGTGTTAATATTTTCTTTTGATTCTTGTGTTGTCGGGTAAAAGAAATAATTGTGCAACATTTCAGCTTGATCCGAAATTGAATGTGGGAGAAATAACATGTACAAACTTTTGACCAGACGGACAGGATGAGTTGATAGAAGCTAGGTAAAACTTTTTATTATTTTTGAAGCGATTATTAGAAATTCCAACCCCTCCGAATTGTTTAAATAAATGAATATGAAGCCACGATATAACTTCAGGTATTCTTGTAGCATGAAGTAAGTTTCAAGCCGATATTCCTGTAATGTCCAGGAAGTTGTACGCAGGTATAACTGTAATGTCCTCCAAGTTGTATGGAGCTATTCTTGTAATGTCCAGTAAGTTGTATGATGGTATTTCTGTAGTGTCCACTAAAATGTATTAATGTATTCTTGGAATGTATAAAACTGAACAGAATGTATTTATAACTTAAATTTGCAGGGAAGTAAAAAAAACAAAAAAAAACAATTGAAATTTTTGTTGTTATATAATTAAGCTTTATTATGCCTCTTTACAATAACATCTGACTGGCCAGTTTTCAGGTTGACATTGTTCGATAACCTTCTATAAATAAACGCCAGGCTAATCTACTGCTCAGAACTCACAGGAATGGCTCCAACTTGTGATCGGCCTGGGGGGAATTATGGGTATTATTATAAAACTTGTGACAGATCCATCTAGACCAGGTCATGGATTACATAGTTACCCAGACAGCTCTGCACTACACGTGACTCTGGCATCAGTTTTGGACGGGGGGCGGGGGGAAGTGATCTCTGGACATTTAGTCACGTGATTTAACTTTCGTATATATGTGTTTAGCTCCAAAGCATTTCTTAAAAACCAAATCTTTAATCTAAAGTATATAAGTTCTTTTAGAGGTAAGACCTATTAGAATACTTTTCTTAGAACATCTTTTGTCAGATAATTTTTTTTTCTAATATTAAAAGAGTAGAGAGGAAAGGGTTGGGGGGGGGGAGGGTCTGTTATGACACTTTTCTGTGGAGGTAATGACTCGGATCTGGATGAGCCAATTTGTCATTGACAATGAATAATTGTGTAAAGCTTCAATTTGATCCGAGAATGGGAAGAGGGAGAAAGAACGTGTATAAGATTGCAGACAGACAAAGTGACTTGGTAGATGCTTTGTAAAGGAGACTTACTATAATGTACTATTATCATCATGATAAAATGCTTTTCGGATTTATGAGAAACAGTATTACATGAAACTAATAGTTATACTAACTTATGCATATTCCTATTCCAAGTTGCAATGATGTTATTTTAAAACATATCGACATGCTACACTAAAAATCAATGATTGAAATACTTTTAATAAAACCCCAAATTGTCTGGTTTGAAAACATTCTAAAATAAAAATCCATTGTTGATTTATTATTACCATGTTACATAAAATATATCTGTTTGACCATCGGCCCTAGCAGTATGCGGGTTCTTGGAACAAGTGTCATACGCGGAGCCTGGTGCGTGGACCAAATATACCGTATTGCATCCCCTCCCAGGGGCGATTGTCCCACTCACCTCTTCTAAGGCTTCCATTGTCTTTGACGGAAGAGGTTCAGTACTCCTTCAACTAAAATAGAGTGTAATGTCATGGGCGTAGCCAGGATTTTTTTTCGGGGGGGGGTAGGGACGATTTTTTTTCTCCCCCCCCCCCCCCCCCGCGAAAAAAATATTTGTATGTATGTGTGTGTGTGTACATAATCTTTATTACATTCTGACCCTTCATTCTTTCGGAACACGTTTATTGTGTCCGTGTATTATTCTTCCTGTAGTTATTAGAAAAATTGATGACTCACAGCCACTGCTAGCAAAGGATCTGGGGGAGCGCTAGGAGCTCCCCCAGCGCGGGGCCAAGCCCCGCCGCCAAGCACTATTTCTGGTATTGAAAGCCAACAAAATGCATTTTCCTGCTTTTAAAAAGTCTGATTTCAAAAACCTAATGTGCTATTCTGACTTAGACCTTCCCGCGTCGTTCGGCGCATTTGCCATCAAGCTGTTTCCACAAAAATCTGTTAATGTCTGAAGCCTCTTCCCACCTGCTCCGAAGACCTCCATGAATGTGTGTACTAGGATGTCATCGCAACTCTTATTATGCGTAATTCATTTTGTCGGAGAACATGTCCCCCAAACCTCATGCGACGCTCTGTCACAATTTTATTAAGGGGTCGACTCCCAGTTCGGCATGGGATTTCCTTGATTTAGACCCGATCTCTATAACTGACTCCTAAAATCTGTCTTAGCCATCTTTGTTGAGCCATATTTAGTGTTTTTCAATTTCGGCAGATGACTATTCACTGCACTTTATTAATGGAGCCCCGAACACTGGTAGAAATGTGTAATTTCTCTTGAATACGCTCTTGGAATTAGGTAACTGTAGTTTGCTTTAGATTTTATATCGAAAAAGGAAGTTTTATCGTCATCTGTTGGGGATTTTAAACTAAAAAATCTCAGGACTTAGTTGTTGTTTTTTTAGTTCAAAACCCCATTTAGCTACGATCATAGAATTTGTTATACTTTAGAATAATATTGAAGATAGACGTTTTCGTAACCTCAAAACGCTCTATAGGGGGATTTTAAACTCAAAACCTTCTGAAGGAGAGGAGTTTAAACTCAAAAAACCCCAATAGGCTTGGCTACGCTCAAATAATTTTAGTGTGTAATTTTTTTTTTTATATTGAAGAGGTATTTTTTTATCTTCCAACCCGTTGACGGGGGGTTTAAACTCAAAACCCCTTTTCCACACTCATAGATTGTAGAGTGCGTAATTTTCCTTTTTTTAAAATTGAAGATGTATTTTTTAGCTTCAAACTCCACTGAAGGAAAGTTTAAACTTAAAACTGAGTCAAAACCCATTTAGCTACTCTCATAACATTTTGAGTGCATATTTTGCTTTTTTTTTTTATATTGAAGAGGGGATTTATCGTACATTTTGGAGGGGGTTTTAAAATCAAAATATTCCTTAACTGTGTTATTGGAATTTGGGGATTGTCACTTGCATTTTTTTGTTTTGTCTTATAGAAGAGGGGGATTTAACTACAAAAACCCCTGATAGGGGTTTTTAAACTCAAAACCCCCCGGTAGGCGTTTTAAAACTCAAAACCCACTGTTAGGGGATTTTAAACGCCCATGATATATATATATAAATATGATTTTCTTTAATTAATTTATTTTGTGTAGAAACCTAAAAACTGGAAACTTCGGAAAGCAATGTATCAACTTCCTGTTTACACTTCTGAGGCAACCTTGACGCGAACACCACGTGTCCAAACTGAATTTCTGTTAGTTAACGTTTATCTTTCTCGTATTTTTAAATCAAAGAACATGTAGAGACTCCAGTATTATATATAAATAAATATATATATATATATATATTGCATTTTGCGAAAGATTATTGCATTTTGTAAAACTATGCATATTGCAAAAACATTGCATTTTACGAAAGACTGCAACTTGTAATGCGTTGCATCTATTTATTTTAAACACTGCCGTTACATGTATACACAAAGAGAGTGACCCACCAGGCAGCATTTTTGTCCAAGTATTATTGCTTTTGAGCATGTAGGCCTAATACTAGGATGTGGACACTCAATTGTTTTAACCAATCAGATTCTTCCGCGCCACTTTCTCACATTGTCCTTCACGTGCTAGCCAAGCACGCGCAGAGATCTATTGGTCACGAGGCGTTGAGCGAGGGTATACAGCTTGTTGTCCTGTGGGTTGTCCGTGTTCTGTCAACTCTTGGTGCCACATCATTCTTACGAGCTTTGTGTGAGTGTGGCGCCGGTGTCACGTCTCTGTGACACAGGTCACGTCCATTCAGTTTCTGCTGATTCCGTGGTTCTCTGGTTTGTTGTCGACTCAGTAGATTCACGTTCACTTGATTATAATGTGACTCGTGGAATGTTACAGGCATTCATGTCATGGCAGAAGTAATAAGCACTATGGCTGAGTAACATAACAATCAGTCACATTGTCTACGTGTTAATCCCAAGAGTTTACTGGAAGACAAGATGGAAGGAGACTGTCCGGGCAACGCTTCTCTAGATCCAACGTGACGCCCGAGTGGAAAGTTTAGGCCTACATGGAAGCAAAACAATACCCCGTCAGGGTGCCTAAGAACTTTGTTCATTGCACTGGCGGGGATGTTAAAGAACCCTCAACAGTTCGGTCACGATCCACACAACGGTTCTCTAAAGGACCGTTTTTATGACAGACATCCGCACGGGAGCTGTGGTACAGAGATCAGGAATGGCGCCCCGGGAAAGTCTTACGACAATTACACATTTACATTTAGTTAGAAAATATGACGGAGCGAATGCTGACATAGAAGAGTGGACAACTTTCTCTCACTCAATGCTGACATTGCAAGATAAAATGACGAAACGGTTCTTAAAAAGTAATCTCTTGTCATTAAATGATTGATCCACAAATAATATGGCCTCCTCTTTCGTGAAGCCACTATGGATTACCTCTTAGAGGATTAGATGAATGTCTGGGGATTAGCTATGTACGTTCACAGCAGTTCCCTCCTCTTCACGCAGCTGATCTATCCAAAGGAATGAGAGTGTCGAGACTGTTTGTGATTAGAAACAGTTTTGCATTAGAAAGAGTTTGTGATTATAAACAGTTTAGCATTATAAACAGTTGTTATTATAAATTGTTTGGCATTAGAAACAGTAAACATTTTATGATTAGAAACAGTTTAGTTTTAGAAACAGTTTGACATTAGAAACAGTTTGGTATAACAGTAAACAGTTTGTGATTAGAAACAATTAGGCATTAGAAACAGTTTGTGATTCGAAACAATTTTAGGATTAGAGACAGTTTGGGAATAGTGGAATCACAGGCTGTGCGCTGCAAACTGCCTAATGGTCACCAGCTTCTGACTTTTCCTCAGGGTTGATTACCGAACCCTTTCCAATGTTTGGGTATGACACAAAGATCTGTCACTGGCAATGTCTGAAGCCTTCTCCCACCTGGTGTCCACTGTCCTGAGGTCCTCCATGAAAGTGTGGCGCCAAGTAATACGAGGACGTCCCTGTTTGCGCTTTCCTCGTATTGGCCTCCATGTCATAGCAAAAAAACGTACGGTACACTCTCTAAAAAGATGCATCATACCAACAGACAAGGCTGGAATTTGTTTCAAAGTGACATTGAGGGATGGAATGAAGATTGATGGAATCATGATAGTGTTCCAATGGCCACTGCAATGATAAATCATGATAGTGTTCCAATGGCCACTGCAATGATAAATCATGATAGTGTTCCAATGGCCACTGCAATGATAAATCATGATAGTGTTCCAATGGCCACTGCAATGATAAATCATGATAGTGTTCCAATGGCCACTGCAATGATAAATCATGATAGTGTTCCAATGGCCACTGCAATGATAAATCATGATAGTGTTCCAATGGCCACTGCAATGATAGAATGAAGTAGTGAATGTCTTTTGTAATGTGCGCAAGTTACATTGAATATATAGATGAAGCAATCACATAATTCTTCTTCACGAAATCAAACACATTCATACTTCAAGGAGAACTCTGGGAAGTGTGGCCCAGAGGCTAAGTGTTGTTACCGGTCGTTGACTTGTAGCACCAAACCGCTGGCGTAGGCGAAATATATCTGAACTAATAAACCTTCAAATAACTGGATTAACTCCCTTTAGTGAGCTAAATAAAATAGATCGTTTTGGCGCGTGCTTCTCGCTATTGTACTAAAGGTGGTGACCTGATACGTGAACTTCGTGACCTCGCGATTGAGTCGGTAGTACCTCGTGGCAGGACAGGCTTGAGAGTCGGAATTGACTGCACCAAGGCAGGAATAGCCGGCAGTAGCTGCATTGAACTGCCGGCCATGTCGTATGCGCCCGGTATGGCTCCGGGTTCGAATCTTGCCCTCTGCCATCCTCCGTCGTCAAGCCGAATGTCTTTTTAAATACCATAAGAAGTTTCTTTAAGTGCTCTAAGATGCCTCTTTAAGTGATATAAGATGTCTCTTTTAGGCCTTTAAGACGCCTCTTTAAATTCAGTGCACACATTTTTTAGAATAACTTGTTGTTTGTGTGTGTATCTGTGTGTCTATTGGTAATTCTTTTTCATCTGTACTTTTAAAGGTCAAATTTAATGTAACTTAATTCATATGCGACTTGTTTGATAAATACACATCCTAGAAATAAAATAACCGTTTTGTGGCTAAAATTGTATTTCAGTCATAACTAGTAATCAGGCGCAAAATTTGTCATCATGTTAGTGCTGAAATACTTTTAATTCAAATTTATCGGATTCGATCTCAAACCGCATTGTTCAATGTAACGATGGATGTCATAACTTCAGCCTATATTTGTCAACCACATCACGTTGAGGCTACTGTAGCCGAAAGTACACGCTTTGATTTTTTCCACCACGATAGAGCCAAAGCGTCCGTCAGTAACGACCTCCTGTTGCTATTATAGTACCACAGGTCATCCCAGGCCATCATCGGTAGTGACGCAAGTCAGACCTATGTGGCAGGAGTTGGTCGCAGCCCTACAACAGCGTGACTCATTAATAGCGTGACTTGCTCCCTGGATACACTTGGGAAAAAAAGGGGGGGGGGGGAGATGGGAAAGGATCACTTTTGTCTTCGTGACCTACTTCAAAAAAAAAAATTATATATATATTTTTTCATTAATATATTATCTTTGTGTATTTGCATTGCATGTGTATGTATGTATATGTGTGTGTCTCTATGTATGTATATGTGTGTGTTTAATTATTTATTTATTCAATATAATTCATGTCAATGTTACGTACATGGAAACTATTATGGCAGAAAGTTTGACCATTGAGCTGAAAATTCCATAACGGATAGTTGTCCATTTAACTTTGTTTTAATTTTCACCAATGAATGATAAAATTCTTTCGGGAAAATCCGTTAAGTTGGTAAATTTGACAAAGTAAGCATTTGGCTATAGATGACGTCACATAGGGTAATTGAAAATTGTTTCAGTCGGGGGAAATCTGTAGTGTTTCCTCGTGCATAAGTCTGAACAACATCCTGGAAAAGAAAAGACTGTAGTGTCCACGTGATTAATTAAGCAGCATTGTCTGTCACGCAAAGGAATTTAACTAATGCGAGTTACCAAAGATTTTATTGGCTTGGACTCCAGGTTGAAATATCTACTTGACTTGAGAGAAGTAAGTAGGCCCTGATATGTGATGATGTATTTAGTTCGTGACTAAAACACCACTTAGTTTCTCCGCGTATGATGTGTGTGCAGGTGTGTGTGTCTGTGCAGGTGCGTATGTGTGTGTGCAGGTGTGTTGGTGACAGTTGATAGTCAGCGCTGGTCTTACAGATTGCAGGGCCCTATGCGAAACGGATTGCGCGGGGCCCATTCTGGGTTGTGATAAGGATAAAAAGTGAAAATTAAGATTTTGTATTAGAAAATAAATTCGTATTTACATTTTATTCATACTTTACTAAGTACAAAATCCCTGTCAAATTAACTTTATGAGCCATCTACAATAGACGGTAGATTTCCAACATAAAGCCGATAACATTCAGATCTGCCTTTTAGATTTACTATCGACTAGCAAAATATCGCTTTTGATTTTTTGTAAGAGGTCGAGATTGATTTAGATCTATATTTTGTATGCCAGTGACTATTAAAGTAAATTAAATATTTGAACTTCCTTTTTTGGTTAAAATTCGCCTTATTAGATTTTTATTAAATGAAAGCTGACAATGCCAAAATGACAACTTTGTCAGTTTTAAAGGAGTTTTGCAGTGGCGTAGATAGAGTATATGATGCCTGGTGCGGTACCTCATCTTGATGCCCTCCCCCCCCCCCCCCCAAAAAAAAAACAACAACTAACTAATTAATAATGTTGCAAAACCTTACTTTTTTGTTCAAAATAATATGTATTCATTAATCAAATATTGTTGATTCTTTCATGACCGCAGCATTATCATAGCCTTGACCCTGCAGTCCATTATGTCTAAGCCATCCGAACGCAATTTCTCTAGAATCATCTCAGTGATTCCAGCAGCATGCGTGTCCTTTGTGTCGATGAAATCAACAAAAGACTCACGAACCTGCACCCCGTCATTATCCATGACAACCTACCGTAAAATTTGGGGAAAAAATGTCAAAAATAATAGAGAAATATTTGGCTTGTTTTACTTGCTGTATGATTTGTTTTTTAGCGTGATCCCCCAATGTTGTAATAAATTCATTTTGTATTTGTGGAGACATGTATGTATTCGGTCTGGAACAAAGCTTAGTTCGAAGCACATGCTCCCTCAAGAGGGGATCGTACTTTGATAGTAATTTTACTAACTCTCCAGGTTTTCGTCTCTTGTATAATCAAATCTTTGGCCTTGTTGTCAATATTGTTCCCTACTTTCAGGCAAACTTCAAGTTCCCTCTAAGCAAGCGATGACTGAATGTGAGCTCTGCTGGTCTCATGTTTTTCTATTTTGGGGGATAAACTCCACCACTCATTGAATCCATCTTTGGATTTAAATGAAGATTTGGTACTTGATCTTGTTGAGAAGAGTGTGCAGGGGAAGCAAAATAAGGATTCTTTTTTTTTTTGGCGAATAACACATCCACTTTCTAAGAACTTTCTCGCCGTTTGACATTTGCCGGAAAAACAGCTTCCTAGCCTTTCCTTTTGCTGATTTTTGATGTCTATACGCCTCTCTGAATCGACTGTCCATACGCTGAACTGTTTCAGATCCTTGAGTGACAAGGTGTATGCGAATATTATCTGTGACATCAGGCCAATCTACAATGTCGTTCAGTCTAGAGTTTATTATCCTGCTTTCTGTATTGTTTACACTGTCTGATGGATCAGCTTCTTCAGTTTGAGTTTTTTATGAGTGTACTAAAGACATACTTGTGTGCTGTCCTTTAGTCTCTAGAACCTGCGGTATCGAAGTATTTTCTTCTTTTCAGGATGTCGGCCTCATCATTTTTTCTGGATTGAATGATTACCTTCTCATCTTGCTTTGTTGCTTTTAATTGTTCAGTTAATTCATACCCAATAACAGCTCGCCTATAGTCGGTGGACTTTGGCAATAATGTGACTTGAAATTGTCTCGATGCTTCTTTAGACTTAAGAAATTTAAGAAACGCACCTCAATGCGGTCAAAGAAACTGCTTTATGCGGATGACATTGTCCTCTGGTCAACCGGCAAGAAAGTCGACCAATTACAGGCGGCATTACAAGCAAACCTCCAAACCATCTCATCTACATCAACTCGGTGGGCTGCGACTCCAACGTGAAAATATGCCAAAATATCTAGGGGTGACCCTGAATAGAAAACTGCCAATGCTCCAGCATGTCCAGGAAGTTGAAAGAAAAGCCTCGGAGAAGTTAGCGTTACTAAGAAAGCTGGCCAGCACAAAGTGGGGTGCCAAAGCTTACATGCTACGCACATTGTACTAGGGGCAGTCAGATCACAAATTGAGTACAGCTATACAGTTCAAGTATATGCTAGTAAAACTGCCCTCGAATCACTCGACCGAGTACAATCACAGGCACTAAGGTTCATCTGTGGCACCTTTCGGACAAGCCCAACAAACGCTGCTGAAATCTTAACAAACGTGGCCCCTTTACATTTATGGAAAGAGAGGGCGGTACTTACAGCCTATGAGCGCTATAAAAGGGGCGACTCTAGGCTACCCACCTCAATATTAGTGCGACAGTGGAGAGAGAGGAACCGCATAAAAATGCGATCTTCCTCCACATTGCGGCCAATTTGTCAAAATCAGCTGGACTCTCCACTGACAGAATCCCAATTAGAAGAATTAGTACTTGCCCTCCGTGGAGGAGAATGCCGGCCCCAAAAATAAGCATGTCCCTTATAGGGCAAGAGGGAGCCACCAAGAGGCGATTAACACCTGCCATACTCCAAAACTTGGCATCAGCTACACTAAAGTCCTACCCATCAGATGCCATTTTCTGTTATACCGATGGGTCGAAATGAGGGACCCCGATAGATCTGGGTATGGGGCCCTTATAGTCTACCCAGACCGGACAGAACCAGAGATGCCGATTTCTCCGTCTGAGCTTAAAAGGGTTTTGAGGCATCAGCCAGACTAGTCAGTCTTGAGCACTGTTCATCATTTTCTTTACGTTACAGTATTAAAATTAACTAGTTAGTTAAAAAAAACTCGTAGAAAACAAAGGTTAGCTTCTTTAAAAATATTGACATTACAATAGAATTATTTCCAAAATTAAACAATAAGAATCATAAAGAAATGAATAAACTAAGACAATTGTTTAGAGCTAGAGTTTAGAAATATATTTGTAAACTCAATATCTAGATTAAACCAATGGACTAAACAATGAAGTAAAAAAGGTTGGCCTAACTTCTTATTCTTCTTTATATTACAGAGCATTGATCAGTGTAGTAACAACATGTACCGTGTGTCCGAAATAAATCTAGTAAATTAGATTCAAACTGTTCTATAGCTTACATTGTATGGAAGAAATAGTCAAGAGATGAAACAAAATATCGACATGACTAGTTTATAAATCGTTAGTTCATGTTTAAAATACAGTAGTTTATGTTTGTTCGTGTCCATACAATTAGTCGTTTTTACTGAAATGCTCAGGGAAATAGGAAATTAATACACACTGGGGGAATTTTGATGCCCCTCTCCACTTGGTGCCCTGTGCGGCCAGCACCACCCGCACATTGGTAGCTACGCCACTGGAGATTTGCATCCATTTTCAGATATTTTTTTTTACAATTTCAGGAGATTTTAATGACTTTTTCGTATATTTTACAATTTCAGGAGAATTTCAGGAACCTTTTAATAATAAGTTAAAATGGTTTAATTTAATAATTTACACCAAGAATTCGCGCTTGGCCTATGAAAGTGCGGAGCCCACTGCGGCCGTATAGGTTGCAGTGGCCTAAGAGCGGCCCTGTTGATAGTGTTCAAACTGAAATGAAAAGACGGTAAGATGGACATAGAGACATTGCTTGAAACAAGATGTTGCTTCTAACCAATTGTGTGAAGCTTCTAGAAGCAGTCTAGGTCTCTCTGTTAACACATGCACCAAGGAGACAGAAGCATGAACAGTTGAACAATGGACGGATGTACAGAAATTGTTTCAACTGTTGAACTATAGACAGATGTACAGGAGCTGTTCAACTGTTGAACAATAGACGGATGTATAAGCAACTGTTGAACAATGGACGGATGTACACGAAATGTTTCAACTGTTGAATTATGACAACAAAGTCTTAATAATCAGTGATTCTCAAAGCTCGCTTTCAAAAACCATCGCAAGGTCCGAAGTTTGTTTTTCATTGCTATTTTTGTTTTATTTACACATTATTATTTTTTTTGGTACACATTTTTTACGAGTCTTGAAATTTGAAGCTATTCCCTTCCCTACCGAATTAAAGAAATGAAATTTATCCTGGACACAACAAAAAAAGTCATGTAAGTTTTTACTTCGTTCAACCTTATTAATATTTCACTTATTTATTTCCCTACCAAAACAACAACAACAACAACAACAACTGTGAATTGTGTTTACAAACCCTACTAGAAGCATTGTCACACAGAGACAGTTTCAGTCCGTCACACGCATCTCTCGGTTCTTTCACCTTTTATTACTTTCACTTTAATTGCTAGCAGTCTCTGATCCCCCTCTTACTTCAGACCAGGTTCAATGTTTACTTGACACTGTGAGTGTAGCAGCCACCCGGTCAGAGCTTGGTGTGAACTGTGACGTCAACACGCCGGCCTGTCCACAAAAGTACATGTCACCTTGACTCTGTGTCTGTGAATTCTCCAAGTACCTCACAACGTCCACACACTCCGAGCAGACGACAGTCAAGTAATAGGTGGACCAAGTTAGAATACTGGACTCTCAAACAAAGTGATTCAAAACATAACAACAAGCAAACAACAAAACAAAATGGGCACGAAGAGAATGTCACAAACAACTTTGAATCTCAGACTTTCTCTTGTCATAACACAAACTTGTTTGTTCACGCTTTGACTTACGCAAATTTTTAAAAATATTTTCACAAAAACTGCAAGAATAAAAACACATTTTTGAAAATGGTAAATATTTATAGACTTGAAGCCTTAGGTTGTAATGAGGAGGGGATGTAAGTCTTTTTATGATCTAATGAGATTGTAGTGTTTTAAAAAGACTGTCTAGAAGATTGTGGATAGTGAACATGTTAACACTGAACTAAACAAAGGATGCATTTTAGGATCAACACCCTGGGACGTTCAGAATTGCAATATTTAAAAAATTTCCGGAAAGTGGGAGATCTATTTGACCCAATTATTAGAATTTAAATTTAGCGTGGAATTCTGCTCTGCCCTAGTCAATGTTCAAGGTTTCTATTAATATCTTTATCAGTACAACTACCTTACGAGTCTAGCTACACGTGACCCCCCCCCCCCTCTACTTTCAGCTTAATAAGTTGTACATTTTAATAATCTAATAATAAGTAAAAATAAACTCTAAAAGCAGAAGACAGTTTATTAAGATGGCACACAGCAGTGCTGGGTAGAACACCCTATCCCGTGTTTTAAGACCATCGTGTGCTAAATGCAGTTTGTTTTTTTGTGAGTTAAAAGAAAGACGAGAGAGGTGCCCTTCAATACGCGGCTTGTCTTAACTGGCATAGAGGAAATCACCTGGCTGACAACGGCTTATGGGAGGGGGACATTTGACATTTTTCAAACTGACTATGGTTTTGTCTGCGGTTGATGTAGCAGGTTGGTCCCTCCTCCTCCTCCTCGTTAGTCTTCCGACGAGCCTTAGCGTTAACAAAAACAACTAGATAGAAATTTTGAATTGCTTTATACATTTCAATGTTCTAGTGATTAATTGTTAGGTAATCAGGTGTATGCAGATTAAGCGTTTGAAGATTAAGTGAATGATGATAAAATTACTTGAATATTAAATGATTTAGTAGCCGGAATGCCCCCCCCCCTTCACTTACTCGTAAACAAGTCAAGAAAAAAACCAAAAAGCTGTATATATGTATCTGTACATTCAACAAAAGGCAAATAATAATAAAATAACACTTCCTTTAGACTTCTAGTTTATTATGGTGAGGGCCTTCTTGTATTCACATGTAATTATCCTGGGTCGCTATATACCAAAATAGTAAAGTTTGGAAACAAGTTGTAATACTATGTTTTTTGGCCTTCTGTGATGACTCCTGTAACTGTTGACAAAAAGACTTCTGTTTGTCTATGTACTGCACACATTGGTCACTGTTCTCTTTCTGTTTGTCTATGTACTGCACACGTTGGTCACTGTTCTCTTTCTGTTTGTCTATGTACTGCACACATTGGTCACTGTTCTCTTTTTGTTTGTCTATGTACTGCACACATTGGTCACTGTTTTGGGCAGAACAGAGCCCCTAATATTGTTATAAAAGACAACAACATAAGCAACAAAGCTCTAACTTGAAAGAGGTTACACCCTAACTCAGCAATGGGCCAACTTGAAAGGGGAAAGAATACACTGATGAAGTAGTACATTAGTTCATGCTTACCTACAACTTAGCTCGACCGAAATGCTGTAAGCCTTAACAAAACAACTAACAGAAGTAAAAATAGGATCAAACAAACAAACAAAACGAAACAAATAAACAAAGGTCCCACTGTGTTAGTGTGCGGCCGCAATAATTAAGCCCCTTATGTTTTTCAAGGAACGACATTCAACACGCTGCTAGGGGTGAGAGAGATAACGCAAGAGTGCATCGCTTAGGTTTGTCTGTCCCAGGAGCCCGAGTTGGGTCCAGATTGAACAAGTGGGAGGAGGAGAGTGGCATGTTGAGGACGAGGACTGGAAATTCCGATGACTGTGGTCAGCGCTGGTGATTGGGTATGTCGAAGGACAAAAGCTGGACAGTGACGGTATGCGATGTCACATGGAGGCCTGCGTTGAGAACTGCGCGCGAGTGGGTGCGAGTGTTGGCGTGAGCAGGAATGATCTGGAAATTTACTTGAAAACAACTAGGAGAGTGTGCGTGTGTGTGTGTGGAAAGGAAGGGTTAGATCTCAAGGTCAGGTGTAAATAAACGGATGAAAAATCCGCGAGGGTGTGAGTAATTGAGTTTCTATGTCTATATATAAGAGTGAGAGAGAGAGAGAGATATATCAGCATTAAATCTGTTCTGAAATAATCTAATGATTGTTGATCAGTGAGACTAAAGGTCATGACCTAAAAATAAATCTAGGACTTTAAAAAAAAGTTAAAAACAAGCAACAAACAACAACAACACATTTTTGTGTTATTGTTTAATCCTAGGGTCTACTGACTAGTAGTTCTGAGGCGACTAGAACAAGTAAAATTGTTTAGAGCTTAGATTGCTGACTAATAGAGCTAGGAATGTGGAGGGTCCCACCAATAGTGGTACTTATATATGTCTTTGTTTGTTTATCTCCTGGTGGTATAAATGTAACAGTGAGCGCAATAGTAACTAGGTTTGGTTGTATAGTTGGTGTAAACTCAGAAAAACACAATCGATGATAAAATAAACGGAAAAACAAAAGCTTACATCTCTAGACTTACGACCAACTCCGTAATATAAAACAAACGTTTCCTGACATTAAAGGCGCGATGTACTTCCACGCACTAACAGAAACTATGACATACAAATATAACTATTTATTACGAGGTGAGTCCATCCGGAAGTCCTCATGGGACGGAACACGACTACGGCCACCTGTACTCTACCGACGGCAGCAGCGTCGTGAATATTTGCAAGCTGTGAATCACGCTACGTAGAGAGATTTGGTGTATGATTCACTCAGCTGTCCCTGCGTTTATTGTGAGATGATGAATTTATGTAGTCCTATGGTTGGACAATGTATATGCATAGTTACGCAATGTTAAGGAAACATTCTATTAGCGGGCGTGTTATTAAACACTCTTTTAGCTCAGTGTACATTTAAAAAACTTATAGACTGCGACTGCATAGCGTGTAATTTTGTCTGGATATAGTAGAACCGGTAAAAGAATGTTCTCGGTAAAGTTGGTACTACACTTTCACTTAAACTTTCTAAGCGTTTCTCACGTGACACTTATTCTACAACTTTGGCTATGCTCTAGCAAATGTATTTTTAACTGGTCTAAAAACTTGGTCAATTAAATTGCAAGCAAGTTTTAAAAATGTTTTTGTTTTGATAGAATGTATAACTACTTTATCTTTACCTGAAATTATTAGACTTGTATAAGGTAACATGTCTATAAGTTCTTTGTTTGATTTCTTTGCGTCATGTGTTGCCATTGAAAAGAACGTACTTTTTATGACAGTGTAGATGGGAAGGCAGAGATACTCCATGACATGTGTCCTACAGACATGATGTCATGTACTTTTTACAACAGTGTAGATGGGAAGGCAGAGATACTCCATGACATGTGTCCTACAGACATGATGTCTTGTACTTTTTACAACAGTGTAGATGGGAAGGCAGAGATACTCCATGACATGTGTCTTACAGACAAGATGTCATGTACTTTATACAACAGTGTAGATGGGAAGACAGAGATACTCCATGACATGTGTCCTACAAACATGATGTCACTAGTCGTGTTTCCTCATCTCACTGAGTCCAGGCACTTAGCAGGATGACAGGCGGATTATTTGCAAATCTTTCTGACTTTTACGTTCTAGCGGAACTGCAAGGCTACAAAAGCAGAACTGCAAGGCTACATGAGAGGAACTGCAAGGCTACAATAGCGAGCTCTACCTTGAAGTAAACATCATTGTGTTTAGCAGATATACATGTATTCTTATCTTATCTTATATATTACAGATGTTACTCCAAAAAAGAAGATATTTCGTCCTACGCATTTCATGTGTCAATCTAGTCATGCATGTTAATCAACCAACTCTGCTAAGTTGTTGGTTTTCCTGGCTGATTCAAGCAACCCATTCTCAAATGGCACTAGGGAAGAAAGAGAACTTTTACGAATTTGTTCTAGCGTATGGAATAAGAAATGCATCTTTCTGAGTATTTCATTAGGTTTTGTTTTTCTTTTTGTAAATTATGATTTAGTGTTTTATGTATTATAGCTACTTTACTTGCATTCTTCTGTCCTAAAGTATCTCTAAGTTTCGTGTTTTTACTAATGGTAATTCTCAAATGTGAATATTCGTTTGTTATAAATCTCACCTGCTTTATTTTGTATTCGTTCTAGTTTCTTTGTTTTCTTGAGGGATCCCAAACAGAGGATGCATATTCTAATATAGTCCAAACTTAAGTTAAATAGCGTTTTAGTTTTATGTTCTTGTTTGATTAGTAAAAAATTTCTTTTAAACAGCTGACTGTTCCCACCATCACTATAGAAACACACAGACACGCTCCATACCAGTAGTCATGAAACATTTGGTTTTTCACTGTTGAGTTTATGACTTTAAAATCTTTTGCAACAAAACGATTTTATTTTTACTACAAAGTTCGTTGTGTTACCTAGAGGTCACGTGACGTTTTGTTTTTATTCTTCTCTTTGCCCCGCCCATCGAGTTTCGATTTTTTTGCCTCCCCCCTCCCGCAACTCAACTGTATGGCTTTGTAATGGACGTGATTGGTTGAGTGGGGTCCGTACTCACGTTAGTGACGTGGACACTTCAACAAGATTCATTTCTTATATCCTTATATTCATATCCCATAAGGCTATTGAAACAGGAGGATGAGGGTTCATGTTGAAAGTTTTTGTTTCATATCTATCTATCTATCTATCTATCTATCTATCTATCTATCTATCTATCTATCTATCTATCTATCTATCTATCTATCTATCTATCTATTTATTTATATATCTATATATATATATCTATTTATCTCTCTCTCTCTCTCTCTTTATATATATATATATTATATTATCATGTCAGTTAAAAACCATTATGACAACTGAATCTTATATTTTGAAAGGCACATTATATAAATAAATAATCATTATAAAAATTCCATACTATTTATTTATGAAACTGTTATCTACATCCAGTGTGCGAGTAAGTATAAAAGGATGTAAATGTTTTTTTTTATCCAGTAGCTTAACAAATCAAGTCCTAAACAGTCTGCACCCTCCTACCCACTTGACGACAATGTGCACCGCCCTTGACTCCCACGCATCCCGGTACTCACGCGCTACTTGACCACGTCCCACTCGAACTCATCGTTCGTTATGACGTCACAAGACACCGGTTAATGAGGAAGAAAGAAAAAAAGGGGGGGGGGAGGTCAGCTTGACGTTTGCATTACTGACATATATCCACATACATAGTGAACAGCTCAGTCTCACTCTCCAGACGATGTCCTCACGGCGTCCATGTAGACGCCTAGTCGACTTGTACAGTGTGCATGTGTCTTTGAAGACAAGTATGGCAGTGTGGAGATCTGTTAGTTAGACTTATGGGTTATATTCCGTGTATATGTGTTTTATTATGTATGTCATTCGGTGGATACTTCAAACTGTCACACTAACATCTATTTCCACCTACATTTATTTCTCTCAACAAAAGTCAAGGAAAGCGGTCCAACCAGGACATGAGTTGTTTTGTTATCCGAGTCAGGCCTGGTCGGAAAAAACCTACAGACACCTATACATTGACACTCTTAAAACAAAAAACGCACTGCTTAACTTCCTGGAAAACTTGTGAGGGAAAATTTATCCACGTGACACACGCATACGATAAGGAAAAACTAAACTGACTCCTAGTGTTTCCTTATTTAGTAGTTTAAACACACACACACACACATACATTCTAGCCTTGTTTATATGATTTAGTCAGTGTTGAGAATTTAACACTTCTGTCATTACAGACTTCAAGGAACATTAATAGTAGAGGCTATGGAAAACATTTGGGGGGGGGGGGGACAGCATAAGACTGAGACGAAAGGGAATTACCGAAAGTAACCAATGATTCCCATATATATATATATATATATATATATAGAGAGAGAGAGAGAGAGAGAGAGAGCTTTTATATGTATACGAGCAAATTACGAGCTATGTGTATATAAACGCTTGAAAAGCAATCATTGGTAAAGAACAAGTATACATTCATAACAAGAAAGTGAAGAGAAAAACGCTCTATGATAAGACATACAATCTTAAGTTTCCTACACCAAGTGAATGTCGCTTGTCCACTAGTGACTAGCACTAAACAAACTAGTTCAGATTTAGACTTAAGCTAGATCTGACTTAACTGATCTTTTTTGGAAATTCTACAGTTACATAAGTTTTTTTAAAAAGATATTCCTATTTTTTTCCACGAAATGGTGTGCATCGCGTGCCGTGCCGTGAGGGTATTTGTGGGTTGTGTGGGGGGCTGTGGGTACTCCGTTGACCTTGTAGGGGTACTCAGTAAACTAGAGGACTAGATTGGTGTATGCTGTGCATCGCGTGAAGGTACCTAATGGGGTGTGTGTGTGACTGTTAAATTCTGCATTGACCTTGTAGTGGTACTAACGTACTCTGTGGACTAGATTAGGGTGTAGTGTGAATCGCGAGAAGTTACTTTATGTACCGAGCAAGGGTACTTTTGTAAACCCGTTGGAGTACTCGATTTAAAAAATGCATCACGGAAGACCAGTGCATGGCTATGGTAAAACAGACACAATCAATAATTATTCAAGATGTATTTAGGTAAGAGAACAATTGTCCAAGAGTTACGGGCCTTGCTTATACAAAGTTTATTCAGTGTTGCTGTTCACTTGTTCCTCTGCCACTTTCTGGGGGCAGGACACTCCCGCTACAGGAGTCAAGGTCCATGCGTCATGCTTGCACCAGGTCTGGTTTTCTTGCCAGACTCAGTACACTCAGCACCCACTGACTTCACATTACCTCCCCTCAACCATGCACACGTTCTTGGCAGAAGTTGGAGGGTGAGTAAACCAAAACAAAAAAAAAACTAGGTCAGTGCTTCTCAAACCTTACACCGCTACACTGTTTTAGCACCTCTTCTACGCTTTTTCCCTTGAAATGTTTGTACCAGGCACTAACGGTGAAAGGTCGTGTTAGCTGGAGGCTAAAGAAACCAACCAAAGTAGCGAGTTTCATAGTTAAGTCTGCGGGTCCTAGCTTGAGGCGCACTGACCTTGATTTGATGAAATAGTGTTAGAACATTACCTGTATCTTGTACCAGGAATGTGTGTCAGGGGTCGCTTGATAAAATTTGACTTTAATGCTGCTATTACATAACGTCACCTGAACATAAGGCGGGGCGTGGATTTCAGAAGGTTTTCAGGTAAACAAACAAGTTTACCGAGAACCTTACATCCTGGATGCCAACTTTACAACTGAAATGTTTGTTTCATTGCTGGGCTTGATCCTTTGTCTGACCAGTATCAGTATCAGAGATGGTGCTAGTGAGTGTAGAAGCAAGTTGACTTTTAACCCTTCTTGGAGATACATCATTAAACTCGTACTGTACTTATAGACAGTGACTTACCGAGGGTGCCCGATGTAGCTACTAGCAAGGACTCTTGGCCCCCTCTCCATCTCCCAATAGTATATGTAATATATATTTGCATAATGTAATAAATAGTAAGCAATGCAGAACGCTAACTAAAAGCTTATAACTAACGTAGCGACAGAAAAATATGATATTTTATGTGTTGTGTTGATGACTCATTTAAGCACCACTTCGGTATATAAAAGTAAGTTCCCCTTTCAGAGTTTGTGGTCTATAGGGCAGATGATGTAAAGGTCATCTGTTTCTGTGGCCTACGGTTAACGAGGGTGTCATGTGGCCAGTACAACGACCAACCGCTTTTACTTTTCCCCAACTAATGTCAGATACCCATTAGAGTTGGGTGGACTCAGAGGAGCCCATAGATCCGGCACTGTGCCTTACCCCACTGGAGGTTTGTAAATTGTTTGTTTTACATGTTTCGGATGTTCCTTCAGACTTCCTTATTAGTCTAAGCCTCCCGCAGGACGACGGGGGATGGGAGCTGGCAGGGTTTGAACCCGGGACCATCGATAAATCCAAACGACAGTCCAGCGCTCAAACCGCACGGCCAGGCAGCCATCCGATATAGATTTACCATAAAAGTAGGTTATTTGCAGGTCGGCCCTCGGCAACCAAGGGAAAGTAAGTTGAGTGTGTTGGACTCACTTTGACGCACGTCTATATCAAACCCTTGACTTGTGCTACAGTCAGCAGTGCTCATGTTTACAATATACCTTCCGTTGTCTCTCATCACAGGAGTGAATTTAGGCGTGACCTCCGTGACCCGTATGTCGAAGGCGCCTATTTAGGCGTAGGGTCAGTGGACAAAGCTTGACCCTTTTCTCCCCACCTCTCTGCATGAAGTACATGCAGTACTTTCAATCTTATGGACATTACCGCATACGTTATTTTTTATTTAGATCTATTTTTTTTATTTTACCTTGAACATATGTCAATGTATGTATGTATGTATGTATGTGTGTTTATCAAACTTAAGAAATGACAAAGTTTATTTATGCCCGCACTTGTTAAAACAGTTTTAGGAAGATGTTGACTTTGAGAAGAAACAGTCGACTTTGTTTTCGCATGTTTACCTTGTAAGTTGCTACCAAAGTCAAGGCGCACATTGTACAACTAGATTTCGAGGTAGCAGAAGAACAAAGAGGGGTCAGCCAACTCGGCCAGTCACAGGCGCATGTTAGGCGGTGACATTGATGGTGCGCACACAGTGTCACAAGGAAATAACAACATCACAAGTCACTAAGCGTTGTATCAGCCATTAAACAACAAATGAGGAAACATATGTCTTTCCTATTGATTTAGTCGGTTAGAACAAATACTTCAAGGAAAGTAGAACTCTTATCTGACGCTGTACTGTAGGGTGGTGGTGGTGTGTGTGTGTAGGTCAGTGATGTTCTGTTGTTGCAGTTGTTGATGTTGATATCAAGTAGAGACAACTCTAGATAGTGTAACCGTGTTGATACTTTTTCCGAAACCCTTTCCCCCCTCTAGTTTTGGCACACAGGTAAAATACTTCACTGGTATTTATAATATTGCAACCTTCTCAGGCCTTAACTCTTTCCCGTAACTAACAAGTCTATTCGTCTGTTTTGTAATAGTGGTTATAAATAGAACCAACTTTAACAAAATATTCTACTATGTGTAAGTTGACCTACTAACTGCATTACACTGAGGAGACTTTAGAACTGAATGGACCTTTACCTATCTATCTATCTATCTATCTATCTATCTATCTATCTATCTATCTATCTATCTATCTATCTATCTATCTATCTATCTACCTACCTATCTATCTATCTATCTATCTATCTATCTATCTATCTATCTATCTATCTATCTATCTATCTATCTATCTACCTACCTACCTATCTATCTATCTATCTATCTATCTATCTATCTATCTACCTACCTACCTACCTACCTACCTACCTACCTATCTATCTATCTTTCTCAGAGCCTAGAGAAAAGAAAAAAGAATCATGACATTAGAGATATAGTTCGTCCATCGTGCTGAGGTGATGGCCACTTTTGTCCTTCAGGAGGCTCAAGCAGAGGGCTATGCGCTGTCGTTCTACCCTCACAAATACACTACATATGTATATTGTACAAGCTCTAAACATACATTTGACACACATGGACTTTGCCCATCTAGGTTAAGTTCTGTATAGAGGTAAAAAAACTGAGCACAAAAAACTGGGTGACTTACATCTTGCGTTCCTTAGTTACTTCAACAAGATTCAATGCCGCTTTTGTGTGTGTTTTATGTTCTGTGTGTGTGTGCATGCGTTTAGACTATGTCACTATGATTTCAATGCTAATACTTGGCTACAGGTCTAAGAAATTACATGTTCTGAGTGTTTCCCTGCATCAGAGAGCACACGCGAATAAGAATACACTGCATTTCAAGGTCAACATCACTGCCTTGGTCGCAGCGTTGAGTAAGCTCAAGAGAATCTAGTTTGAAGGTGTGCCTGGCACTGTCTGTCTTGAGAAACTTTGTTGCAATTTGTAAAAACAGTGGAATATCTACGAGCAATAAAGGTGTCTTCAAAGTGCTAACCTTACAATGCTTATGTAGAGCTTGTTACTCCTGCACCAGAGGGTCTTGTTTTAAATCATTTCAAACAGTGTCTGTCATTATACGTCTCCTAGTTGGCTCATTAAAAATATTTTTGAAAATTCTAAAGTGGATTAAAAGCTAAGTTTGCACGGGGCGCTAGCAACATTAAGGCCGGCACTAGTTTACAGTGCTATGTTATTGGAGAGTGTGCCAAAACTTATTCAAGATCAGGTGTCATCTACATTTGAACTCTGACACTGAATTTAATTAGTACAACTGTACAACATCTTAAATGAGAATGAGTGCACTCGTGTATGCCATTCGCACAGTTTTCCTGACAGTTCGCCTGGCATTATGAGTGAAATTTCTAATAGTATATTTGGTGTTTGAACGATGCATTTTATTTCCCGATATAATATGGGTGAGACAGAGAGTAGGAGAGATACAAAAAGAAAGTGGCAGACAAGAGAGAGAGAGAGAGAGACCTAACTGATCCAAGTTACTATGAAGTATGATGCTACAATAGGTATCATTAAATGACCTTGTCCTTGACTTGCAACGTGTACGTCTTAGGTCACAACTTCCTGACAATGTCACACAACAGGGGAGGGAGTGGCGATTTCTGTTGTGAGCACTCGTGCCATGTATACCTGGAAAAGAAGAGGGGGGGGGGGATACGTCACTATGTCAGTATTAGGTTCTTGTTTGACCTTCGAGGTCGCCAGGTACACACATATGCCGTCTAGGGAAGGGCAGGTTTCTCCCGCCAAAGCGTACCCGCTTGCACCGCTGCACTGCGTAACGTAACATCCCCCTCCTTCTCATCTCCCCCCCCCCATTCTCCTGCTCTTCATTCATCTTAAGATTTTTATAAGTGTGTGTGTGTGGGGTGTGTGTCTAGATGTTGTTCCAGCACACACGAGCAGCAGGTAGGGGAGAGTGTGTGTTCGCCAGGAAACAGTGTGTGTGCTTGATCTTATGACTTTCTTTCCTCGTCCTGCTGTGAAGTAACGCCTCTGTCTGTAAATATCATTTACAATAATTATAAAATTTGACTTAAAATGAATGCCATATAAAAGAGAGGGTTACTTCCCATGTTACTCACTAGTACTGAAGAATGGAACTAGCTATGAGTCGATACAGAAGTGGGCCACAAGCCAGACTGACCCAAGTCTCAGAGGTGAGAGAGTTGGATCAGGTGTGTGGGAGTTGGCCTCCAACAGGTATTGCGCTATCCGGAAGTGAAGGGCGGGAAGACATTGTATCAGTTTCATATTTTCTCTGACGTAATATACGCAGACGGCCCTGCCTCTGCAGACGTGTATCACTCGCCTTTAATGAAACAAATTGAATTCCTTTGATAAGAAACAAAACATGACTACCTAGGATTAAAAGATCTTATGAAACTGACAATGGTGATAGCCTGCTTCTGTTTTACGTCTGTAAGTCTTTCTAGCCAATAGCAGGAGGTTTTGAGAACGTGGAGTAGATGACTAAATGAAGTAACTATCAAAAGGATGTTGCTTCTTCTCACAAACAGAATTAGGTCAATGAAACTTGATTACTGAACCTCAATAAACATTGAAAAAAAAATTTACATTTTAAGATTTTTATTTCATGAAAAATGTAGGGCCTTCAAACCACCATATTCTTTCTAGCGTCATTCTATCTAGGTCATAATCATTGGTTTCAACACTGCTCACCTCCCTCCCCTCTCCAGGTATGACGCTTATAAAATATTATAAATGCTTATATAACAGGGGAAATAACTGGTTTCTAATCACAAGGTGAGATAATGCATACCAAAGGCAAACGAGTACAGGGATGAAAGCTGCCACTTCAAGTCTACAAGCTTGTTGTGTAGGACAAACATGTTTGTGATGTGGCATGTAATGTGTGTGTGGGGGGGGGGGGGGGAGAGGCGTGGTTGGAAGATAACTAGTGATATAATATGACTAAGTTCTCTCCCTTGATGTGTAATATCCGCTGATATCATTACTTGATATTATAATCAACACTTCAATATAGAAACATGCTTTGTAGAGCACTAAAGTGCAATATTGCTAATAGTTTCTGTGACTAAAAGTCATATGTCACTTTATGACTCTGGTTTCAAAAACATTATCAACACAAACAACATTATCAACACCAACAACATTATGCGACCGAAAATGCAAATGCAGGCTCTTACTACATCGCAAATACAACCGATTTGTTCTTGAAAAGATAAAATACTTCACATATTTAGATTAATAGTTTCAGGAACGCCGCAAAAAAACAAATATATTCGAAAAATAATTTTTTTTAAAAAAAAAGCTCTTTTGTAAGTGATACATTTTGTTCAATAGGCATGTTTTTAATTTGGTTTGTTACAGAACTATAATTCAAAGCTCTAAAAAAACATTTTGGAAGTGGGAGGAGAAATTAAGTGAACCAATTATATTTTACTCTAAATTTTTGCATTTTTCAGTATTCAAGCATAAATTGTGAGTTATTGTCCCAAATTTTTTTTTACAACAAAAAAATATCAGTTTGAGTAAAGGTTGAAAAAGATGACTAGGAATATATTTGGGTTCAGACCTCATCTCTATTGTTATTTATTGTTACTATTGTTACTTTTATAATGAGAAATTTCGTATGAATTCTAAGTTTTCCAAAACAAGTCTTTCTTAAATAACTAAGTTCAATTCGTATACAATGACAAACTCTGTCGCCACATTTGACATTTCTGTTTTAAAACGTCATCTTTTCATCTGGAAAGGGGAGAGGGCAAGAGATTGAAACATCAATATATAGTTTATATATAGATATTCAACTAATTTTGGTCAAAAACTATGATTTCTCCATAAAAATAGGACCGCCACACCCCATTCAGAGGGCTAGAGTGGGGAGGGCAGCAGAAGCAATCGCCCCCCCCCCACCTCACTGAATCGGCTAAGATGCCAGAAGTGTAGCAATATAAAATAAAAATTATATTGTAATTCAACTAATTTTGTTCACAAACTATGATTTCTAATTAAAAGTAGGACCGACCCCCCACTCAAAGGGTTTAGGTCGGAAGGGCTGCAGATGTATTCCCCCCCCCCCCCACCCAATCGGCCAACAGGGGAACGGCATAATATAAAGATCGGTTAAAATATCAATAACGAGTTTTAATAATATAGATATTTAATTGATTCCGTTGACAAGATGTGATTTCTACAAATAAATTGGACCGCCCCCCCCACTCGAAAGTTTATGCCATCGCCACCTCCCCATCCCACCATATCGGCCAACATACTAGAGGGGAGGCGAAATATAAATATTTAGTATAAATTATTAAAATAACTAATAAATTCGTATACAAATTGTGTAATTTCTTTACTAAGAGTCGTTCGTCCCCCCCCCTTGGGGGGGGGGAGGTCGGCCGAGGGGGGGGGGGGGCGATCGCCCCTACCGGCCCTCTCTCCCCCTGGATCCGCCAGTGTTTTCACGTGGACTCCATTGTCTCAATACATCCCTGAATTAAAACCCTGCGATTTTGTCTAGAAATAAAACGCAATCAGAAGAAAGTGTTTTTTTCCTCCCATTTTCCCCATGCTAACAAAGTCATCAGACCGACTGTTCTCCATGCCAACAAAGTCATCAGACCGACTGTTCTCCATGCTAACAAAGTCATCAGACCGACTGTTCTCCATGCTAACAAAGTCATCAGACCGACTGTTCTCCATGCTAACAAAGTCATCAGACCGACTGTTCTCCATGCCAACAAAGTCATCAGACCGACTGTTTCCCATGCTAACAAAGTCATCAGACCGACTGTTCTCCATGCTAACAAAGTCATCAGACCGACTGTTTCCCATGCCAACAAAGTCATCAGACCGACTGTTTCCCATGCTAACAAAGTCATCAGACCGACTGTTCTCCATGCTAACAAAGTCATCAGACCGACTGTTTCCCATGCCAACAAAGTCATTAGACCGACTGTTTCCCATGCCAACAAAGTCATCAGACCGACTGTTTCCCATGCTAACAAAGTCATCAGACCGACTGTTTCCCATGCTAACAAAGTCATCAGACCGACTGTTTCCCATGCTAACAAAGTCATCAGACCGACTGTTTCCCATGCTAACAAATTCATCAGACCGACTGTTTCCTAATCTTTGATGTGAAAGCATCAAAGATTTGGCACATTGCTGGCTTTTTTTTCGTGTCTAAAAGATGCAACTGCGACCTAGATCTACATATTATACCACTATTGACGCAGATGAAGCCGTAATGAGCCTGTTATCAAATTGTGAAATTATTGAATTGTGAAGTCATTGAAGCACAAATATGAATTAATAATCTTTTTTTTTGGTTGAGAAATAATATAAATGTGATAATGTAGTGGGGTGGGGACGAAATGGAGGCTTGCTTACAAACAAAAACAAAGATTTCATTAACGCTACTTTTTACATAGATCAGAAAACTGGAACAGGGAGATCGTTACACATGCTATTTATATGATAATTGTAAATATGAATCATAGTGATGTAGCATAACTATTTACTATTTTTTAGATGAGCTTTTTGTAATTTAATTTAACTTTGTGAATTTTAAGTTCTTTGTCTTTTTTAATCAAATCTTTCGTAAAAGTCACTCCGTATAGTTCATTACATTACAAGAGACTTATCAGTTGAAGTGCTCAGAACTCTATCAATACAATCCCTGGAGGTAGGAGCCTTTTCTATACGAAGCTTGCCTGTATCTATTGACCTATTGACCATAGAGAATGAGTGTGTCCTGTGGCAATCACACGATCAACTTTTAGCCGCTTTGCAGCAGCACCAGAGTTTCCTCTTCGGGGCGCATTCCTGGGCCTTGGATAAAGGGGTCATGGGTGGCCCATGCGTCATGATCCCTCTCTCGACCTTGCTGATGTGATCCAAAGGAACGCATCGCATTACATTTGGCACCAACTCAGTTGCAGAAGCAATCAACTATCCCCATAGAAAATGTATCGAGACCTAAAATTGATTTTAAAGCTATCATTCCGGAGGAAATAATTTTTAAAAGCCTTTATTATTTTAATAGTATTCATATCTTTAACAAACGCAAAACAAAAGTGAAAGCAGTGGTTCCTGGTGACATTTTTGACAGTTGCATGGTAGGATAATAAATAGTAGTGACATTTCTTACAATGACAGTTTGACATTGTCACATATTGTCAGAGTGTATAGAAAGAAACGTGGAGTCTTGTTCCAAGGTTCTAGCAACAAGAACTGTAGCTACAACAATCAGATAAATGCTTCAACCTGCTCTATTGTTGATATATATATAGTGCATTGCATCTGAGTCATTGCAAAGAACCACGCTCATAGTTTTTAACATGCACATGTCTCTGACTTTTTGTTTTTGACCCAAAGGTTAGGGTTAGTTTTTCAAATTAAAAAGTTCTTTTAAAACTTTACACTACTGTCATAAAAAATTACTACTATTATCAATAGGTCACTACGACTTATTCGTCTGTTTAAAAAAAAACGAATAGTGTAATCTTATATTATTGCCGACTTCGAAATTCCATAGATATCGAAATACCTCACTTTTGAACTGCATTGGTTACTAAAAAAAAAAGGCGGTTAGGGGCCACCTACGAGTTTGTGAAAACACAAACTCAACGTAATTTTTTTTTTGTATAGCCACGGTTTTACTATGTTTTAAATGTTTTAATATCTCAAGGTGTAAAAGGCTGATAGGTAGGATCTAGTAGGATGAGAAAAGAGGTAACGGGGTTTAAAGTTTGATGACAAACAAAAGTGCATTCATTAAACATACACTTTTCTTCTTTTTTTTTTCAAGATTTTTAGCGGCCCCCGAAAGGGGAATAGACGCTATTAGTTTTGTGTGGAATGTCTGTCCATCTGTCCGTCCGTCCGCCACGTTTAGATCTCGTAAACTAGAAAAGATAGTGAGAATCTGACACCATAATGTTTTAGACCATTCAAAGTTCAAAGTTTTCTTTTTCTGAAAGCGATAAATCTAATTTTTTAAATCACTTATTCCAGCAGTTTTTTTTTCATAAAAATACACCACTTTTACAACTATTCACTATTAATAGTAACAAATACGGGAGGCTCTTTAGAAGATCCATACGCACCATATGTTTAGCATATTTATGCAAATGATTTTAGATTTTTATCAACAATTTTTTTTTTATTACATTTGTATTGCTAAGTGACGTCAGTTCTGTCCTACTAACTACTACATTTACACACACAAAAGTATTCTTTTTTAAAGAGAACGAATCTATTTAGCATGCATATACGTTGGTCATAATTTAAAACAACAATTAATAAGTAGTTTTTCATATTATCGCGTGAACTACAATGGTACACCTGAAAGACAATACACTTGAAATATTATTTTTTTTACGTAAATGTTTTTTTTCCTGAGGATTTCAATAAGAGATTAACCCCTTTACAAAACAATTAGATCAATTAGATATTCATTATAAGACATCAGTTAGGCCAGGTTCACATCTAACTTCACATTCACTTTCACCTATCCTTTGGTCTGCTAGACCGTTTGGGCACCAGGTCAACCTTCATTCTCCATTCTTCTCTGTCATTTTCTTTGATAGAATTTCATTCTGATATTTCTTTTATGAAAATATTGAAACCTGCCTTTTTAACTTCCTGGGTGGACCACTTCGGGGGCCGATTTGAGTTCATGTTTCCACACAAACTGTCTTTGTAACCCTTTTTTTGTGTGCTTTGGGGAAAAAGAGGTACACAGGGAGTCTAATAGGCGCCTAAAGTAAAGTTTTATTCAAACGAGAAATCCTTTTTTTACAGGCAATATTCCTATTGAATTGTGACGATTATCAAACGTAGCTGGCTGTGACTTTAGTTCTACAAGTTACTATAATTAGCTTGGCCGAGTCATCAAGCCGAACAACTCTAAATGGCTAGTGTCTCGCTGTAATGTTCCAGTTATTAACCTACACTAGTTCTGCTTCGTTTTGAAGATAAAGCCGTATAGGGCAGGAGACGATCGCTGTGTGGAGTGAGGCCTACATTCGTGTCACATGACGCCCTTATAAAGCATTCAAGAAATCCACATTAACACAATACAAATATTCAATTGATGTTTTTTAAATCTCAGGTGAGTCAACCGTTAGGGGCGAAGAAATGATTGTGACACCAGAAAATGCACATTCATGACAAAGATGTTCCGCAGTATTAATGGTACACTTGGTCTACATTGAAAGGTGAATGATAACGTGCAACAAGGGCCCTCCACCATAGATGCCCATTCTAGATCCAGATAGCCTCACTAAAAAAACTGATCTAAATGCCCGGGGCAGATAGCACTATTCAGCCTTCTTCAAGTCGAAGATTCGTAAACTAATTAGTCATTAAATAAAGATACACGTATGAAGTATTAAAACAGAAAAAAATAATTCTGAAGCTATACTAGAAGTGGACAAACTACGGCCTGCGGGCCCATTTCTGTGGAATAGCCATCAGAAGCAGTGTTCTATCCCAGTTGGCCTAGCCGTCTGCCCTAACGAACGTCTTCACGTATTGATGAAACCTGGAATATACCTCCGCCATATTGGAACCTGATTCTAACAAATAATTTTCAAAACATTCGCAGCATAAAAGGCATTAAAGTTTGATAAAAATGGCATGCTAAAATATTTGACCCGTCGAAATTTTTCCTTTTAATTTTTGACCTGCTCAAAAATAGTTTACACTTTATTGCACTATAGCCATACACACCGTAGACATGACAAAACGTCTGCGCATGTCTTTCCCAGTTATAGGACGGAAGTATCATTGTAATTACTGTGACCATGGCAGTATGTAAATAGACAGTTACAAACTGATCCAAGTTGGTTAGGTGTCTTTGAATGTTTATTATTGTTTGTTACAATTAAGTAATAGAACCGCCCCCCCCCCTTTTATTTCTGTAATCCCATATCCCTTTTCTGAAATCTGTAAACACGTATCTAGGATTAATCTTGTTTAGTTGATAGAGACATTTATTGCCAAAGGAAAACCAATTGTCTTGTGTACTATTGTGTATATATATATATAAGTGGTGCAGCTAGGGGATTTGGGGGCCCGGGGTGCTTGACCTCTTTAGGGGCCCCTTCTTTGTGACATTCGACATAATGACATGAGATAATGTCGTAATATTTAATGTAAAAACAAATTTCGGAAACTCATTTGGGGGCGCACCTCACGTGCCACTGACACGTGGGTGCCTGGGAAATTTTCAAATTCGGACTGTTAATTTTTTAAAACTTTACTATCGCATAAGATATAGAGTATCGATAATAAAATGCGATGTCCAGTACTTCCATAGTACATAAAGCATAACGTAGACCACTTATGAAGCCATTTAATGAACATGGCCTCGGACGGTAGAAGCACTTTTGTATATTAGTTCAATAACAACAACAATAAAAATAACAACATTAACAACAGCTACAACAGTGCAGCATGAGTGTTCTTTCAAAGTAACCAACACAGATCAAGATCTAGTTCATATCTAGGTCAGGCTGAAGAGTTCCACAGTACCAGGCACTTGGCATTCAGTGTCAATGTCCTGAAGACGTAGCGGAAAGAAGGTTCTGTGTTATATAGTTTGTGTTTTTTGGTTTGGGGGGGGGGGGTGTTGTTTCGTTTGGCTTGTGCTCCATAATTAATCAAATACTTTTGTCTTAGACATTTTTTTTCTTTTGTCTTTCTTAATCTTAATCTCACTTTCAGCAGTAATGGCGCGAGTCTGCTAAAAGACTTGAGTTGTTTTTAATTTGACTAACACATTAAAAAAAACATAAAACTATAATCAACTGATTCGTGGACGCAGGAAACGAACTCACACCTCTATCTATAAAGTTGTAACTTGCAACATTATTTCTTGGAAGAGAAGAGCTCTAATGACCTTTCAAAATTAAAACAAAAAACGACAGACAAACAATAGCAACAAAACAGTTGGCTGAACCTTGGAGGACGTCATGTATGCCCTCGCCGCCCTGAAGCATGTGCATCCAGTGCCTCTGTCTGCTTGAGATCTGCGGACGTACCTGGCACTAAGATGTCCTGTTGCAGGCTCTATGTAGCTGACTACTGAGAAAACAGCCTCGCACTGAAAGTTTCTTATGTTTTCATTTAATTTGTTTAAAAGAAAACCCCAGGGGCGCCCTGAGTAGGTCAAGAACATGGCCTGTCTGACCTTTTGTGGTAGCTGGTACATGACTAGTTCAGCGTACTTAGAAGAGAATGTCCACTCCACTGGTCGAAGTTCTCACAGTTCTCAGGTTTCCAATCAGTGCGAGAGAGAGAGAGAGAGAGAGCGAGAGATTTTTCAAAGAGGTAAATTGTTAAATAATTGAGTATCCTCTCTCCCATATTAATTGCGTTAGATCTGTTTGCTGTTGGCTTTGGTGAGTTATATGGGTCAAGGTCATTGGTCGTTCTCAACACTTTCTCATGGAGATACCTTAATTATATGTGAAGACTTTCAAAAGAAGGAAAAACCCAACAACAAGTAGACTAAAACTTTATCAGTAAGGTCATCAGACAGTTAGGTCATTAGACAGGTCATCTGAATACAATGAAGCAAATTATGCGTTCAAACTTGGGAGTTAATAGTATTTTAGACAAACCTTTAGATCTTAGAGCTTATTATCCATATGTTAGTCATAGCTTAATAAATTTCCATTTTGCTTCTCAAACCTTGTGGGGTTTAAGTAGATGCGTTTATTTTAAAAAGGTCAGTAATCTGTCTTATGCATGTACTACGATAGTTTTGATAAGCCGCCACTTAAGACAGACATAGTCAATGATCGGAACGATACCTCTAGAAACTAAGAGACTGTGATGACTTTTCTATCCACTAAGTCACAGACTATGGCCAGGCACGACCAATTCGAGAATAAAATTAGATTCCAATAGCGCTATTCGTTTTGGACATGATGTGTGTCAGTAGTTTACTAGTGTATAGTAATTGTCAATACAAATAACTTATAGCGTACCTTAGGGTTTACATAAAGTCTTTTAATCTTAACGCAGGGGTACCAGAAACTATAAGCTACAAATGATCAATAACCACACTGCCATGCTCCTCAATACATGTAATATAGTCCAAACATGTATTGCCATCAGTCCCAGACAGTGCACGGGAGTTTGTTTGTCTCCAACTCTGTGGGTAGTAGATTTATACCCGAGCAGAAACAAAGTAGTAAAATACAATATACATTTTGTTTTTGAAACATACTAATATGTTCATTATATCCCAAATGCATCCCTTTCATAATCTTTCTATGTAAATACTAAAACAGCCTTCTAAGGATGATTTTTCAAATGTTGCTTTAAAAAAAAAAGATTAAATATGTTTAACCTTTAAAAACGAAAGCAAAAAAAAAAAATCTCAAGGAATTCGCTTTTAGAAGACAGTAACCGTTCATCTATTTTTAGCACGTTACCAAATATGATGCAATCAGATTTCCAAGAGTTTCGGAGATCTAAAAGTGACAGGTTGACACAAGGACAGACCATATTAAAACTAATACTCAGTAATAGAGTCTTCTCCCATTTCGGGAGTGGCTATTTTAAAAAATGCCATTTTTTAGCGGCCCCCGATAGGAGAAAAGGCGTTATTAGTTTGTGTGGAATGTCTGTCCGTCTGTCCGTCCGTCCCGTTTAGATTTCGTAAACTAGAAAAGATAGTGAGAATCCGACATCACAGTATTTCAGACCATTCAAAGTTCTGATCCAACGGCTACTTTTTTTCTTTTCTGAAAGCGAAAAATCTAATTGTTTAAAATCACTTATGTAAGCAGTTTTTTTCATAAAAATTGCACCACTTTTAAAACTATTCACTATTAATAGTAACAAATATGGAGAGGCTTTTTAATAGGGGAGAATGCAAAATACCATATTTTTAACACATTTGTGCAAAAGGCTTTAGCTTTTTTGTCAAAAACAAATATTTTTTTTTACATTTGTATTGCTAAGTAAAGTTATTTTTGTCATATTAACTATTACTTAAAAAAAAAAAGTGTTTACTTTTTTTTTAAAGAGAAAAAATCTATTTATTATGCATATAAGTTGGACATAATTTAAAACAACTATTAATGAGTAGTTTCTCATATTATCGCATGAACTGCAACTCTCACACACACAAATATGACAATGAACTAAAGGAGATGTATTTATTTATATATTTTTTAAAGACATTGTCCTTTACAAAACAATTAGAGCAATTATATATTCATTATAAGACAAGTTAGGCCAGGCTCACAGCTAACTTCATATTCCCTCTCACCTATCCTTTGGTCTGTAGACCGCTGGGGCACCAAACAAGATCAGTCAACCTTCTTTCTCCATTCTTCTCTGTCATTTGTCTTTGATAGAATTTCATTCTGATTGTCTTTCTGAAAATATTGAAACCTGCCTTTTTACCTGCTTGGGTTGACCACTTCGGGGGCCGATTTTGAGTTTGGTTTCCACACAAACTGTCTTTGTAACCATGTTTATATTTTCAGTTGATAGAATGTATAAAAATTCCCACCGGTTTACACTATAGATCAGCATTCTTGTCAACCTATTGGCTGCACTGAAGGCTGATTGGCATGTGGTGCGTGTGGCTGGCGTAGTTGTGGTTCTTATTAAAGTACATCTAGAGTTCAAAACAAAACAAAAAGTCGTCTGGATGGGAAGGGGGAGGAAGGGAGGAATAAAACATTAAATGGGGGGAGAAATAGCTCCTCCACTTTTGACACCTTGGTAATACAGGTATAATTCATTGCCTCTGAAGATGGCGCTGGGGATAAAATTCACAGCGTCGAAGTTCTTCTCATTTCGTTACCACCGCTTTATCCATCTATATGGTCTATAATCACAGCAGACTTCAACAGTAACTGCTTTCAGCAATCTATCTAAATATGTAATAGTCATTTCTCTCAGTCAATGTATCTTCAAATGAAACAAGCAGTCCTTACTTTAGTCAATGTATCTACATATGAAACAAGCAGTCCTTACTTTAGTCAATGTATCTACATATGAAACAAGCAGTCCTTACTTTAGTCAATGTATCTACATATGAAACAAGCAGTCCTTACTTTAGTCAATGTATCTACATATGAAACAAGCAGTCCTTACTTTAATCAATGTTCACGTCTTTCCTTTCGTTGAATTTCTGAGTAAATGCTACTTTCAGCAGAGCGTGACGGGATATTTTTACAAGGAAATGCTTCAGTCAGATCATTCTTAGAATTCAGCTAAGGACTAGACAGTGATTAGACAAGGAATGCATTCTTTTGGCTGAGTTTGTTACGCTATACTGACAGTTTCAATGATTAAATGATAAGTGATTTTCCAAACAAAAAAAAATGCGTATAGTACAACCAGGCTATATGACTATGTTTGTATAGTACAACCAGGATGAATGAATTGATCAGTCTTCAAGACTATATTTAGTTCTCATTCAGTTTGATTAACACACAACTATTTTAAAACTTCACTATGCAAATACTCTTTAGATTAAAGAGTTTTTTTTTCCTGTGCTTCCGTGGCATACATTTTGTTCAGACCAACTGCAGTTTTGTAAAGATGAAAAATAAAAATTAATATCAGCAATATCAGCAAGCTACTTTTAGCGGGAAATGCCAGTATTGGTTTTGTGTTGTTTGTCTGTTTTCATCTTGTTTTTTAAATTTTAAACTTTTAACGTTTTTGAACAAGATTTTACACTAGAACCATATTGGATTGACTTATACAAATGTGTGTTCATATGTATAGCAGCTTCATCAATATTTGTGAAAACTTTTTCTTTAAAGTACTTTAAAGTCTGTATTCCGTGTATTGTAATAAAACAAAATACAGTACCCCTTTCAGACCTAGCCATAGGACAGGTGGTGTAATGGTAATCTGTTTCTATGTCCAACTTTTAACGAGGGTGTCATGTGGCCAGCATAACGACCAAACACTTTTACTGTTAGAGTTGGCCGGGAATCCTAATAATCCCGAAATTCAAAATCCCAAAATCGGGATTCGAACCTGGTTCGATAGACAAGCGCTTGACCACTCAGTACAGTAGGCCCTATTTTATGCACACCTAGAAATATATTTTTACATGATTCAACAACAGGCGCATTTTGTTAATCTCCAAAGTATTTCTAATGTGGATGTGACTTTGTGTGTAATGTAGCCTACTATGTGAGTACGACGGAACTACAGCGGCCGCCCGCTTCGTTACTAATGTTGTTTTAATATGTATTTATCAGAATGTAGGGGAAGCGTCTCTTCAAACCATTACTACATTTTGTATTTTTATCCAGTCCATTTTCATTTAAAGAAATAAGATGACTGTCAATGTGGGTCAGTCCTCTACATTCATTACATTACACATGGCTGCCTGCCCGCTGCCATTCTCAGATGTCCTATAGGAGGTTAGTTTTTGTAAAGTGCATAAACTTTCGAGGCGCGAGGCCCCTCGGCTCTAGGCGGCAACCCACTTCGCTTACAACTTGCACAGCCTCTGTAACGATGCATACACAGTGTATTGGAAATTCCTCAGCCAATTGTGACTTCAATTAGAAACAAAATCTAATTGGCTATTTCTAGAGCTCAGTCTGAAAAACAAAACAAAAAAACAATAGCGTGACTTAGATCTAGATCTACAGCGCTTTTTTTTCTGCAGGATATGAACAACTGCAGACTGGGAGATGTCAAGCGTTCTGATTGGCTCCGGTGAGATTTGAAAAACATAATGATAGGCTGTAAAGTCGTCAGGTAAAGTTGCAACCAAAATGATTCATACTTCGTGGAAAGAAGTCTTTACATTGTTTAACTCAGAGATTGCATCCAGAGCTTTAACTAAGAGACAATGTTGTAATTGTTCTTAACCATTGGATGGTTAGATGGAGAGGGGAACAGGAGCAATCACTCTAATCCTGTGATGCCCAACCTAATTCGACTTGCGGGCCATTTTAATTTCCGACACTCGTATCACGGGCCACATGAACGAAAAGGTACAAAAAAGAATTGACATTGACCTGAAATTATTTGATTACAAATCCGTGGATCTAATACACTAATTAATTAGATATTTGAAGTTGTCAGAAAATGGCTTCATTTCTCTACTTCAAATATGAACAGCATTGTTGCCAGCTTTACAGCTGACTTATTTTCTTGTCGCTATTTGGTAAATATCCCAATCAACCCCCACCATCTAGGCTTTAAAAAATTTAACAATCTTTTATTCGCGACTCAAACCAAGAAAGTCGTCAGATTCGATTTATAAATAAAATATGTTGGCATAATATCCACACAAAAAAAAAGTAAAATGAGTACTTCCTGTTAGATTCCTGTTAGATTCTTAGATTCTACATTCAGAGTCCATTTAATAAACGCACAAATTTTAAAGGTCATTGACCAATCCATCGGAGAAAATGTGAGGGCCTTAGCGTAATTTTTCTTTGGAAAAAAAAAGGGGGGGGGGGGGTTACTACGCTTTGTGCCGACTTCTCGGCGGGCCGGATTGAACCACGTCGCTGGCCGAATATGGCCCGCGGGCCGTATTTTGGGCATCACTGCTCTAATCAATTCCCTTGTAGCACCATGGAAAGGGGATACAAATGCAATGTATGTTAGAAATGTTGTGTTGGCCTCCAAAGGACATGCCATTATAGTTTTCCAATATCCAACATTCACATATTGCTTATTATACCTCAATCCTAGGCTACACACACACACGCAAAAGCACACTAAATAAAGTAAAATATAAAGCATCAATTGGTCGATTGGATTATGAATATCTGGTTATCATAATATTTATTTCAAAACAAAAGAAAAGCTAAACATGTTTTTAAAAATTCAAGCTGATTGTTTTTAAATTTGGTTTTTCACTACTACAATTGTTTGAAACTTTTGTATGTTTTGATAAATTTGACAAATGTTTAATACATTTCAAGAGCTAAGTAAAAAAAACAAAACAAAAAAAAAACACCTTTTTTGTTTTGTTTCGGGTGTTAAATGCATCTTTGTCTTTCTGTAGATATCCTGTCAGTCAGTGTGTTTTTTACATTGAAAGATAGCAAGAAATTGAAATTACTTGGGAGGTGTGTGTGTGTGTGGGGGGGGTGGTTGTCCATTGTATGCGCTGACTGTCATGTAGGCAGGGAGGAGACGGAGAAGTGAGTTAAGTGAGAGCTAACAATATTGGAGCTGCACAACTCCGAGGCCAACAGTTCTCACTTGTTAGCATCTTAAAGCACAAGTGCATCAGAGAATGGCTGTTAATTGGTACTACAGTTTACTGAGGTGCGAAGTCACAGTTTGTCTACGTGGGCACGCACGTGTTAGCCTGCTGGTGGCTTCTTGTAGTCTGTGATGAACTTTTTTTTTCATGCGTCTTTCAAAAAGTAGGCCTTAGTGTTGCTAGGTTACAATAGAGTCTGAGTGTTGCTAGGTTACAATAGAGTCTGAGTGTTGCTAGGTTACAATAGAGTCTGAGTGTTGCTAGGTTACAATAGAGTCTGAGTGTTGCTAGGTTACAATAGAGTCTGAGTGTTGCTAGGTTACAATAGAGTCTGAGTGCACTTCAACGTAACTGTATTTAGATTGAAGCCAACCAACGGTTGATTGTCTTTCCCAGTGGCGCAACACCCCATGGAGAGTCCTCCAACCTGCTTCAATAGATCTTTCCATTCAGGTCTCTCCTGAGATTTTTGTCTGCATGTCAGAAATCCTGTAGATGTGCCTTGGAGTCATTTGCCTTTAGGTCGTTTGCCTTTTTTAATTTACGGTATGTTCACCCCTCTATTCTTGGACATTTTTTCCAAGGTGAAAGCTTGGATGACGAGTAAAATGTTCGACAAGTTTCGGATGTTCCTTCAGAGTTGAAGTGGATCTTCATCATAGCCCGAACCTCCCGCATGACGACGGGGATGGCAGCGGGTAGGGTATGAACCCGGGTCCGTTGAGCGTCCGTTAACAAACCAGCTCGCATACCGCACGACCAGGCAGCTAATGCCAGCCCTGCTGCTGCTATTCTTGTATTTGAAAGTCTCTTTTGGTTTTCCTGCTATTTAATCTTTTGTTTCTCTTGTCACTCTCCTCAAGTGCTGTTGTTAGTCTTTCAGTTGTTTAAAAATTCTACAATGTCAGAGATCACAGGCCAATGTCATTGTATAAGCATAGTATTGCAGCGATTTAATTTTTTTCTTTGAATTAAGATGACTTTTTTTTTCGAAAGAAATTTTATAATCAGATACTATCTGTGCGTTGCGAAATATGTTCTATTACTTAGGATTGTATCTTGTTACTGATAGAGATCTAACGGCATTGTTTAACTTAACCTAGCGGTCTTGTTATCACCGCTCGAGATCAATATCTCTGTATGACCAGGTACGGAGTTGAACCACCATCGTGAAAACAAAATGAAAATATAAGCTATTATTATATTATCTATATTTTACTTTAATCTAAAGTACCGTGATAGTGCTAACATATTATTAAACTGACAAATATTTATTGTATTGATATAGAAACTTTCAACAGGAGTTTAATCCCCTGAGCAAACGGGTGCGTTAGGGAACGTGGAGCCTGTGACTAGCTCTCCCCTGAGGAAGAGTTTGATTTTCTCATTTGATATGATGACGTAAATGCTGATTTCTATACAGTTCGGTTCCATCAGTTTTTAAAACATGAATTTAGTGTGATGGGATGTGATTATGATAACGTGTGTGGAACGCCCAAAGTGGATGACAGTGGGGGAGTCGGGAAGAATTGGACAAAACTGCACGTTTTGGATGTAGACAATCTGCATCTCTTTGCTGGTTGAAGTGTTCTTTCTAAAATAAGATTTAGTATTTCACCCATTCGAGGAGACTTGTACATGTACACACGTTCATGATGTGGCATTACTGGACTTAGAATTTAGCTTCGTACTTGGGGGGTTATTGTAGGACGAAGTATTCAACAAAGTGGCGCAGGGCGTAGTGGGTTAAGCAGTCTAGACTACTTTACTAAATCGTGACACATTTGTCCCATGCGGCAAGAGTGTTGAGTGTTTGCGTCAGGTAACATTGATTTCTTCACGCAACCAAAACTGTAGGTCTCACAGACCTAAATGAGTACACGCTGAGTGCACCCCCTCCCCTCTTTTTTCACCACTCTCAATTCATTTGCTAGCCCTAAGTGAACTCTCCAGTGTGCGAGGTAGACAACAGTTCGTTAGATCGCTCTCCCGCTTTGAAGCATTCAGGTCAAGATTACATTTCTGACCTAACTGACAAAGAGATCAAGTTTTCATCTCGAGCAGCGTCCACTAAAGGAAGGGACTGAACCAGTTTCAACAACGAATCGAATGTTACCATTGGTTGAGTTTCTAGTGTTGAGTTATTTTACCGGAAAGTTGTATGAAAATTTGCTCGGCTCTGAGTTTTTCTCCATTATTTTCATTTTCCCTCCCCCCCCCCCCATGTGCATTTCAAGTAAATTAACATGAAATGAGCACACAAATATAGAGTGTCTTTTAAAGTTAGAGTTACACAAATGGGCCTAAGCAGCCTAAGCCGAACGGATAAAGTAAGCTCTCTGTTACACAGCAACGGACACGCCCCAAGTCAGATGCTTTAGAAACAAAAACAAATTAGCAACGAAACAAATTTTATTTACAGTTCTCCACCAAATTCAAAGATTTAATTCAAAAAAAGAATACATAATAAAAACACAGGTCTCTCTCTGGCTTCTTGTAATTAAAAACAAACAAACAGCCAAGACTAAAACATGGGAAAGGGGCGGTTGATGTATCTCCATAGGGTGCACTGACCTAGCGACATAAAATACATTTCTTGTGGTCTTGGATTACCTACAGTCAGACAAAGTATTCACCAAACACCTGCGATTTTACAAACAGAACAAAACATGCCACGGTTTGCTATATTATGTATATAATAAGGCTTGTCTTCGAGTCCGAAGATTAGTGAGGAGATCAGTATTTCCCGTGGCTGCGCAGCCCCAGCTGTGACCTACATATTTTGCCACATTCATGGCAAGCATGACCATTGTCCGCAGGTGGTCGATTTAGATTCTTTTCGCCGTCTGCATTTTTCCTCGGCAGCGGATTTTCTTTTGGTCTCAATGTGTATCTCGCGGCCTTCGTGAGTGACTTCCAGCTGTCTCGTTCTGGGGCCGCATGCAACCAGGTGCTCTCTTCTATGTCAGCCAAGGAAAGTTGACGCCTAAGCTGGTCTTTGAAGCGTTTCCGTGGGGGCGCCTCTGTTACGTCAACCACCTATTAGCTCACCAAAAAAAGACTGCCTTTGGCATACGTTCGTCTCCTATAAGGGATACATGCCCTACCCAGCGTAACTGCCGGACCATAAGAAGTCCCTCTATACAGTCCATACCGGCGTTCGCAAGGACACAGCTGTTTGTAGTGCGGTCTTGCCACCGTATGTCCATGATGGAGCGCAAGCATCTTTGGTGGAAGCGCTCAAGAAGTCTTAGTTGTTTTCTGTATATATATTTAATATACTTTTTGTTTTGAATTTTAAATTGTCGAATCTAATATATATATATATATATATATAGCCTATATATATTACATAGTTCGCCCATCGTGGTTCGATAACTACTTTCTTCCTTCAGGGGGCTGAAGCTTTGCACTGGGGCTTTGTGCCTCATCATCTAGTTGGTGAGACTTTCTTTTTTAAGGATTCTGGAGTCTTCCATTTATTCAGACCTGGCCTGTCCATCGCAAATGAGACTGCATCGGGACTGTCTGGATGCTTAGCACACCCGGTTTTAGGAGAACTTCAGTGTCTGGTAGGCCTATTTTGTCTTGAGATATATATCTACAACTACCGCTGCCATTCATACTAGTAGCTTACGCCAATTGATGTGTATTTTCTTGAGCAGTTAGTGTAGGCCCCTAGTGTCTCTCCTCCCCTTGACATAATGAAACAATGAAATCTATATAATCTCTAATTAATTAATAGGTCTGCCAATGCCAAGATAGCAATCTCATAATTATCTTTTTCTGAGTGCATGAGAAAGTTAATTCATACATGGACAAAAGAGGAGACTATTTTTTTTTTCAATGACGTGAGCAGTCGTGAGCGTGAGTTTGAGAGCCATTGGCTTAAGCTAGCACTGTTTTACTGTTGGTCGGTTGCTCTGGACACGTGGCTGTGATTACATTTTAAACACGACGACGTCGAGTCATCGTCAACTTGTTCCGGGAAATCCCAGTTGGGTTAAGCTTGTGGCAAAATCTCACCAATGGAAGTGAAAGATTTAATGCATGTGATTTTTTAAGCCAATCAAAAACAAGGGTTTTACTAAGCATCTATTTATAGAACCTGGTGCAATCGTTTTCACCTCAACATTTGTTCTAAACTTCATTGAGAGAGCACGAACCTCAAGATCTAGCCTAGCAACGAAAGCCATTTTAATCCGATTTATACTTTTTTGCGGATTTTAGCAAAAATTATTTGTGTAAACAAAAGCAAAATGACTCTTCCAGACACAATGGACAAAGAAAACACTACAGAAACAAGGTAAATTATTTTAAGAACTTAATTTTTCTAATCATTTTTGCTAACCCGAATAACGGTATAATAACCTACTTTCACCAACTTTTCAAGCAGTGTCTAGACTAGTCTGGCCAACTCTACCGGCGCATTAAAGTTACATCAGAATCTTATGTACTGTCAGTGAAAGTCAAAGTCTAGATCAGTTTAATTTAAAATATCACACATCCCTAAGACAGACCATGCTTACTAGGTCTAGATCTAGTAGATCTAGACTTTTTTTTTAAAGTTAATCTAGATTGACTAGATAGATTCTAGATCCAAATGTATAATTTATTTCCAGGTAAAATTTCAGTGACACTAATCACGCACTAGTCAATAATGTGACTATATCACTTGATTTATCTAAACTAAATTTAGATCTAGATTCTAGATCAATGTGCAGATTGGCCATTTGTTAAGCTAGGTAAACATACATTTATAACCTCTTTTACTTTACCCCAACTAATGCCAATACCCATTAAAGCTTGGGGGCCTAATGCACGATAACAAAATAAAAAATTCCAGTCTTCACTTAGATTAGAACCTGGGATCCCCCGATTCAGAAGCCAAGCACTTTATCTCTCAGCCACTGCGCATCCTTAACAAACAATATAATGTCAACAAATTGTTCCATACTAACAATATTTAAACATGACTTTTTTATAAAAATTATTATTATAAGTGTCTTTGTGTGTTTTTCTATTTTTTTTTTTTAAATTAGGTTTTTGTGAAAACACAATTGTCCTTCTAGTATCATGGAATCATAACCAATGTAAATGTAAATTATTTTGCATCAGGCAGTAGTTGAATGTATTGTTTATAGTATTGCTAAAAAAATATTATATCTTAAATATTTTTTTCTCTAGAAAACTCAAGGTGATGGGCCTGACGCTAAGAGCATGCATTAAGCAAGCTTTAAGAAGACATGGACTAACATGTGGGATGAAAGCTTGCGGAGAGCTTCTCCATAGGTCAGTGTTTTATTGTAAAATAAGAAAAACAAATAGAGATAGCATTGATTTATTGCTAAGCATTTACTAAACCCTGTCAAAAACAACTACACAATTTGATATTTTATTCTTACAATATTGTTATATAATATAAATCTTTTATAGTTATAAAATAAGACCTATATCATGTGATGATTGACACAAATGGGTGATTCAGCAAAATACTTTGGTTCTTTCTAGAAGTAGGTCAAAGTTCTTGTATAGCTTCCCATTGGAAGTATGTGGGGCTTCCAAACATGAAAAAATGAATTATAATCTGAATAAAATAATGCAATTGCTTTGCTCTTTCTACTTTTTCCAATGTTTTTTCATGGAATTGTAAAGAGGAAAATATTTAACAAAGTTTTAATTTTCATTTATTTTTTTTTAGTGCACCAAGTACTGTCATGATGTGCCTCCTACCTGACAGTCGGCACAATGTCAGCGTCCACATAAACCAGACCTTGATAGAAGCCTTCTGTCGTGAGAACAATATTCTCACCATCCATGTGAAGGATGACAGCAAGCTGCCGATGCTACTGCACAAGCTGTCTGATGGCAGGAATGGTTCTAGGATTAATGGAAAGTCTGATGACTGCAGCTGTTTACTATTACAGGTGAGGTTTTTTTTTCTGGGGTATATCTTTAATAATAATTAATTAATCATTAACAATAAATGTGTGTTTTTAACAATTAGCCTATATATTTTAAAGAGAAAAAAGTAAAAACAAAAAAATTCAGTTTCCTTATAACTCCTTGAAAATTAAGGCTTGCTAGAATGCTGACAAATAAAGTTTTAAGGCTACTTGTACCTTGGGTCTCAACATCAAATACTTATAAAACAAAATTACAAGACAATTACAAATTTGAAGATGCCCCTAAATTAACCTAGTAATAAATTGTTAACCATAAATTACATTTATATACATGTGTATGATGTTAATTATGAAATAAAATAAACCGAACTGCTTTATTAAGATTTTTTGTTTTATTTGTAGGTACCCAAAAGAGGACCTAGTAAAGAAGATCAGTTGTTGTGCCAATATTTTGAAGAAATGCTCAAACAAACTTATCCGCTGCCTCACTTAACATTACCAGATTGATCTTTATTGTATCTGCCTATGATCTAAAATACAAAAAAAAGGTAAATAAACACATAAAGATTATGAAAATAGATTGATGTTCATCACTACATATAATTGTTGTTGATTTCTTATACGTTAATTAAAATGGTGAAATGTTTCTCATAAATTCTCTCAGCTAATAAAAAAAAAGTAATCTTTCACTTTTTGATTTAAGCTACTTTTCTCCCCAGACTGACATATCGAGTCAGCAGTGTAAATGAATGTCACTGAACACTGTACAAAATCAGTTTCATCCTAATCATTGAGCTAATGTTGGTTTGGTGCAGCCTTGAGATTGTGCCTGGTCAGAGTTATGGATTCACGTTGAAGATAAAAACTTTCTAGCATCGTGCAGGAAGTCAATAGTTACAATCCTAATTATCAACACATTATTGAATAGTGATCACAAACATGTTTTTGCTTTTATGCTAGTGATATTTTTGTTACAGTTTGCCATGTTCTGATATATTGTTACATACTGCCATGTTCTGATTTATTGTTCTCTGATTTATTTTGCAGGGTTTCATGCAACTGTATTTAATACTTCATTCTTTAAATAGGCTTGAAGATTCTGTAAAAGAATAGTATAAGTTTTTATTTCTGAAACAGTTAGTTAAAGTACGCTTTATGTTGTACTTGAGAATGTGAACCACATTTTGTTGCCCACAAGCTATAATTATATTCTATTCCATTTGTTGTTTCACATTGATGTCTTGAACTTGTTTCTTATGTTGGATAATGTTATAGTTTTGTTAAATCATGTAAAAAAATTGTAAATAGTGTACATTATCTATTAGTTTGGCTTGTTGAATTTAAGTTTATTGTGCTGAATTAACTTGCTTAAACATTGATTCAGTTGTATTGACCTTATTTGTAATAAACTTTTGTTATATCTATACGATTGTTTTTCAAATTATGTTTTGATTGACAGTGATGTTAATCTATTAAACAAGAAGTATTTGAAATAGTAAATATATATATATATATATTAGATTTGTTAGTATACCTGTGCATAGTATTGTACTTTTACATTGGTGTTTGCAATTCATGGACTATCCAGCAGCAATACATTGAAACATTTAGGTGTGTTTGGTCATCAAGTAGTTACTATGAAATAAATTGTGTGCTTTATACATGATTTTGAAATTTTTGACACATTAAAAAACGAACACTTAAGAATTAAAAAGTTAAAAGAAACTCAAAGCTTAAAATACAAATCACAGTTCTAAAAAACAATAATTAAAGGGAGGCAATCTACTAAGTCAAATCTAAACATGTATGGTCCAATAAATGAAAAAGTTATTTCTCAGATTGACTAACAAGATCTTTCTTTTGTTTTCATACAGGAAATGTAATGTTAGTTTAACTTTTTGTGTCTTGGTTATTCTACCTAGATTCACTATAGCATTGCTGACACACATCAACATATCTGAATATTGTAATTTTGAATGGACTGGAGAAAATGAGCCACAATTTTGGAGTCACATAAAAAGTTAAAAATAGCCTTGTATGGTACCATACAATAAGTCTCCATGAGCATTCTCTGTTTAAAGACTGTTCCTGAGAAACTATAGTAGAAAAAATACAACTATATGTTTCTTAAATAGACAGCTTTGCATCAAATGTAGAAAAATATGCATGGTGCAACTGGGCTAGCATAGTCTTGTGAAACACTCATCATCAACCTTTGGAATCGATGGCAGTGTCTTTATTAATTAGTCACTTACTAATACATGCCATAATGACACACATAAAGCCTTCCATGAAAAATGTTTGAAGAAAGTGTTACCATGTACCTTGCATTCATTTTATTCTTGAAAGTTGTTAATACCCTCAAGTCTTGAACCTGGTAGACTGACAGAAAACTTGACTTCACCACCCTCTCTGTTTGGTTACTAGAGTATATGTTATATATCTTTGCTGAAAAGGGTTAGATTCATTTACCTTTACAACACTGTAAAATTGTTTTATGTCAACTAGTGCTGAGCTATTAGCTTTCTTCTCTATAAATAAAACGGTTATTGATATTATTTACTAGTTTTAGACCCATGTCCAAATGATCTAGTGATTCATGACATTGAATGAGCGAGAAGTTCATTATGACAGACTCACTGATCTATTTTAGTTTAATTAGCTGGTTAATAAATGAATCTTCTTGGGAGTCATACATAGGGGTGCATGTTGCTGATCTAGGGTTACCATATGTCTGGCAAAAGGAGGCCATGTTTTCCTTTTTGGTTTCGAGTTCTCGGTCCGGCCGGCATTAGCCTTAAGTGTAACAATGTCCAGCCTTTTCTCTGTTGTTTACTGCAATTACTTATCTTATGAATGGAATTTAATACTTCTTGATTAAATATAAACACTCCTTTAACACAGAAAATTCAAAAGATGTAAAGCTTCACAGCAAGACTGTCTTTATTTGATATAATTAGTGGCATGATAATTGCATGTGATAGTGACTCACATTGTCTATTAATTTATATTGTGCCCAGAGACTCTTGCTCTCAAGACTTCTGTCAGTTAGTAAGTATTAATTATCAGCAGTTACTATACCACAGCAAAGCTAGATGGCTCAGCTTATTCCTGGCAATCGACATGATGGTTTAACTATTCCCAGCATTGAAAGCATACTTTCCTGATTGTAGATTAGCCAACAATGTTGATCAAGATTTTTTTTTTTAAAGACCAATTTGTCAGAAGTTTATTAGTACTTTGTGTATTCACTGATGTCAGTATTTTAATTAAAAATTGCAGCCATTTAAGAGAAATAAAAGTTTGTTATGAAGGTTCGCAAAACAAAACAAATGTGTGCAAACACGATAAGTAAAAGTTTTCTTTCATTGAAGGTGAAAAAAAAATGCTATGAAAGCTATGAACACAAATGCAAGGCATGTGACACACAAAGCTGCATTGAATATTTGAAAAATGGATGGCTCTCTTTAAGAAATTCAAGGGCTAGCCATTGATCTAATGCCATGCAGGAAAAAGGTATTGATGTGAAGGATGTTCAATAGTTTGACCTGTGGGCAGTACTGCAATTTGAAATAATTTGCAGGACAGAAAGACAAAACATTTTTGACAAGCTTCTCCGTGACCAGTAGTGCGGGTTACTACAAAACTGTTCTAATGAAACTTAATACTCAGAGCCTATAATTTACTATATGTTTAATAAAATAAAGAGAAGTCCACTTTTCAAAGTTTATTTTTTGTCCTCCTTTGTATAGCATGGTCCTATTTTGTCCTTCTTTGGGCATGTAGGTGTTTGGTAACCCTATGTAGATCTGAAGATTACTGAAAGTGTGCATTAAAAAAAGAAGTCACAATCTAAAAATGTACAAGGGGAGAACACCTGATTTTTTTTTCAACATTTTTATTTTCATCAATAATACATGTCCTGAAACATTTGATCATCAAACACAAGATTAAAATAATTGGACTTTACTAGATACTTCTATGAAAAATTTACTTTAAGAAAAACTTTTTATTTTATCAACTATAACACTGCTATTATTATTCATATATCAATGAAATTGATAACCAAATAAACAGTACATGAATGCATCTCACACATTTGGTAGGAGTAAGCTTTACCCAGCTTGGACCAATAATCACTGCCTTGACAATTTTTTTTTAACAATCAAAATATTACTCATGACAAATTCTAAGCCCAACAACTTATGATTAAGTCTCTCAAAACCATTAAAATTACAATGATGTACTACTGTTTGAGAAATACAAAACACATAATGCAAATCGAAAGACTTCAATAAAACAAATATCTTCTCTTTACTACATTTTATTGCACACTTATGAGATATTAAATAGCAATCTTGAAAGTGGTCTTAACAAAATACACAAGTTTAATTAATGAATCAGAATAACATATTTTTTCTGAGAATCATTCAATTACACTATCCACACAGATAGTGTCAAGTGGGGAAAGATCTACTATTTTATCATTTAAGGCATTCAGCTTATACACATGGTCTAGTTTAACACGCAAAAAGGTAACTATGCAGTTAAATAAGTTTCACTGTACAAAAGGTTAACTCTGGAGTTTAAATTAAAAAAAAAAAAAAAAAAACTTTCCTATGATAATATTGTCAAAAAATAACAAAAAAAACAACAACATTGAGACTTCACTTTCAAAAGCTACCTATTATTTCAATGCCCCACACTTTTACTAGTTCATTTAAGAAGCTTTTTTAAAAAATTAATTAAAGAATGAACATTAAATATTTTTTAGTAGATTGGTTTACAGAACTCCACACAGTTTCATCAATAAATGATACCTAAAACTAAATCTCAAAACAAAAAAAGATCCCCATCACTACTTCAAAGCTTAGCATTTTGAAAATCTTGCTTCCATAAAAATTCTTCCTTATACATGTTTCCAATAGAGCAGCTGTTTTTGCAGGTGTAGATGCACAAAGTTCCCCAATCCAAACTAGCATCCAGTCGATCAACAGCAAGATAATTTAACAACTGTGGCATGACCTACGAAAAAGATATGTAACAATTATAGACTAACAAATTTGCCCTGGTTAACTTCATTAGCTGTTGATGGCAAATTAATTAATGATTTAATTATTTTCACTAGATTTATGAGGTACTTGGTTAGGACTGGTTTAAATTAATGAGATTCTAGTTAAAAACAGAACAATAAATAAATAGTTTTAAAAATAATCCCTTAGTAAGAGTACTCTCGACTCTTTCTTACAATACTTTTATGCTGGCCTATTAAATTTACACGTGGACTTGTGAAGTTTTAATTGAGATTCAAGAATGCATAGATAAGATTGTATTGTTTTGTTTTAAAAAAAATATTGAATTGAATTGAAAGCCAAGCATAGTTTATATTTTTTTTTTTAAATTTGATTTTTAATTGTTTAAATTTGACTTTTAAAACAAAATAAATCATGGATCACAAAAGGTCCACTAACCTGAAACTCAAATATCCTAGGGGCACCACATGAACAATTTGGAATATCTGACTGAGTTGGTTGATGAGTCGAGGACACCCACAAGGGAACACCACATCTTTCATAACGTAAAACCTGTCAAGAAAGAGGCAACATAAATATGTGACACTGTAATTATAGAGAGCATTTAATAATTCATACAAACAAGTGGCGTTTTGGGTTTATTCAGCAGCTTCATTTTCTAAACTGATAAACATTTTGTTTACACTTTACCAACATTGATAGATAAGTGTTTTTATTCATTGAGTACTAAAAAAAACTAAAACACATAAAATGTAGCCAGGTATGTAAATACATTAAAATAAGAAATTTATCTAGGGTACTAGACTAAAATAAATCACCTGCGTTGGCTCAGATCCAATGCGTCTTTTGAATTTCAAAAATATCTTATCATCTTCTGTCTCAGCTGTGGCAGATTTTTCTAGTTCTTCTGCTTGGTACTTGCCTTCCAGCCCCTGTAGCTGCGGTGATCTCATTAGCCGCTCATATTCCATAAGACGTTCTTCCTCGCTCTTACTGTTGTTACTATCACCCTCTGAGTATTCCTCTTCTTCAGTCACTAGTTCAAATTCTTTAAACAGAAGTCCTGAAGCAGATTTGTAGTCTTCTGTGTTGAAGCAAAAGTAAAATGAATTAGAATTGTACTAAAGAAGGTTTGGAATCATCACAAAGTATAAAAAAAGTCGAGTTATTTATTTAAAAAAACTGTTGTCCTTGAATCTACTATGAAAAGGTTTGCAACTAAAATATATATTAAATTCTTCCAGTGAGGAGGCATTTAACTTTATCAAATACAAACTGTTCTACGTCTGTATATGTTGTTAAACAAGTTTTTCTTCTAGTCACCATATCTAGATGTCACTAGTAGCATTCAATGAGGATAATCTCTCGCATTCATCATTTATAAAGCGTTTGTCAAGTGTATAACAGTATCATACATAGCTCTTATATCTTTTTTAATTAGGCAACAGTTTTATTGGAGCAGCTTCTCTAATTTGCCAAACTGTGGCTATGTAGTATTATCACGCTAAACTTGATTTCAAGTTTTCTCTTTTTAATCATATTTCTTTTTGAAAAATCTAGATCTACAAGAACTTAAATTAAAAGGCTTCTAATGCAATGCACAAATTGTAAGACAAATTTCCATACGGACAATATTATAAAGATTATTATTATTATTACCTTTTTCAGATTCTTGAGAGCATGTTTGCTTGTGACCAGCTTTCCAATCAAAAAGCTGATGTTCTTTGCTGCAGTATGGAGTTCTTTTACATTGGGAGCACTTCTTATTTCCTTTGATACCACAGACATAGCATAGAGATTGAAGTTTAGCAGCATTTGGGAAACTGTCCATGTTTTCATCATCACGCAATTCTTCATTAGGTGGATCACTGCTAAAGAAGCTATTTACGAGTGATAGTTGTGATCTTAATATTTTAAAGTTGCTACCATCATCCGGTGAACAACAGGAGGCTTTGGGACAAATAAAAACAAAAATAGTCCGGTGAAAAGTATCGTCTCTTATTTGTAATGGAGCGTAAACTTGCATTAGGAAAATCAACATGCCTTTACATTTCATACATTGTAAGTTTTCAGATTCAGGTATTGGGCTAAGAGACAACCAGGAAGGTTTACCTCCGACTTTACTAGGGAAAAAATTACTTCTCAATAAACGTAAATCTGTATCTTCTTCAATAAAACCAAGTTTTACACTATTTTCAAACGTGGAGTCCGCCATCATTGTTTACGAAATATATAGTCTAAGTCGAAAATGGGAACAAGAATTAATGGGACTTAACCTTTTAAACATGGCGGACCCTATTCCCAACCAGTTGTGAATAGGCTTCAACCCTATTCCCAACCGGATGGATGGGTCAAATAAGGTCAAACCCCTATTCACAGTCAACAGGGTCAAATTAGGTCAAAACCTTATTCCCAGTCCACTGTGTTTAGGTCAAATCCTATTCAGTTAAATGTTAATTTTTTTTTTAAGTGATTGATTTAAAAGAAGATAATAGAAAATAGCTATAAAATAAAATTTGTTTGATATTGATAAATCTTTACAATTTATTAAACTTCTATTATTTTTTCCCTAATGTAATTAAAGGAACAATGTATACTTTATAGGTTATTTTATTATAGAATTGTTAGGTCGTATTTTTGTTAAATCTTTGAGCTGAATATTTGTAATAGCTATAAGATAAATAAAATATATTTATTCACTGTTTTTGTTTTCATTTCATTCCTGGTCACATTATCTCCAATTAAATTTTTTTTTTTGACTTGGCTTTGACTTAAGCACTCAATTCAACATTTTTTTTTTGAGGCCTATATACTGCTTGTTGATATTTTTTGACATGTGTTTACAATGTTCCCGCTCCCATCTTCATTATAAAACTTAGTGCATTGAGGATGGCTATAATAAAAAAGAGGAACTATCAAAACTAGGCAGAGATAAAAATGTAATTGGGGAGAATGGGGTTTAAAGTTTGTTGCAAAGCAATAGCATGTGTAGACACATAGTAAAATGCTAAGTATATTGTAAAGCTGAGAGTTTTTTCATTTATGTTGATTCTATTCAATATAGGATAGGGGATATCAAAGTTTATTGTTCTCAAATAGGTGAAATAGGGGAGGCAGGTGGGTAGGATATATCCTACACAGGATTTTATAATCTAAGGCCAAGTTGTGGTGGAAGTAGAGGATATCTTTGAGAGATTGTACCGCAATAAAAATCAATGGATCTTGTTCTATACATATGATCATTATCCAACCAATCTTAGCACCATTTCAATAAATAAATATTTCTCTCATTTGATGTCATTAATATACTTGTATGATTTCTAGGTTTGAAATTTTATAAAATTGAAAACATACACATTACTTTGTTAATTTCTATTTTTCTATGTCATTTATGTTTTTTTATATCAATAAAATATAATGCCCCTCCACCCACCAAAAAAAAAGTTTGTCGATCAACCAAGACTTTGTTTTTGTTGGGTTTTGTTTTGGTCATATGTATGAAATACATTTATTAAAGCAATAATAATAGAGAAGAAATATTATGTTCAACTATTACTGCTAGTTTGATATGTCATACATATTTGGTTTGTTATGCACCTTTATGTATAGTAGAAGAGGAGATTTACAGATTTACTTATTAAGTCTTTCTTTGTTAGCATTCTTAGTTAATGTTTATAATTTTAATTTATTATTTATGAATGACCTATAGACTAATTATAATTTATAAACATTTTTTAAACAATTCATATACAGGGCAATGGGACTTTTTTTTGTGACTGTGCGATCCGATACGGCATACGATACTGGCACCTTTTTAAATGTGGGGAAAAATTATTATTTTTCTTGTATTTTAACCTTATATCATTAACAAAGCTAGAAATCAATGTGTTCTTGCCATGCAGTTTTAAATCTCCTACATAAATAGCACAACACAATCAACAGAGACTTTGGTGTTGTTTTTTTTTGTCTTATGTATGACATACATTTATTAAAGCAAATAATAGAAGAAATACTATTACAACCTTACATTTAATTGTCATTGCTAAATTCTTTTCATGCTGTTTTTTTTAATGTAATGAAAAAACTTTAGATTCTAGATCTAGTCAATCTAGATAAAGTGAACAATACTATATCTAGTTTTACTAGATCTATGTTAAAAGTGTAAATCAAATCAGTGACTGTGGACTAAGCCCGTATGATTGATTCCTGCCATCTTGTTTGACCTTTAACATAAGAACCACTTCCAGTTGACTGGGTATAAGGTTTTGACCTCATTTGACCTGAACAAACGATTGGGAATAGGGCTAAAGCATATTCCCAGCTGGTTGGGAATAGGCACTTCGATTAAACATAGCTGCACAAACCTATATATCTAGGAAAATGGTTTTCATAGCGGCTACCATATAGACATATTAATTAAAATGTCTATGGCGCCACCGAAAGGGGATTAGCCGCTATTAGTTTTGTGTGGTCTGTCTGTCCGTCGTCCGTCCCGTTTAGATCTCGTAAACTTGAAAAAATATTGAAAATCCGACATCATGATATTTTAGAACTTTCAAAGTGCTGATGCAACGGCTACCTATTTTCTTTTCTGAAAGCGAAAAAAACAATTTTTAAAATCAACTATGCAAGCAGTTATTTTCATAAAATTACACCATTTTTACAACTATCACTGTTAAAAGTAAAAAACAACAACATGGGAGATAAACTAGTAAGGGAGCTAACATTTATCATATTTTCAAAATATTTATGCAAACGGTTTTAGATTTTGTCAAAAAGTTGTTGTTTTTTTTCAAAATTGTATTACTTAGCTATTTAATTTCATTTAAAAAAAAAATTTTACTTTTTTTTTAAAGAGAAAAAAATCTTTTTAGTATATATAAATGGATATAATTTAAAACAATTATTAAGTAGTGTTTCACATTATACGCAATGAAGTGACAATTGTCACAATCCGAAACTTCTAAAGAAAAAGTTTTTTTTTTTTTTTATTATATTTGTTGACGCTTTGAATGCGAGATTAGCGCTTTACAAAACAATTAGATCAATTAGATAATCATTCAATAACATCAGTTAGACCAGTTTCACATGTAACTTCACCTATCCCTTGATCTGTTGGGGCACCACACAAGATCTGTCAACCATCTTTCTCCATTCCTCTCTGTCCTTTGTCTATGGTCGAATTTTATTCACTGACAAGTCTGACCCTTCTTTGAAGTTGTCTTAGCATCGCTTTCTCTGTCTTCCTCTTCCTCTTCTTCATGGCACTGTTCCCTGAAGGTCTTTGAGAGCCCTGAGGACCTTGTGATGTGGCCATAGAGTTTGAGTTTACGTTTTTTTTTTTTGACAGTGGTCAGCAGATCATCGTAGTAGTAGTTTGGACAAGTGTATTTTACTTTCTCCCTACTCTGTTTTTTTTTTCTCTACTCGTAAACCTTTTTTTTTTCCTTGTTGAGCTTTTAGTATGCAATCTTATCTTATAAAATACAGACGTTTCTTCAAGAGCACGTTGATTAGAGACTTACAATCTATGGAAGCATGTTTCAATTATTGATTCTCTCAAAATTGCATTGCATTGCATTCAATGGGCTCCTTCAGTGGGGGAGCGAGTATGTTTTTTTATAGAGCTTGCTGACAAAACCAATAGTATGCTGACTTATCGTGTCTCTCAAAAATAATGTACAATGTATCAATAATGTATCTTACACTTTCTGGCTTACGCAGGAATTCAAACGCTGGAGGTTGGTCAAATGCTCAAATGCGCAGTGCGATGTAAATGTGGAATGGTGCGAAGTTCAATAAAAGGAACAAGAAAGGAGAAGAAGTCAATATATTATGGAGATGTTTTGTATTTATGAGGCGCTGTGGCTGAGCGTTAAAGCGCTTGGTTTCCAAACCGAAGTTCACGGGTTCGAATCCTGGGATTTTTTTATTTCGGGATCTTTGGGCGTCTTTGAATCCACCCAGCTCTATTAGGTAGGCCAACTTGACATTAGGGGGGGGGAGTAAAGGCGGTTGGTCGTTGTGCTGGCCACATGACACCCTCTTTAACAGTAGGCCACAGAAACAGATGACTATTAGACCACGAGATCTGAAAGGGGAACTTTTTTTTAATGTTTTGTATATATTGACATAACCCCTGCCCGGTAATGGAGATATTGGGAAATTAGAGTCATAAAAGTTCTAGACTAATTTTTGTAATAATGCGAATACCGCGGGATCGATCACCATACTGGGCATTTTTTTACAACGACAAATTAAATATTTTAATATATTAATTGACCAATTTGAATGTAAATTAGGAATTGAAACACACAAAAAAAATAAAAAATTCTCATACATATATGAAAATATGGTCAACATGTTAATTTATAGCATGGTTAACTTTTTGAGCAGTTATCTAAAGCCAACGAATTAGTATGTCCTCAAGGATTGTGTATGCCCTCAAGGAATGTTGTAGTGTCCTAGTTAAGTTTAGAGATTATGTTAGTTTTGTAAATAAATATATTGTGCATTGTTTTTAGCGATGGTAAAAGTTGTGACGTAGTCAGACGAATGACGTTGCAGAATTCGGGTACATGATATGAGAAGAATATATCTAGGGCTTGTAGAAAGTTGGATATTGAATAGGCTGCTAATTAAACGACGGATATATAGACAAGACGATTATACCCAATTGTTGTAAATAAACGTCAGCTGAATTCTTCATAAGTTTTATCAAGAATGTTATAGTTAATTGTTGTGTCCCTTTGATGTGTTCGGACTTGCATTAGTGAAGTAGTGTAAGACAGCACACAAAAACCCCAAGCCAGGACACTGTCGTATATGTCCTCAAGGAATTTGTATGCCCAATAATAAAAAATTTATATCAATTTATCTTTATGATAACCTGCAAAAAAAAAAAAATGAACGCTGCTACTAAACATTGCCATTGAGAAGATTTGGACTCGACGTAACCAGCAGACGGGGAGAAATAAGCAGCTACTTCAGATGTTATACGCTTTACGTCAGAACAAGCTTAAGCAGTACGATAATTAAAAATACTTTTATTTCAATGTGTTTCTCAAAGCGGATACAAGGATTCAACTCCCAAGCAATTTAATTTCCTTGTATTTTGATAGCAACTAGAGCTGGATTATACAGTGCTAATCAATGGACATCGTCCCAGCTAGCTTTCACCAACTTACTGATGTACCTTTCTTCACGCTACACTAGTGAACACAGGAACATAAGTGTCAACATATCAAACATATCAGATCGAAGGGTCATAAACAACGACTACCTGAGACTTAACAAAAAAACAATGTATTGTCTTAGCAACCCCATCCCATCCTCCTCATGGGCGACTATTGATTGCTTTAAAAATCATTATTCATAGAAAAAAAAAAGTCATTTTTATAGTTTTTTTTTCTTAATGCAATCCAGTGTTCGTGTCATCACTGTCTCTTAGGGTACAAGTGGACACATTTGATTTTTTTTTACTAAAAGTGAGATAAGGGAGCTAACTAGAAAAGCTCGGGACTAATTCGACGTATTCTATTTGGTAAGTGTGAAAAAGGTTCAATATTTTTTTCTCTTCTGTCGGAGATGTCCGTCTGATAGAGAAACAAAAAAAAACAACCGAGACATTAGGTTACGTTTAATACTACATGGTTATATTTTATAGATAAATACGTCAATAGTTCATTTGTATATATTAAGAAATACGTTGAGTAAAGTGCTACCCCGTACTTTGTTTTAGTGCCCCTTTACTGAACATCTATTGCATTCAAGAAACAGGAGCTTCTACAATGGACATAAAGAAGTGTCCGCCCTTCTGTAAAGAACCTGGTAGTCATGTAAAAGCTTGAAATCCAGAAGTGCCCTAAAACTATGATTCTTATAATCTATCTGTCAAATGTAGCCCAAGTCCCTAGGAATTATGAACCGTACTTAAGTTGGAGGCCCATACGTTTGTTTTAAAGATACAAAAAATTAAAAAGTAATGAATTCAATTATTCATGAATAAGTCTATTTGAAAAATTTCACAGACCTATATATCTCTATGATTTATTTCTAAATGCACTTCTAAGTTTTAGTTTTTAAATCTAAATCTACCTACATTTGAGGCGAAGGTTTTCTGTTTTTTTTTCTCCACCTCGCGATTTTATTTTAAATAAAAAAAAAAAATAAAAACATTTGTAATACAATAGCCTAGGGCAGCGATTCTCAAAGTGTTTGATCTCGCCACCTAGGTAGACGACGTACAAACTAAGAGTGCGCGAAGGCGCTAAAATGATTTTCAACAGGACAAAATCTGTTTTATTTGCATTACAGTTATAAATCAATATTTGATAAATGAATCAAGTTAATTGACATTATAAATAATGTTACAAAATACATATGTAAGTGACATAGTTTTCTATTCTTCATAGGAACCTTTGGAACTGGATTCTGCACGACTAAAAGTATAGACCTATTAATAGTTCAATTACAAAAAAACAAACTTATCAGTACTTCATTCTGTGCACCGGACAAATCCAAAATCTTATTTATGGATTTAAGTAATGTATGAAAAAGTCTAAAACCGTACTTTTTTTCGTGAAAGGTGTTTTACTTCTCTTATATACCTACAGACGTGACTTCAAACAAAGAAGATGATCTTGTCCTTCGCGTCATGAATTTAGTCATGCATGACCTACATTCTAATAAGTCACGGGTTTTCATGGCTAGCTCAGGCAACCCATTCCATGCTTTAGGGAAGAAGGAGCATTTGCAGGCCTACAAATTTGTCCTAGCATATGGAACGAGGAATGTGCCTTTATCTTTGTGCCTCTCTGAGTATTTTATTAGATTTTGCATTTGAAGATTATGGTTCAGGCGTCTGTAACAAGAGAGAATCAATGATTTTAAAGAAGACATTTGAATGCATCACGTTCAAAAAATTATCATCAACTTTCTCCTGACAGAACGGTAACATTTCTGTCGTATAATGGACAACTTGGAGTGAACAAATAAACAAGCAAAATAAAAAAATCCTTTTAAAAAAATAGAGCTTATCTAAAGGAAAGAACTCCACACTTACAACTATCTCGCAATAATGTAGATTTTTTTACCACTATTCGATAGCAAACAAAATAATTAATTATTAATAATTGATTGACTAATTGGTTAATTTTTTAAAATGAATTCATGTATTGTCTACGCCAATGAATAATTGTGTAAATTGTAAAGTTTTAACTTGATCCGAGAATGGATGAGGGAGAGATAACGTGTACAAACATTTTATCAGACATACAGACAGACAGACAAAGTTGAAATAAGCTTTGTAAAAAAAAAGCCTCCAACAATAAGATATTCTTACGACAATGTACGTGCGTTATATGTACATAATGTATCTATAGTGTCTTTCGAATTAGTCAGTGATGACACCTTCTTTACTTCTTTATTAAACAAGATTTAACCAGTTTAAAAACTAAATATTTTTTTTGCTTGGAATTCAGGAAAACGCTTGAAGCTGGCATTTTGGGAGAAGGTTTGAAAAACACTGCAATAATGGTTTTGCGTAAGAAAATTCCTGAAAGTTTACAAACAATCATTTTAGAATTCTGAAACATAGTCATTTAGTCGAAGTGATATTATATTCGTATTTGTAGACTATTGTAAGCTGTAAATAGTAAACATTTGACTATTATTTACAGGCATTTTAAGCTAATAAGGATATCAAGAAGAGACAACAGAAAACTGTCAAGAGTTCCCTTGCTGTTAGCTCCATCTCAATGTGGTCAGGACATGCTCGTTGTCTTCGAGATTCATTTTAAAGTAGATCTGGTCATCAGATTATTTTTGTTGTTTATCCTTATGTAGATCAACTTTCTGATGGTAAGACTTAACATACACATATACGCCAAAATATAAATCGTACAGAAACAAACTCTCATCGCGAGGCTATCCTAAGCACATGATAAAACGCAATAGGTTGTTCTGTTATCACAGAATGGAAAGACTGCGCTACATGCTGCGTGTACTGTTGGTAATCACCCTGGTCTCGCTGGCTCTCTTCTGTGCCGTCACACTGAACAATTCAGTGAGTAGATTAGAGTCGTATAGGAATAGTTTTATTGCCCGGGACTGGGGCTACCAGAAGAAGCTCTTCTGGAGCAATATGGACACGGCCTATTTCAGCGGAGAAAACCTGGACTACGATTCAGAGAGCTTTCAATCCGCCTACGATAAGGCCGCCAAGTTAGTCAGAATAGAAGTCCCGGCTAATGAGAAACCAGTGCGGCGTTTGCCTGAGGCGATTATCATAGGCGTATCCAAGTGTGGAACCAGGGCTCTCCTTGAATACTTAAGCCTCAACCCGTATGTAGTAACGGCGAAACGTGAAATGAATTTCTTCAACAATGCAACACTGTACAATCAAGGTCTTGACTGGTACAAGGAGCAGATGCCCTTGTCTTACTCGAACCAAGTCACCCTGGAGAAGAGTCCCGATTATTTCGAGTGTGTCCTGTGTCCACCCCGTGTCCTGTCTATGAACACCTCTGTCAAACTTCTGCTACTTCTCCGCGACCCAGTGGAGCGACTCATCTCGCAGTACATGCAGCTAATGGACAAATATGTCGGCACTCAAACGATGCCGTTGTTTGAACATTGGGTTCGAGAGCCTTCAACGGGAGAAATCAATGTCAAGGTCCCTTCTGTACGCGTCAGTATATACGCGGACCACGTCAAGAATTGGCTGAGCCACTTCCCAAGAAAACAAATTCTCATCATTGATAGCAAAATGTTGACCAAGAACCCTGTCAGCGAAATGAACAAAGTGGAAAGCTTCCTGGGACTCAAACCCTATCTCTCCAAGGACGACATCTATTTTAACGAATCCAAAGGATTTCATTGCATGCGACTGAGGACCACCGGAAAAACTCGGTGTCTCGGGGCCACAAAAGGTCGACCTCATATCAAAGTGGAGAAAGAGACTTTGTCTGCATTGTATGCTTTCTACAACCCTCACAACGAGAGACTGAAAAATATCCTTGGATTTCGTATGTCATGGTTCTGAAGGATTCTAGCCCAATGAGTTTATATTTAGATGTCAGGAGATTACATGCACATTGAACATGCAAATCATTTTGTAGATTATGTGTACATGATGTCAATTTTGTACGGGACCGCAATGCTGTACAGTGTACATGATATAATGTTATAAATGATATAAGTTTTGTATATAATATAGGCCTACATTATGTACATGTTATAAATGCTTTAAATTATATAATTATTAAAAGTCATGTAGATCTAAATGAGTACATGATAGTACAAGATATAAATGTTTTATATTGTGTACATATTGTCTAAATGTAATTAATATGTTGCTCTTGTAGTCATGAGTTAGGATTTTTTTTCATGTTCTGAGCTTTGGGTCAATGTTTTCTTAAAAAAGTAAATAAATCAAAGAAATGTTTGAGACTACACAGGATTGTGACCTTTTCCTAGCAAGAGTTTTTTTTGTTAGCTAGCGAAACGCACTAATTAGAGAATAGAAGGACTTGTCAAGACAATAGAACCTCCACATCAACTAGCCATTTAGCACTTCAGGAGTATACAATGTGTTAGTGAGCTATCTAGGAGAGTAGCTTATAATGTGTTCTCTAGCTATTTCATAAAATGAAATTTTTTCTTATGCTAGCCATAAGATTATACATGTTTTTATGCTAGCCAACAGATTTTAAATATTTTTTATGCTAGCTAACAGATTATAAATATTGTTTTATTGTAGCCAACAGATTATAAATATTTTTTTGCTAGCCAAATTTAGATTGTCAGGGAATACATTTCGGTTAAATGAATTAATAGGAGACAATAACAAAGAAACAATGGCATCATTGTAGCTAGACATAGATCTACCAGCTGGTAGCTACATTAATTTATTGAAGACTATTGTTACATGTCTAGTAGTTCTATTTTATTAGTAAGCTATAGGTACATTTTAAATAGCTATTTTGTTGTTGTTTGCTTGTAATGATATGGAGATTAAAAAATTATTTCAGCTCATTTTATATACGAGTCCTTGCCATTCCAATCAATGAAGCAATCAGGTAATCATTCAGAGAATATTAGTTTGCACTACATCACATCAAATCAACCGCCCCATTCTCCTGTGGAGTTCACAGTTTGTTTGTACTCCACCCCACCCCACCCCTTTAGTTTCGTGTTGTTCTCATTAATTAGTTGAGTTTATATTGAAAATTAATTGCTTTGTCCTCAAATAAAATAAAAAAAGAGGACATATTAAGTAACCTAGCACCAAATAATCCAGTGAAAGTATTGGCAGACTGTGCTATACCAATAATAATGTACTACTAAACTTATTATAGCTTGTTATCTAGGTCTTTCTTAAAATCTAAATCGATATTACATTGTCTAGCAGTTTATACATCAATGTCACATCAAAGATTTCAAAGCAAATCTACAAGGTAACAACTTTCTTTTCGTTTGGTCACGTGATCACTCCTTTCCCACTTTTCACTCAAAACACACACACACACACAATCACACACATACCTAGAGTATATCAGTGACTATTAAAAGTGTGTGTGAGTTTGTGTATGTGTGTGTTCCTGCGGATGGTGCGGAATGGCCCACGTTTTATCACCCCTGATGACTTTCAGTTATTTGCCTAGGTTGCAAATTATACAAAATTTTGTAATCTCTACATTATTTTAGTCTCTCAGTATCTAATTATAAGAAAAACAACTATTCAAAGATTAGGTTTCTTAGAAGTTAGTTCCGGATTATTCAAAGATTAGGTTTCTTAGAAGTTAGTTCCGGATATTCAAAGATTAGGTTTCTTATAAGTTAGTTCCGGATTATTCAAAGATTAGGTTTCTTATAAGTTAGTTCCGGATTATTCAAAGATTAGGTTTCTTAGAAGTTATTTCCGGATGAACTAGAACTAACCCTAACGAGTGACAAATCAAAGTGCTTGCCTCTCCAAGTCAAATAAGTCTAAACAGTTCAATGTCACTAGGACTTGTCATTCCTTTGTATGGAGCTCATATTTTAGAGGATAGATTTGAAAATGATCTAAAGTTTGAAGTTGTTAAGATTTAATGTTTGGTTCAGAAATATCCTACAGTCTCATAATTAACGTAGCCTTGTATTTTAAGAACACTTCAAGAAACCCAACTTCGAATCAGAGACTAAATTGAATTTGGGTAAAGAGAAGAGCTCCCTGGACTTTTAGAACTCTCTTGGACTAACTCTCTTGGTTAGAATGCACGATATTTTCTACTTGCTTTCACCCTCACCTAATGAGGCCAGTAGGGCCGGCCTTAGGCATAAGCAAACTAGACAGCCCACTAGGGCCTCCGATTGGTGGGGCATCGCACAGGATTAAAAAAATATTGTAGAGAAGAAATAGCGAAACTTGTGCCCATTGTTATTGTTGACATACACAATATCCTGACTAGGGTTGAAACAAAAACTGGATTAGACTTTTATTTGTTTCGTTTTTTATTGTTTTTATTTTTCTATTTCATTTGGGGCCACTAAATTCACTTCGCATTGGGCCTCTAATTATGTTAGGCCGGCCCTGCGGCTAGAACCCTTTTTCATTACCGAGCAAAGCCCTCTGTGTGTGCTTGAGAGAAAGATATAGATAGATAGATAGATATAGATATAGATATAGATATAGATAGATAGATAGATAGATAGATAGATAGATAGATAGATAGGTAGAGTCTAGACACATGGAAAGTAACTTCCTCTAATCAGTTACGTATAAAATACACCTCAGAATGTAGTGACTATTGTTACCAGTACTTCAGTCACGTGTAAAACTTTCACTTTCAAACTAAAGAGAAGAATACAGAGTCTAGAGATCGCTAGTTGTTAGGAGACTATATTCACGACCATTGATTGACAGATGCTTTTTTTTAAAGAATCAATCATTGTATCACACCTAACACAATAGGGTTTAAAAAAGTTGCTTTATAACCGCCGTTATTTGTAAGTTGGCAATATATATATATATATATAACGCCACATAGCATTTGGCTAGTTTACACTTAGTTAGTGTATTTGTGGTCAGTTTAATATGGCCTTATAGAAGTTTTTTATGCGTGCTCAATTTTCAGAGTCTGTTTCTTTTCATACATTATGAATTATATTATTTTTGAAAACTACGACATTAGAGTGTATGTGTCACACAGTTCAATCATAATAACATGAAGCCTTATATAAAGATACTGGTAAGTAATGTTCTTGTTGAGCTAAGTTAGAGTGATAAACTGCTGTAGTGACCATGGAAATAAATAAAACTATCATTGAGTTTTATTACTATCAATTGCTATCAGCTTGTATCACCTGTATCATCAGCATTGACATTCATGATCTGTATCAATAATACTATGTTGAAGAATTTCATTCAAAGTCTTTTTGATTTGACCAAAATGTTTCGTTCTTTGGAGGTCAGAGTTGAAGATAATTTACATCTTAGTCCAAATCTGCCGCAGTAGACGACAGTGGATGGCAGCGGGCAGGGTATGAACCATAAAACTTGGAAACTAATTGTAACATCCAGATTGATGTTGACTTTGAGAAAGCAAATCTTTATACAATTGAACATTAACTGAGGTACAAATACTAAGACGTGTAAAACTCACGAAGACAAAATAATGTCTGCCACAGTTGAAGTAACAGCGAGGCTGGAGTTGTATATTAAATCATGGCAGCACTATATGACCCAACAGCTAACTTATCACTCCTGTATATCAGTCATGCTCCACAAGGAAGTAAAATCTGGACAACGTACTGAAGACAGACAAAGCACACTAAAAGTCAGAGAAATTCAAGACGACATCCTCCCCTTCTCTTGTGGCTTACGGATCAGCAAAAGAATCGGACAGAATGGCTAGATCAGATAGTAGGGAATAAAGATAAGCTGGGTACTCACGAGATAATATTTAATGGCACTATCGAAGAGATCAGAAGATAGCATCAGTATCAGCGCCTTGCACATAAATGCAGATGATAGCACATGATGGTACTTCTCTTCCAGACAGCTGCTTATTAATGTCAGAGCACATGATGGTACTTCTCTTCCAGACAGTTGCTTATTAATGTCAGACCACATGATGGTACTTCTCTTCCAGACAGCTGCTTATTAATGTCAGACCACATGATGGTACTTCTCTTCCAGACAGCTGCTTTTTAATGTCAAACCACATGATGGTACTTCTCTTCCAGACAGCTGCTTATTAATGTCAGACCACATGATGGTACTTCTCTTCCAGACAGCTGCTTATTAATGTCAGACCGGGACACGATAGAGCGCTCAAAATTGTAGTTTAAATACATGCGGAGTTAAAACTATAAGTTTTTTTTTAAAATTCAAATACCAGAAATTTCTTAAGCCCTGTTGTCACATATAGCCTACCTACATTGTATACACAGGGTCATACACTGTGAATGCAGACAATATGTAGTTTAGTTGATTAGGAAGAGTTTACTAACTACGTCAGTTACCAAGTTCAATTTTTAAACAAGTTCCTCTTTCAGACCTTGCGATCTATAGGGCAGATGATGTTAAGGTCATCTGTTTCTTTGGACAACGGTTAACGAGCAGGTGGCCAGCACAACGACCAACCGCCTTCACTTTCCCAACTACTCCCAGTAGAGTTGAGTGGACTCAGGAGCGTTTCAGGCTTCACTGAGATTCGAACCCAGGATAACAGATTCAGAAGCCAAGCTCTTAACTACTTAGTCACCGCGCCCCCTTTATATTAGGGACTAAGTGTAATTGTATTAATTAGTTTGGAGAAAAAAAAGTTATCTGTAAGGTTACCGTGATAGATTTTAAAATTCATTTTATATATGAAAAGTGTACGACTTGAATTCTAACTCGACGGCTCAAACCTCCTCAAGCCAATACACTTTCACTGTGCCAATGAAGTGTTTATGAAAATAGAAGGTTTTATAGCTATCTGTTGTAATGTTCAAACTTTTTAAGCGACAAAGTCATAGACATAAATAAATATAGACTGGCCAATTAAAGAGTTTTATGAAACGAAAATGTGGGACTTGCAATTTTGTGTACTTTATTATACAGCATTTATGAGCAGTATAAAAGTGCTTTTTTAACTTTGATACACACCTATATATATTGTATATAAGGAGGCAGTGTAGATTTGTTTAATCTCTAAGAATGAAGATCATGCAACTTTTCATAATTCGGAAATCCGAATACAATAGATATACATGTTTTCAAGTTACATGAAGTTACTTCCTTTTTCCAGACTATATTTATTTATGTCTATGGACAAAGTATAAAGGGGACTAATTCAACTCCTACAGCTATATCTGTCATTTACGAATTCTTTCCCTTGTTCAATAACAACAACAAAAAAATCATTACCAATAATAAAGAATTTTTAAAAAATTGATTCTTGCTTTGTCTCGTACAAGAAATAATTGTGCAAAATTTCAACTTGATCCGAGAACGGTTGTGGGAGAAATAAAGCGATCAAACTTTTAACCAGACAGAGGGAGTTTACATAAGCTTTGTAAAGCATCAAAGTTAACAAAACCTTTTTCATAGGCTATGCTTCTCCTCTGACTTGTAGAGAATGCTATTATCATATTTCTAATTTTCTTTTTTTGCAACTTAAATACTGACACTGAGTAGACAGAGTAGTGATTCCACTTTGAAGAGACTTCAGCATGCTAGGTTACTTTATGTTTAGGAGAATGGCTGTAGTCTCTGTACACATTTTCAAACTTTTTGCTTGTCCATCATATATTCTTCTCTAAAACGTAAATAATGTCTTATTTTAATTTCACAGCTTTGAACAAACTTCAAAATGATCAAATCAAATGTATTGAATTTTAAAGAGACGACAAGTCCAGAAAGAAAACCTTGGCGAAGACAGCGTCCTGATCTGTAAGTGTAAGGCTGGGCTCTTAGACTTTTTCATGAAGTGGAACAAGAGACAACCTAGTCGCCGTCCTTGCTAACCTGACTTTCTATCAGCGTAGTCAACGTCACTGCAAACGTGTAACTTGCAATTAAGCTTTTGCCATGATTAGACCAATTATCATTAAATTATCAGGAATTTGTGTATTGTCTACAGTCTTAATGGTTCTCACACTATCTAAGAGTCGTCAAGTCATGATGGAGACAGAGTCTCGTGGAAGCTACAGCAAATATAAAACTTTGGAAATAAACAGCTTGCCCGAGAATGAGATTCCTAGCAAGAGAAAATTTCTCAACGTCACCGAACTAAAAGTTCACAAAAGTATCCCAGATTCTATAATTATTGGTGTGTCCAAGTGCGGTACGCGTGCAATGCTAGAATATCTCAGACTTCATCCAGATGTTGCGGCACTGAACGCAGAAATCGGCTATTATTACAACGACTCAATGTGGAGTCGAGGTCAGGACTGGTACATCAGCCAGATGCCAGACTCAGAGCCTGGGCAGATAACAGTGGTGAAAAGTCCAGATTGTTTCCAGCACCAGGACTGCGCCTACCGAATCTACGCAGACAACAAGAAGACTAAGCTGTTGGTCCTGCTTCGAGATCCGGTGGAGAGATTGGTCTCCCAGTACATGCAACTCAGGGACAAGCACGACTTCTTTCCCACTTTTGAAAAGTGGATAATGGACGATTCCTCTGATCAGGTAAACATTCGAGTATCCTCTGTCACGGTCAGCACCTACGCCGTTCATCTCGAGCGCTGGTTGAACGTATTCCCAAGAAAACAGCTGCACATTACCAAAAGTGAAAGTCTGCGAGCAGATCCATTAACGGAAATGAGGTCAGTCGAGAAATTCTTAAACATCACGCCATTTTACTCTGATGAAGATTTCTACTACAACGCTAGTCGAGGGTTCTACTGTGTCAGGAACAGATTAACATGGAAGACTAAATGTCTTGGGAAATCCAAAGGCAGAGAGCATATCCCAGTAAAAGAAGATATTTTGAACAAACTGTATGCGTTCTACCGTCCTTATAACGAGCAGCTGAATCACTTGATGGATATAGCATTTGATTGGCCTTGAAATGTTAGTGTTACAATGCGGTGAATCGATCATTTACCCCCTTTAATGTTCTTCTAATTCCCTGAGTGTTAACTGTTATAGATGGATATTTTCACTAAGCGAAATAGATTCATTTGTAGGTATTCATCTTTGTGATATCTGGATCTGCCTTCATCTCTTACGTCATCTGTTCCAGAGTAACCAAGTCTATTTCAACAAGTGATTATCTCCAAGTCTGTTTCAACAAGTGATTATCTCCAAGTCTATTTCAACAAGTGATTATCTCCAAGTCTATTTCGACAAATGATTATCTCCAAGTCTATTTCAACAAGTGATTATCTCCAAGTCTATTTCAACAAGTGATTATCTCCAAGTCTATTTCAACAAATGATTATCTCCAAGTCTATTTCAACAAGTGATTATCTCCAAGTCTATTTCAACAAGTGATTATCTCCAAGTCTATTTCAACGAGTCATTGAGCTTGTTGTGGCTGACACTCAAGTCTTTAACTGTTGTGGTCGATGTACAAATATAAAGTGTTTATACTCGCTAGATTCCAATCTCATCTAGATCTAGTATTTCTACTTTAAGATTTACTGACTGTGATCACACATCAAACTACTTTTCAGTTTCAAATAAAAGATGTTGGAAATAGTTTAGGAAAACGAAAACACATTTTCTTCTTTATCCCACTAGTTTGTGTTTGTATAGCAATCATTATATTGTATAGAAAACAATTGAAGACAAATTTTATAGGAGCGTGACTGAAATAAGAAAGTAAAACTTTGGTTCTGAACCAGGAGTCCCAACTTCACGCTGTTATCTGACTTTCATCTGAATCTTCATGATATGAATTATGTATATAGGCTTGTGTTTCAGTGTCCGCGTCTTGAAGATCAAGTGTTATAGAATCTTAAGTCTTGTAAGTGTTATAGAGTAGTGTATTATATTTATATTAAACGAATGAATGAGAGAGAGATCGGGGGAGAGAGAGAGAGATTGTAACAATGTAAACACAGTAAATAAAGGTGACACAATTATTAGTTTTTCGTTTTTTTAAAAATGTATTCTACTCCTGAAAGACAAAAAAATAAAAACACTGACAAACAATGAGAGCCGACTTTATTTACTATATTTACACCCCAGGTCCGATTCGAAAGTTTAATCCTTGACCTTTAAGTGCGTACACAGGGTCACCGACTTTAATGGAGCCAAATGTTTTATCTAGTGCAGCATACACAGCAAATAATGGCGCAGTGGCATGGACCTTTGGAAACAATCGAAATCTGAAAAAAAATAAATAAAAGAAAATAATAAAGACGTTTGTATTAGAAACATTAGTAGATAGACAGCCCGTGCAGTTGTCTTTGAAGTAGATAGACAGCCCGTGCAGTTGTCTTTGAAGTAGATAGACAGCCCGTGCAGTTGTCTTTGAAGTAGATAGACAGCCCGTGCAGTTGTCTTTGAAGTAGATAGACAGCCCGTGCAGTTGTCTTTGAAGTAGATAGACAGCCCGTGCAGTTGTCTTTGAAGTAGATAGACAGCCCGTGCAGTTGTCTTTGAAGTAGATAGACAGCCCGTGCAGTTGTCTTTGAAGTAGATAGACAGCCCGTGCAGTTGTCTTTGAAGTAGATAGACAGCCCGTGCAGTTGTCTTTGAAGTAGATAGACAGCCCGTGGAGTTGTCTTTGAAGTAGATAGACAGCCCGTGGAGTTGTCTTTGAAGTAGATAGACAGCCCGTGCAGTTGTCTTTGAAGTAGATAGACAGCCCGTGGAGTTGTCTTTGAAGTAGATAGACAGCCCGTGCAGTTGTCTTTGAAGTAGATAGACAGCCCGTGCAGTTGTCTTTGAAGTAGATAGACAGCCCGTGGAGTTGTCTTTGAAGTAGATAGACAGCCCGTGGAGTTGTCTTTGAAGTAGATAGACAGCCCGTGCAGTTGTCTTTGAAGTAGATAGACAGCCCGTGGAGTTGTCTTTGAAGTAGATAGACAGCCCGTGGAGTTGTCTTTGAAGTAGATAGACAGCCCGTGCAGTTGTCTTTGAAGTAGATAGACAGCCCGTGCAGTTGTCTTTGAAGTAGATAGACAGCCCGTGGAGTTGTCTTTGAAGTAGATAGACAGCCCGTGCAGTTGTCTTTGAAGTAGATAGACAGCCCGTGCAGTTGTCTTTGAAGTAGATAGACAGCCCGTGGAGTTGTCTTTGAAGTAGATAGACAGCCCGTGCAGATGTCTTTGAAGTAGATAGACAGCCCGTGCAGTTGTCTTTGAAGTAGATAGACAGCCCGTGCAGATGTCTTTAAAGTAGATAGACAGCCCGTGCAGTTGTCTTTGAAGTAGATAGACAGCCCGTGCAGTTGTCTTTGAAGTAGATAGACAGCCCGTGCAGTTGTCTTTGAAGTAGATAGACAGCCCGTGCAGTTGTCTTTGAAGTAGATAGACAGCCCGTGGAGTTGTCTTTGAAGTAGATAGACAGCCCGTGCAGTTGTCTTTGAAGTAGATAGACAGCCCGTGCAGTTGTCTTTGAAGTAGATAGACAGCCCGTGCAGATGTCTTTGAAGTAGATAGACAGCCCGTGCAGTTGTCTTTGAAGTAGATAGACAGCCCGTGGAGTTGTCTTTGAAGTAGATAGACAGCCCGTGCAGTTGTCTTTGAAGTAGATAGACAGCCCGTGCAGATGTCTTTGAAGTAGATAGACAGCCCGTGCAGTTGTCTTTGAAGTAGATAGACAGCCCGTGCAGTTGTCTTTGAAGTAGATAGACAGCCCGTGGAGTTGTCTTTGAAGTAGATAGACAGCCCGTGCAGATGTCTTTGAAGTAGATAGACAGCCCGTGCAGTTGTCTTTGAAGTAGATAGACAGCCCGTGGAGTTGTCTTTGAAGTAGATAGACAGCCCGTGCAGTTGTCTTTGAAGTAGATAGACAGCCCGTGCAGTTGTCTTTGAAGTAGATAGACAGCCCGTGCAGTTGTCTTTGAAGTAGATAGACAGCCCGTGCAGTTGTCTTTGAAGTAGATAGACAGCCCGTGCAGTTGTCTTTGAAGTAAATAGACAGCCCGTGCAGTTGTCTTTGAAGTAAATAGACAGCCCGTGCAGTTGTCTTTGAAGTAAATAGACAGCCCGTGCAGTTGTCTTTGAAGTAGATAGACAGCCCGTGCAGTTGTCTTTGAAGTAAATAGACAGCCCGTGCAGTTGTCTTTGAAGTAGATAGACAGCCCGTGCAGTTGTCTTTGAAGTAAATAGACAGCCCGTGCAGTTGTCTTTGAAGTAGATAGACAGCCCGTGCAGTTGTCTTTGAAGTAGATAGACAGCCCGTGCAGTTGTCTTTGAAGTAGATAGACAGCCCGTGCAGTTGTCTTTGAAGTAAATAGACAGCCCGTGCAGTTGTCTTTGAAGTAGATAGACAGCCCGTGCAGTTGTCTTTGAAGTAAATAGACAGCCCGTGCAGTTGTCTTTGAAGTAGATAGACAGCCCGTGCAGTTGTCTTTGAAGTAAATAGACAGCCCGTGCAGTTGTCTTTGAAGTAGATAGACAGCCCGTGCAGTTGTCTTTGAAGTAGATAGACAGCCCGAGGAGTTGTCTTTGAAGTAGATAGACAGCCCGTGCAGTTGTCCTTGAAGTAGATAGACAGCCCGTGGAGTTGTCTTTGAAGTAAATAGACAGCCCGTGCAGTTGTCTTTGAAGTAAATAGACAGCCCGAGGAGTTGTCTTTGAAGTAGATAGACAGCCCGTGCAGTTGTCTTTGAAGTAGATAGAAAGCCCGTGCAGTTGTCTTTGAAGTAGATAGACAGCCCGTGCAGTTGTCTTTGAAGTAGATAGACAGCCCGTGGAGTTGTCTTTGAAGTAGATAGACAGCCCGTGCAGTTGTCTTTGAAGTAGATAGACAGCCCGTGCAGTTGTCTTTGAAGTAGATAGACAGCCCGTGCAGTTGTCTTTGAAGTAGATAGACAGCCCGTGCAGTTGTCTTTGAAGTAGATAGACAGCCCGTGGAGTTGTCTTTGAAGTAGATAGACAGCCCGTGCAGATGTCTTTGAAGTAGATAGACAGCCCGTGCAGTTGTCTTTGAAGTAGATAGACAGCCCGTGGAGTTGTCTTTGAAGTAGATAGACAGCCCGTGCAGTTGTCTTTGAAGTAGATAGACAGCCCGTGCAGTTGTCTTTGAAGTAGATAGACAGCCCGTGCAGTTGTCTTTGAAGTAGATAGACAGCCCGTGCAGTTGTCTTTGAAGTAAATAGACAGCCCGTGCAGTTGTCTTTGAAGTAGATAGACAGCCCGTGCAGTTGTCTTTGAAGTAGATAGACAGCCCGAGGAGTTGTCTTTGAAGTAGATAGACAGCCCGTGCAGTTGTCCTTGAAGTAGATAGACAGCCCGTGGAGTTGTCTTTGAAGTAAATAGACAGCCCGTGCAGTTGTCTTTGAAGTAAATAGACAGCCCGAGGAGTTGTCTTTGAAGTAGATAGACAGCCCGTGCAGTTGTCTTTGAAGTAGATAGAAAGCCCGTGCAGTTGTCTTTGAAGTAGATAGACAGCCCGTGCAGTTGTCTTTGAAGTAGATAGACAGCCCGTGGAGTTGTCTTTGAAGTAGATAGACAGCCCGTGCAGTTGTCTTTGAAGTAGATAGACAGCCCGTGCAGTTGTCTTTGAAGTAGATAGACAGCCCGTGCAGTTGTCTTTGAAGTAGATAGACAGCCCGTGCAGTTGTCTTTGAAGTAGATAGACAGCCCGTGGAGTTGTCTTTGAAGTAGATAGACAGCCCGTGCAGATGTCTTTGAAGTAGATAGACAGCCCGTGCAGTTGTCTTTGAAGTAGATAGACAGCCCGTGGAGTTGTCTTTGAAGTAGATAGACAGCCCGTGCAGTTGTCTTTGAAGTAGATAGACAGCCCGTGCAGTTGTCTTTGAAGTAGATAGACAGCCCGTGCAGTTGTCTTTGAAGTAGATAGACAGCCCGTGCAGTTGTCTTTGAAGTAGATAGACAGCCCGTGCAGTTGTCTTTGAAGTAAATAGACAGCCCGTGCAGTTGTCTTTGAAGTAAATAGACAGCCTGTGCAGTTGTCTTTGAAGTAAATAGACAGCCCGTGCAGTTGTCTTTGAAGTAGATAGACAGCCCGTGCAGTTGTCTTTGAAGTAAATAGACAGCCCGTGCAGTTGTCTTTGAAGTAGATAGACAGCCCGTGCAGTTGTCTTTGAAGTAAATAGACAGCCCGTGCAGTTGTCTTTGAAGTAGATAGACAGCCCGTGCAGTTGTCTTTGAAGTAGATAGACAGCCCGTGCAGTTGTCTTTGAAGTAGATAGACAGCCCGTGCAGTTGTCTTTGAAGTAAATAGACAGCCCGTGCAGTTGTCTTTGAAGTAGATAGACAGCCCGTGCAGTTGTCTTTGAAGTAAATAGACAGCCCGTGCAGTTGTCTTTGAAGTAGATAGACAGCCCGTGCAGTTGTCTTTGAAGTAAATAGACAGCCCGTGCAGTTGTCTTTGAAGTAGATAGACAGCCCGAGGAGTTGTCTTTGAAGTAGATAGACAGCCCGTGCAGTTGTCCTTGAAGTAGATAGACAGCCCGTGGAGTTGTCTTTGAAGTAAATAGACAGCCCGTGCAGTTGTCTTTGAAGTAAATAGACAGCCCGAGGAGTTGTCTTTGAAGTAGATAGACAGCCCGTGCAGTTGTCTTTGAAGTAGATAGACAGCCCGTGGAGTTGTCTTTGAAGTAAATAGACAGCCCGTGCAGATGTCTTTGAAGTAAATAGACAGCCCGTGCAGTTGTCTTTGAAGTAGATAGACAGCCCGTGCAGTTGTCTTTGAAGTAAATAGACAGCCCGTGCAGTTGTCTTTGAAGTAAATAGACAGCCCGTGCAGTTGTCTTTGAAGTAAATAGACAGCCCGTGCAGTTGTCTTTGAAGTAAATAGACAGCCCGTGCAGTTGTCTTTGAAGTAGATAGACAGCCCGTGCAGTTGTCTTTGAAGTAGATAGACAGCCCGTGCAGTTGTCTTTGAAGTAGATAGACAGCCCGTGCAGTTGTCTTTGAAGTAGATAGACAGCCCGTGCAGTTGTCTTTGAAGTAGATAGACAGCCCGTGCAGTTGTCTTTGAAGTAGATAGACAGCCCGTGCAGTTGTCTCTGAAGTAGATAGACAGCCCGTGCAGTTGTCTTTGAAGTAGATAGACAGCCCGTGCAGTTGTCTTTGAAGTAGATAGACAGCCCGTGCAGTTGTCTTTGAAGTAGATAGACAGCCCGTGCAGTTGTCTTTGAAGTAGATAGACAGCCCGTGCAGTTGTCTTTGAAGTAGATAGACAGCCCGTGCAGTTGTCTTTGAAGTAGATAGACAGCCCGTGGAGTTGTCTTTGAAGTAGATAGACAGCCCGTGCAGTTGTCTTTGAAGTAGATAGACAGCCCGTGGAGTTGTCTTTGAAGTAAATAGACAGCCCGTGGAGTTGTCTTTGAAGTAGATAGACAGCCCGTGGAGTTGTCTTTGAAGTAAATAGACAGCCCGTGCAGTTGTCTTTGAAGTAAATAGACAGCCCGTGGAGTTGTCTTTGAAGTAGATAGACAGCCCGTGCAGTTGTCTTTGAAGTAGATAGACAGCCCGTGCAGTTGTCTTTGAAGTAGATAGACAGCCCGTGCAGTTGTCTTTGAAGTAGATAGACAGCCCGTGGAGTTGTCTTTGAAGTAGATAGACAGCCCGTGGAGTTGTCTTTGAAGTAGATAGACAGCCCGTGGAGTTGTCTTTGAAGTAGATAACAGCCCGTGGAGTTGTCTTTGAAGTAGATAGACAGCCAGTGGAGTTGTCTTTGAAGTAGATAGACAGCCCGTGGAGTTGTCTTTGAAGTAGATAGACAGCCCGTGCAGTTGTCTTTGAAGTAGATAGACAGCCCGTGGAGTTGTCTTTGAAGTAGATAGACAGCCCGTGCAGTTGTCTTTGAAGTAGATAGACAGCCCGTGGAGTTGTCTTTGAAGTAGATAGACAGCCCGTGCAGTTGTCTTTGAAGTAGATAGACAGCCCGTGCAGTTGTCTTTGAAGTAGATAGACAGCCCGTGCAGTTGTCTTTGAAGTAGATAGACAGCCCGTGCAGTTGTCTTCGAAGTAGATAGACAGCCCGTGCAGTTGTCTTTGAAGTAGATAACAGCCCGTGGAGTTGTCTTTGAAGTAGATAACAGCCCGTGGAGTTGTCTTTGAAGTAGATAGACAGCCCGTGCAGTTGTCTTTGAAGTAGATAGACAGCCCGTGCAGTTGTCTTTGAAGTAGATAACAGCCCGTGGAGTTGTCTTTGAAGTAGATAGACAGCCCGTGCAGTTGTCTTTGAAGTAGATAGACAGCCCGTGCAGTTGTCTTTGAAGTAGATAGACAGCCCGTGCAGTTGTCTTTGAAGTAGATAGACAGCCCGTGGAGTTGTCTTTGAAGTAGATAGACAGCCCGTGGAGTTGTCTTTGAAGTAGATAGACAGCCCGTGGAGTTGTCTTTGAAGTAGATAACAGCCCGTGGAGTTGTCTTTGAAGTAGATAGACAGCCAGTGGAGTTGTCTTTGAAGTAGATAGACAGCCCGTGGAGTTGTCTTTGAAGTAGATAGACAGCCCGTGCAGTTGTCTTTGAAGTAGATAGACAGCCCGTGGAGTTGTCTTTGAAGTAGATAGACAGCCCGTGCAGTTGTCTTTGAAGTAGATAGACAGCCCGTGGAGTTGTCTTTGAAGTAGATAGACAGCCCGTGCAGTTGTCTTTGAAGTAGATAGACAGCCCGTGCAGTTGTCTTTGAAGTAGATAGACAGCCCGTGCAGTTGTCTTTGAAGTAGATAACAGCCCGTGGAGTTGTCTTTGAAGTAGATAACAGCCCGTGGAGTTGTCTTTGAAGTAGATAGACAGCCCGTGCAGTTGTCTTTGAAGTAGATAACAGCCCGTGGAGTTGTCTTTGAAGTAGATAACAGCCCGTGGAGTTGTCTTTGAAGTAGATAACAGCCCGTGGAGTTGTCTTTGAAGTAGATAGACAGCCCGTGCAGTTGACTTTGAAGTAGATAGACAGCCCGTGCAGTTGTCTTTAAAGTAGATAGACAGCCCGTGCAGTTGTCTTTGAAGTAGATTCGCTAGAAAATTTTAAACTATATTTTCACACTCAAACTTAAATTGCATCTGCATCTTTGACTTTGATTTGACCAACTCGTTATTTTGAATGTGGTCAAAAGTTCCACCCAGAAAAATGTCAGTTGTTAAGAGTAACAAAAAAACTAAAACAAATTAATTCCACTTATCTTATTCATGGCAAACCAGTAACACAGACTAAAAACGCAAAATACCTAGGTGTTATAATAAATGAAAAACTGTCATGGAATCCACATATTGATGAAACTATAAAAAAATCCAACAAAGCATTAGGGTTTATTAAAAGAAATTTCTATAAATCAAATAAGAACATAAAACTAAAACGTTATTTAACCTTGGTTAGGCCAATAATAGAATATGCATCCACCGTTTGGGACCTCTTAACTCAAGAAAACATTAAGAAACTGGAACAAACACAAAATAGAGCAATGAGATTCATAACAAAGGAATATTCACATTTGACTAGAGTAACACCATTAGTAAAATCCCTAAATTTAGAAAGCCTTCAGGACAGAAGACTCAAGAGTAAAGTAGCAATTATACATAAAACACTGAACCATAATCTTCAAATACAAAAACAAAACTTAATAAAATACTCTGAAAGACACAAAAATAAAGGCACATTCCTCGTCCCCTATGCTAGGACAAATTTGTACAAATACTCCTTCTTCCCTAGTGCTATTAGAGCATGGAATGGGTTGCCTGAGCTAGCCAGAAAAACCAGTGACTTGGCAGAATTTAAGTCATTGGTTAATATGCATGACTAAATGCATGACGCGTAGGACGTAATCATCTTCTTTTTTGAAGTAACGTCTGTATTATATAAGATAAGATAAGAACTTATTTTAGTTTAATGTGGTCAGGGTTCAACAACTTACTTTTTAAGTGTGGTCAGGGTTCAAGAACTTATTTTTTTAGTGTGGTCAGGGTTCAAGAACTTACTTTTTAAGTGTGGTCATGGTTCAAGAACTTACTTTTTAAGTGTTGTCAAGGTTCAAGAACTTACTTTTTAAGTGTTGTCAAGGTTCAAGAACTTACTTTTTAAGTGAGATCAGGGTTAAAGAACTTACTTTTTAAGTGAGATCAGGGTTCATGAGCTTACTTTCTAAGTGTTGTCAAGGTTCAAGAACTTTCTTTTTAAGCATTGTCAGGGTTCAAGAACTTACTTTTTAAGTGTGGTCAGGGTTCAAGAACTTACTTTTTAAATGTTGTCAGGGTTCAAGAACTTACTTTTTAAGTGAGATCAGGGTTCAAGAACTTACTTTTTAAGTGTGGTCATGGTTCAAGAACTTTTAAAGTGTGGTCAGGGTTCAAGAACTTACTTTTTAAGTGTGGTTAAAGGTTCTCCATCTTCTCTCTTCTTCCATTGAGCCGGATCAACAATCGTCAAGGTACATCTAGAATATAAACAGTTTATTCTCGATTTCTTTTGACAAACAAACAAAGTTTTAAACTACTGGAAAATCAATCAAACTGAAATCTGGTACAACTAGATGCAGTACATTTTTTTTTTACTAAATCCAAGAGAATTAATAAAACTGATAAAACTGGTAAAACTACACGTTTTTAATAAAACTGAAATCTGGCAAAACTACATGTGTTGCAGTTATAGGGCTAGGCGTAAATCATAAAGAATTAATAAAATTGAAATCTGGTAAAACTACATGTGTTAAACTCATAAACAATTCATAAAACTGAAAGTGTTATTAGACTATTTGAAGTTATAAAAGTTGAGACTATGAAAACTCTTGAGCAGCATATAAGTCTTACTTGATCTAGCAGTTAGATAAAGAGACCAGGATTACTTATACTGTAATTAACATGATGTTTTGGAGATCTACAAACACGAATGGAGTTTTAAAAGAAGGTTGAGTGGAATTGTAATTGTAATTTAAAAATGAAACTATATACAAAACCAAAAAAAAACAAAGACATTTTCTTTGATTCCACAAGTTCTATACAAAACCATATCGAATATATCGTTCCAAGAAATATAATGTTATTTCATTTAATCTATAAGGCGTCTAACTCTTTTTTGTTTTAGTTTAATTTGTGACCATCGTAAATACACAGTTAGTCAAGAGTCTTATAGGTCTATGATGTCAGTCTATGATGTCAGTCTATGATGTAGCCTATAGTTCTATAGTTATGATGTAGCCTATAGTCTATGATGTAGCCTATAGTCCTATAGTCTATGATATAGCCAATAGTCATATAGTCTATGGTGTAGTCTATTGTCTATGATGTATCCTATAGTGTATAATGTAGCATATAGTCCTATAGTCTATAATGTAGCCATTAGTCTATAATGTAGCCTATAATCTATGGTGTAGCCTATAGTCTATGGTGTAGCCTATACTCTATGATGTAGCTTATAGTCCTAGTCTATGGTGTAGCCTATTGTCTATGATGTAGCCTATAGTCCTATAGTCTATGGTACAGCTTATAGTATATGATGTAGCCTATAGTAATTTTCGAACTTAAATTTCTTTGTCAACGTCGAAAACATTTATACAACTAACCTTCCACAGGGTTCAAGGACACGCATGTAAACATTCTGACCTATCTTGAGTCGTTGCCAATTGTCCTAAGAAAAAAAAAGTCTACAGGAGCAGAATAAATGCATTTTAGAACTTTGAGGTTGAAGAACTAAATAATTCCAGGTTCTGCTTACCTCATCCCAGGGCTTTTCAGTACCTTCGATGATGATTGTTGGCCGGAAGTTGTTCATGGTTATTGGCCCGTCTGCTACCTGACCAATGCGAGAATTCAAATCTGCAAGCGACTCTTCAGTAGCGATTAAGTATGGCGCTCTGTCTGGAAAGGCTACCTGAAGTTTTTTTTTTGAAAGATAAATTGAAACAAATTCAAATGTATGTAAAAGAAATTGATGATTGACTGTTAATGATATGGGTAGATATCGATAGCCTACGTAGTGTATCTTACCTTATCCTGTGGCTTAGCCTTGACACATCTGGTATTTCTTAATTTCAGGCCTGATACAAAAACTAACAGTTTCAGTCCTTCTTCTTCTAAATAGTTACTTAACCATTGACTAGCTTCAGCGCCACAGTCCTGGGCCTCTAACTGACTGTCCCAAACTCTGTAGATTGTATGTAGTAAACTATAAGCTATGTATCCCTACAATGTTTTATACTTCAAGAAAATATAGATATTATTGAAAAAAAACAACAACTTATTTCATGTGACATTCAATTCTATTCCGTTCTATGTATCCAAAACATAATATTTGAGAATACGAGAATTAAAAAGTTTAGTTTTGTCTGAATGTCTTCAAAGCAGGTTGTTAGTTGATAGGCAAATAATTTGATTAGGAGACTTCAATAAAGGAGGCGATAAAGATTCGAAACTAAAAGACAGTGAAAAGTTCTAATCTCTAGGTGAATCCCTGACAACGGTATCATGCCTGGAGACCATTCAGAGGGCGCGTATGCCTTAATTCTTGGTGCATGCCTGATAGAGGAGACTATTCAGAGGGCGCGTATAGGTGCATGCCTGATAGAGGAGACTATTCAAAGAGAGCGTATGCCCTTCTAGCATAAAAGTTAAATATCTAGATTAGGTCGGTGATCTATGGCTTCAACTGTCTTCCACAAAAATGATTCGATATCGTAGTTCATTTTTTCCCCTTTCTACAAGCACACCATAACTGTACCTTGGCGATCTGATTGTGTGGTATGCGCGTTCGGTCGTCTCGAGGGTCCAGGTTCCAACCCTGCTCACCAGGGGCGGACTGGGTATCGGAATCGGCCCGAGCATTACCATATAAACCTGCCCACTAATCGCATGTCATATATTTTCGGTGGGGGGATTTTTACCCCACTCCGCAATTTATATATATATATATATATATATATATATAATTTTTGTGTGTGTATATGTAATTAATCTTCATTACATACTGATCTTTCATTCTTTCAAAGTTTTTTCTACCCTAGAATACTCTCTTCCTATAATTAGTGGAAAGACAGTACACACCGCCAAGGGCAGCTAGGGAGTCCGGGGGAGCGCTGCGAACCAAGCATTATTTCCATTATTTTAAGCTTTAAAAAATGCATATTCTTAGGTATCTACAGTGCAATTAGCCTGCTACTCTTTCGCTAAAAAATTAAAAAACCAAATCTGCTATTCAATGCAGTCCAGCGACTGGTAGAAAATGGTAACTATAGTTTTGCTTTAGCTTTTGTATTGGAGGGGGAAGGGAAACCACAAAACCCCTTTTGGCTACGCTTATGAAATTTGGTGACTGTAGTTTGCTTAAGTTGGCTGCACTGGGGCGGTAAGTAAAGTTTCCCTTTCAGACAATGAGGTCTGAGGCAAGTGATGGTTTGAAGACCCTCCCCTCCAGGCTACGCCCATGTGTTATATTATAGGTGTACGCCTAATTCTCTACAAAATATATAATGTTTGATAACGCATCGAAAACTGGATGTATGCATTCTTAGGATTACATAATGTATTCTATTTATGTATTAGTCTGAAAACTATAAACAATACAATAGCAGCCTAATTGAGTTTAAAGCTTTTTGGTATTACTTATAGATTACAGACGTTTCTTCAAAAAATAAGATAGCTACGTCTTGCGCATTTCATGTGTCAATCTAGTTATGCATGTTGATCTGTGACTTAAAATATGCTAAATCAGTGGTTTTCCTGGCTGACTCAGGCAACCCATTTCATTAAAAGATAAGAGAAAGCAGAACGGTTAGAGAGGCACTTATTAATGTGAAAAGCTCTTGCTTCCTCCTAGTACATTCTCAAAAACTCGATTTGTATATGAATATACCATGACCCATTATTTAAAATATAAATCTCCTATCATTAAATATCGGATGTCACAGCGCTATATAAATTATTGTAATTATTGTAAGAATTTTCATAATTAATGACTTCATACTAAGCATACGTTTGCCATTAATTATAATAGTATAAAATGTGAAGGCAATGTGTTCAATCTCCGGCGTCTACTATACCATACAAGAACAAAGGAGATGGTCATAACGAGCTTCTCTATGCCAATGATTGCGCCTTGCTAGATCACAATGAACATGACCTCCAGAAAGCGATAAACGAATTTGCATACGCTGCCGCCTCTTGAGGTCTATCTATAAACCTCGTGAAAACAGAAGTCATGTTCCAGAAGTCACCCAATGAATCATACTCAGCCCCAAGGATCACAGTAAACGGACAGTCCCTTAACGTGGTAGACCACTTCACATATTTATTTAGTATAGTGTCAAATGACGCCTCACTTTCAAGGGAAGATAACCGTCTGGCCAGGGCTGGTAGCGCTTTTGGACGCCTTCAGGCGAGAATTTGGAAGAACAAATCGCTCCGCCTGCCTACAAAAATCAATGTCTACCAGACGAACGTATGCCAAAGGCAGTCTTTTTTGGTGAGCTAAAAGGTGGTCGACGTAACAGAGGCTCCCCACGGAAACGCTTCAAAGACCAGCTTAGGCGTCAACTTTCCTTGGCTGACATAGAAGAGAGCACTTGGCTGCATGCGGCGTCGGAACGAGACAGCTGGAGGTCACTCACAAAGGCCGCTTGATACACATTTGAGACCAAAAGAAAATCTGCTACCGAGGACAAACGCAGACGACGAAAAGAAAATCTAAATTGACCACCTGCGGACAATGGTTATGCTTGCACTGGATGTGGCAAAATATGTAGGTCACAGCTGGGGCTGCGCAGCCTTGGGAAATACTGTATTCTTTAATAATCTTCGGACTCGAAGACAAGCCATATTATTATTATTATTATAAAAATTTATTCAGATCTAGATTTATTTTTTAATTAAATATTTTTTTTTTGTAAACCTTAAGTGTAGTATTTTTATATCTATGTTATTAAAAATAAACAAAAAGAAATTTACTTTTTCTTTTCAAATCGCAGAAAGTAGAGCTTTATACCCATATTGAGCTGTGAATAAGTTGGGCGGTTTGCAATTTCGCGGCTGTGTGTATGTGTTAAAGTTAATTTATATTAAGTATTGTTAAATAGCTCCTATCTTTTTTAATTTTTTTTTGCTGCATTATTTTCAATGTTTTCCAACTTAACCTCTCTCATCCTCTTTTTGGTTAAATTTCATTGGAACCATTAAAAGACGGGGGAGAGAAGGAGCAAAAAAAAATGGGGTGCTAGAACTATCAAAGGCCCATGCCGACCAGCAAAACGATTAGGCCAACAGCAACCTGGAAGACATCAAAGCAGTCCATGCCGCTCGTACATAGCAGAAAGTACGGTCTAACGTTTTGCAAATGATAACACGTACAGTGTATAGTGTTTTTCTTTTGTTTTTGTGTATTTTTATATTCTCGTTGAATTTCAAACAAAATTAATTGTAATAAGAATAAAAAAAAACAAAACAATAAAAGCGTGTTCGGGCCTTTGTGTCTTGCTGCTGTCACTTTTTTAAAAGTTGTCTGCATTGAATTTTTTTTTCTTTGGTCGCGACCAGACCGGCCCATTTGGTACCGGCCCACCGGGCATTTGCCCGTTTGCCCATATAGCCAGTCCGCCACTGCTGCTTAGTGCCCTCCTCTGTCGTCCTGCAGGAGGTTTGGACTAGGAAGTAGACCATCATCAACTTTGAAGGAACTTTCGAAACATGTCAAACATTGTATAAACCTTGTGCTGTTTTACAGGAGATGTTCATTGTTCCGTACTTTTTGCTTGAGAACTACGAAAGAGAATCTGTATAGTTTTATGTGTAGTTGAATGTGTAGTTTAGTTGAATGTGTATTTGAATTACCTGCAAGACGTAACTTTACTTCTATCTAGCTGTGGATGTGTGGCTACTTTCAACTTTGACATGCCTTCAGCTTCAAGAACAAGTTCGTCATTCTCTACAGAGGTTCTCACGCTGCCCATCTTTGTCACCTGACGTTGCGTTATAAAATCCCCATTGGGTCGTACGATCACAAAATGTCTACAATAAAGCAAAACATGTTTTACGTTATTTCCCAAAATTAATGAAAAAAACTTATGCTAGAGTTCATTACAAAATATTGGATAATAGAGAACATTTCTCCCAGTCCTTAAATGAAATAATAGGCGTCGCCAGGTGTAGTTAGTTTATGGTGTCAAATCAAAATCAGTAAACCTTACTTTGAAATATAAGTCTACAATGTGTGCTAAATTTATTTTAAATAATAATATAATAGTTTATATAAGTATTTTATAAGTAAGTTTTTTTTTTCAATGAGCTACTTAAAACAAAATAAGAATACCAAGAATATTATTCTAAAATTGTAGTATGCTTACAATATTAACATCTACTATATCTGCACTAATAGTTATACAAGTTTTGATCACACTGAGAGAATTTGTAATGAGTGACAAAATTGACTACATTTACATGCAACACCTAGATAACAATTAGGTGAGGAATTTGGTCAAAGATTTTAAGGAGAGTTTAGCTCCCCCCCCCTAACACCCAAGGGCGCCCGCAGGATTTTTTGCAAAGGGGGGGGGGGATGCAAATTGCCACCTATGGTTCAAAGTCGTAGCTTCAAGGTTGTTTTTTTTTTTTATTACAGACAATATTAAAGAAAAGATTATCTCAAAGTTGTGACTTAAAGCGCGAATGAATTCGTGTTTCTCTGTCCATCGTGTCTCACACAAAAGAGGTAAATTTAGAACCAAAGCTCTCACTTGGGACTGTTACGGAAGAAATATATATCAAATCGAAAGATAGCTGGCAAGGATTTGTCCTCCAAGGCAAACTGTACTTCAGTCACCAGTGGAAGCATTTGTTCACTTGCTACTTATATTTTAATTGATCTGATGGTGCAAAAAATAGCTAGAATTAGGTTGCTCAAAATCCTGCGGGCGGCCCTGCCTCCACCCCCACTTCTCTTGTTCAGTTTGCCCATGAAATCACTTATAAAAACAGCACTGACCTATCAAGTACACCAGAAACTAGCAGACCTTCCGGTGTGCAGACTGCCTCACTTGCGGCTATTCCCGCGCAGGATTTGATCGGGTAAATGTTGAGACCCGAAACATGACCCACAAAAACATATGCATCCTTTTTTCTTGTGAAAAGTATGACAGATGTTACCATCACAGCTGTTGCAGTGACCCCGACTACAGCGAGCCAATGGTCACTAAGACTGGACCAAGCGACCATTGTAATGTTTTTGGCCTGTTGAAGCTAAGTTCTAAATACAAAAAGTAGGATATAATGATAATAAGCCTAACAATATCTATTAACACAAAAACAAAAATTATTCTTTACTTTATACATTAAAGAGTTATGAGTGTTGGCAAGAACTACAAATGGAAATAGTAGCAATTTAGAGAGAAAGAGACTGAAGCACACATGGCTCCTAGAAAGCTAGAAAGCCATTGTTTGAGACGTGGGAATAATTTGTAACGCGAAAAACAAGCACAAACGAAACATTATCTTAGTCTGGTTTAAGTGTCATAGTTAAATTAATGCCCATGTTTTCATATTAATATTTTTAGTTACTTCCCCTATTTTGATTGCCACACAAAAGGATCAGAACATTAAAATTGTTCATTGGAACTGTTCAGCTCTAGCCCCCTTCCCCAACGACATCCTTTTAAATTCTCTGTCGTAGTGAACTCACTAAACTGTCTGTCGTAGTGAACTCACTAAACTGTCTGTCGTAATGAACTCACTAAACTGTCTCCGTCGTACTGAGCTCACTAAACTGTCTCCGTTGTACTGAACTCACTAGACTGTCTCTGTCGTACTGAACTCACTAAACTGTCTGTCGTACTGAACTCACTAAACTGTCTCTGTCGTACTGAACTCACTAAACTGTCTGTCGTACTGAACTCACTAAACTGTCTCTGTCGTAGTGAACTCACTAAACTGTCTCTGTCGTAGTGAACTCACTAAACTGTCTGTCGTAGTGAACTCACTAAACTGTCTGTCGTAGTGAACTCACTAAACTGTCTGTCGTAGGGAACTCACTAAACTGTCTGTCGTAGTGAACTCACTAAACTGTCTCTGTCGTACTGAACTCACTAAACTGTCTCTGTCGTACTGAACTCACTAAACTGTCTCTGTCGTACTGAACTCACTAAACTGTCTGTCGTACTAAGTTCACTAAATTGTCTCTGAGATGACATATAAACTGCACGAGAAAAGTAAAGAGGGAAAACCAACAAATGAAAATCAATAATTGACAACTTTTGCTAGACTTATACATTTTTAGAATGAGTCAATTTAGAGCTAAGGAAAAGTCTTACTTTAAAAGTTAATACAAACAACATTAAATATAATTTTAAAAATATTTGAACCCGTTACACTATAGATTGAAAAAAAGCTTTTTTTCTTAGCTGTATTCCATACATTAAACATTTCGAAGTTGGCATCTACTAAGAATCACATTATTCAAAGCAAATAAAGACTATACGTTTGACAAATGAATTGTTTACTTACGGGTTGAATGTCTTGACTTGAATATTACATCAAATAAGATATGACACAAGAACACATGGAAGAACGGATGTATGTAGGTTAATTGTATGAACTTTGACCTGTAACGTAACAGCTGTACCAGAATCAGTCTAGGCCAGTAGAAACCATTTCGATCGTTAGAACTTCACCGGAACAGATATGTACCGAAAGACTTCATTCATATAGATCTAGTTTTGTATTTAGTTCTAGTAGCATACACGTTTCATTGTAAAGAACAGGCTGAATACATCTTTAATTCAGACAAAGGTATTTAGCCCTGTTATAAAGGAAAACCAGAATCAAGTAGAACGGGAAGATAGGCCTAACACATTTATATGGCAGTTGATGGGGCCAAAGTACTTCCCCATACACGCACACACATACAATAAGCTCCAGCCATTCTCAACGGAGGTCATGGTGACTCTATGGCGGCTCATATGAAAACACTGAAATCGGACTATTTAATGAACAAAAAGTCTGACCAAAAGAAGAAAACAAATTGAGCTACACACCCTCTAACAAATTACTGGCCATTTAGAGAAGTAGAGATAATGATGGTAGCGACTGTCTTTTTTTCTTAAAAAAAAATAAAATGTCTGTATTGAGATCCTATGGACTCCCCTTACAACAGCTGTAAATCATTTTAAAAATATAATTTACAGCCTTTTAAATTAGATCTATCACTTACTATTTCATTTTAATGTCACTTTTAAGTTGCAAAATTACGAGGTTTTGTTTACAAGAGTTTTATCAATTTTTATCAATTTCAAAAATTCTTTTTTTTTTTTGTAACAATCTCATGGTTTTTTTTTCCCATTCTATTTTACTTGTTATTTTTTTTTTTTTTACCACTAAGATCTCAGAAGTTTGTCTCCAAGTTTTAGACTACAAATAACCTGCCATTTTCTTTTTCTGCTCTATCTCTTTTCAATGAGTATCCCCCCTAACCCCTTCCCCCTCCATTTTGGTTGTGTCTTCACGTAATGTTTGGTTATTAAGCCACTGGTATCTTCTGCTTGTGTTTATATCATAACTTGGTTGAAAAGTTTAACAATTAAACTAGGCTAGAAGATAGTAAAACACTTACGCTTTTAAAACTCGACTAAAGTGCTGTACATTATCTAACACTTTAAAGTGATGTACATTATCGAATACTTTGAAATACATCCCCTTCACCTAACCCTTAGTCCGTTGTATCGTTGGGGCACCACACAAGATCTGTTAACCAACATTTCTTCAATCTTCTTTGTCTTTTGCCTTGGCTAGAATCTCTTTCAATGATAGGCCTGTCCATTATTTTGTGTCTTCCCATCGCTTTCTTTTTCATGGTACTGTTCCCTGAAGGAAGGTCTTTGCGAGCCATGAGGGTCTTTTGATATGGAGTTTTAGTTTCCGTTGTTAGACAGTAGTTAGAAGATCATCGTGGATCCAATCACTGTATTAATTATGTTTCCTATCTCTTCTATTGTGATGCAGTCTTTGTGTGTGATACCTTGGATCCTTCTGTAGCATCTCAATTTTATTGCTAGGATCCTCATTTCTAGTTTTCCCGTCAGCGTCCAAGATACGCATGCATATGAGATTGTGGCCATGATCGGGTAGCGCACCAGTCTGTCTATAAACCATCAGCCTGTCTACAAACCAGTAGTTTTCTTAACCCTTCTATTTGGATCTGAGACATCGGGTACTAGACAGAAGCATACGATGGCAAGACTACACTAAAATATGTGAATACCGGTATGGACAGAATATAAGGACAAGGCACGCATCCCGTATGGGGGACGAACGTATGCCAAAGGAAATCTTTTTTTTTAAAGAGGTGAAAGGTGGTTGGCGTAACAGAGATGCCCCACGGAAACGTTTCTTTACTATAGTAACACAATGTTTTTCAGTCTCTTAGGAAAAAAATACATCATTTTACTTTGTTACAAAGTGCATGTTTTACCCTATAACGTTGAGATTTTGTATCAATTGATGTTTCGTACTAAAGCCATAATGAATATATACTAATTGTAATATTAAATGTCTGAACGTAACCATTTGAGAAGTAACAATTCAAAGACTTTCTTCCAAGCCAATAATAGGCCAATAGTTTTATGCAAAAGATGCAATATAAAACGACAAGACATGAGATGTGGTTTTTCTATACTGTTGGGGCACATTCTATTTTTATCACCATGTATAATGTCATTTAGAACTAAAAGAACACAAAAACAACTCTTCAGATTGGTAGTCTTTACCCGATCGCTCGTTTTGTCATTACAAAAATGTTTCTAACTCGAGTTCGAGTAAATATCTTTCCTTAACAAATCATTCAACTGAGCGAGTTTCGGTTACCTGGCACTTTAAAATATGCCACAAACTAAACAGAAAAGTCAAGGGAAGAAATCAACCGGGTAAGACATCATGGATGAGAAAATGCATTAACATTTTTTTTTAAATCCTTTTTTTTATATTTTAAAAAAGGTTCTTTATGGGAAAGAACTCCGCACTTTCAACGATATCTCTCAATAATGTATAAGCTATTTTCCCTTTTCGATATCAAAATAATTAATTGCCAATAATTAATTGAGTAATTGGTTAATTTTTAAATTGATTCGTGTTTTGTTAGGTGCTATAAATGTTTAAATTTAAATTTGATCCGAGAATACATGTAGGAAAAATAATGTGAATGATTATAAAAGGGGAATAAACTCTACATATTTAGCCATATATCTGAATACTGAAGGACTAATTTCACTTGTTGGTATTAAATAAAATTATTAATTACCAGTAAGTAATTGACTAAATAGTTACTTTTAAATTTATTCATGTCTTTTCTATGCCAACGAATATTCGTGCAAAGTTTCAACTTGATTCCGGAATGGGTGTGGGAGAAATAATGTGTACAAATGTGAAAGAATGAGTTACCTGGGTGATTGCTTTTTAAATGTATTTTTTTTTTTTTACAAAGGGGAACGACTTGATTTCGAACTAGTGGGCTAAAGCCTTCTCAAGCCACCACGGTAACCACTCTACTAGCAAAGAGTCTATGAACATGTAAGATTTTATAGTTATCTTTTGTTTCCTGTTTGTGTTCACTGAGCCTCAAACACGACCAATAAAAGGGGAATAATTCCCCTTATACAACCACTTCAGTCAAGTACAAGTTCTTTCCCTTGCTTAAGATAGCAAACAAAATAATAAATTACCAATACTTAATTAACTTATTAATTTTTTTTATTGATTCTTGTGTTGTAAAAGAAATAATTGTGCAAAATTTTCAGCTAAATCTGCGATTGGGTTTCGAAGAAATAATGTGTACATACTTTTGATCAGACAGATTATTAGTTAATATAAGCTTTGTGAAAAAATTTATGTTAAGCATTGAGTGCAGCTCTTAGTCTAAGTGTAAAGTTGTCAACATATAACATTTAAAAAAAAATTCTGAAAAATAGAATTGAAAAAGAAACTAAGATTCTTCATTTAGTTGAGAAGGTATTTTATTGAAGCCAAGCTGAAGTGCTTTATGTATTTTATTTAGGTCACACTACATTTGAAATCATTAATTATATCACATTTGTATAGAGCACTACTATAACATTTTCAGTGAAGAAGAAAGAAAAAGATTTCAGTAAAACAGATGATGACTACAATGTTATTCAATAAAAATAATATTGCTCTTTTTAAATGTTTTTTAATTTAATTTATTTTTATAAAGACAGAGAAATAAATGAAGCAACTTCTAAAAACAATACCCTCAAAGATTTTCTTACGTACTGATACGATTGGTCTAAATAATGTTTTGGAGAAACTTAAATTCATATGTTCTAGGCTTGACACAACTGTTCGGATTTAAGTCACCAACAAAATGACATAAGCCCATGGCTAATTTTTTATCTTTTCTAAAACTAGAGATCAACAACAAACAAAATGATCCAAAATATCACTGACTTGTATTCAACAGGAAAAAAAAACAAACTAAACGATAATTGTATACAGCCACAGATACGGGAGAGAATTTATCATTTTAATAAACAGGAATAATATTGAAACAGTTTATATAGAAAAACTGGAAAAAAAATAAAACAACAAAAAAAAATGTATCAGTAAATAACAATCTTGTAAGATTTATTCTAAATGATAACATCATATGTATATGATAAACAGCAACAATATTTGGTATTTAAGTAACAAAGTAATCAAAATTTCCTTCAAATGTTTTGATTTCTCTAAAACATACAAAATAATTTTTGCTTTCAATATGTGACTATAAAGTAATCAAGAAAAAATGTAACATAATAACAGCACTAGGATACACGGTATTGAAAGAAAAATAAATAACATGTTAAAAAAAAAAGGCAAGCTCCATGGACCTCTGATATGGAAACCACAGTGTCAAGCTTACACGAGACAGGATTCTCCAGATTCTCAAAAGAATCTTTCAAATCAGTTAAGTTAACTGGACCTGCATTCACCACATCACTTGGTGAGAACCCATTTGTTTCAGTACTAGTCTTCAAACTAATTAATGTCATTAGCTTTATTGTTATCATTTAAGAAGTGCTTATTTGTTCTTTTACTAGACTTTGACTTGACATAACCAATATCTGAGATAATGACCAACTGAAGTTCAATAGGTTGACATAATAGAGTCAATAAGAGAAGGACAAAATGAAGCTCAATATATAGACATAGCAACGGCATCAAAATGACAAAGTTGTCAGTAAACAAGTTGTATAGTATAAATAGCTGGAATATACACAAAGCCTTTAATTTTGTTTAAAAAAGATTAATATTTTAACAATAGCAGGTCTAAAGAAAATGTTTTATCATTCTGAAAGACTAGAAATAACTTCTCAAAAGTAAACAGTCTTTTGATTTCGCAAGTATAGAAACTGTTAGAAGGTCAGCTATTGTATGGTGTCAATAGGAAGAAGTTTGTATGTTATTAGGAGTGGTACCAATACATTGTATATTGTATTATATGGGTTTAAACAAGCCCAAAGAATAGTTCCAAAATTTTTATGCTGCAGTCATAATGTCTAGTTGTTAAAAGATTATTTTATAATAGTACAATGAATATTCAATAAATAATTCATTGTGTTATATAGAAAAGTACTTGTTTATAATGTGAAGTTTATATTGTCAATAAGGTGCATTTAAAGTTATTCCCCTTAGAAAGAGTGTATTTCTTGGTACTAGACGTTTTTACTCAAATTACTTCCTCTAGTGCACAGTGTGTAGTCAACTGTCAACTATGGTGGAACTAAGGGGAATGAAGTAGACTCTCTCTAGTCAAATCCTTTTAAAAAGTAGAATTAAATGCTTTTGTTTAGAAATGCTTGATATAATGAGCACCTATGATGATGGACACATTTTAAACCAGAAGCCTTCCAAGTGTGACATTGGAAGAACAGTTTCTAGTTTGGGATGATGCATTGTGGGAAAGCTTCACAAAAAAATTATATTTCTAATTGTGTATTGCTTCATATTTAATGCAGATGAGAAAAGAATTTAATCCTGGTGTCAGGCAAATTACAATGTTGAGTATTTCAGTGTTTTGACTTTCAGTTGAATTAGCAACAAAAGAAATAAAAGAACTAAATAGATCACCGATTTATCACACCGTAGCACTATTACCCATGAACTACCAGAAAACTTTAAAACATTAGGACCGTTTGGGGAAGCCCTATGTACTGAAATGGTAAAAATGTTATTATACAGGGGACATAATAATTTTCAGCATGAACATTTGTTACAAAGTACAAAGCAAGAAAAAACGTTTGAGCTGGTCTCAGAATATAGCTAAGTTAAAAAAAAGCAATTAATTGGTACATGTCTAAAAAATACTAGTTCATACGTAATCACTAGTAAAACAAAATTAGACACACACAAAAAGACATCATCCACCATGTTGGACAAGACTCGGATGGTTGCCTGGTCGTGCGGTTTGCGTGCTGGACTGTCGTTTGGATTTATCGATGGTCTTGGGTTCAAACCCTGCCCGCTCTCATCCTCCGTCCTCCTGCGGGAGGTGTGGACTAGGAAGTAAACTATCTTCAACTCTGAAGGAACATCCCAAACATGTAAAACATTTTACAAAACATTGGAGGGATGCACATTTCATTCACAGTTATACTTAAGCCATTATATGATTGAATGATTTGTTAACAACAAAAACTATCACAAAAATATTTTAAAATGCATAGAAAAATAAAAGTAGTACAAAAAAAATGTTACATAACCATTTGAAAAATTACAGCAATCCAAAGAATATAAAATGGAAGTCTTGTGGCAAGCATGTTATATAAGGCAGCTGACAAATGTTGCAACACTAAAACTGTTTTCTAATTAAAAAAAAGAAGTCATCTGAATCATGTACAGTTTATGTCCCTTCAATATCTTGATACTTTCTGTGGAATCCTTGCATTGGACATACAAATAGAATGTAATTTTCTAAAGTTGAAATAGAAGCTGTATAATTGTTAAGTTAAAAATGCTTACAAAAACAATACTATTTTAGCGCCTTAATTACGCATAGCATAAACTGGATCCTCAACCCTGATAGTATTTTCTACAGTAACTCCTGTAAAAATTCCAAACAAAGGAGCAGTTTTGTTGACTTCTGGGAATAGTCGAAAGCTAAGGAGAAAAAAATTAAAGAAAACAAATTGAAAAGTGTGTGCTAATAAAGAATTGTTGAACTTACGAATGTTTAAGGTTGTAAGTCCACATAGCAATGAGAAGCTTTTTTCTCACTTAACTACTGTTCTTTTAATATTATTCTACAATTGAGTTAAAAGATAAGCAGAGCAAGTAAAGTTAATATCTGCAGCCAATATTTATCATAATGTGTTGCCCATGCTGACTCTGCAACTTTACAGTCTCAGAGTTAATTGATTAAACATGTTCTTAACTCTTTCTCTCCATAATTATTTTTCCACGGTTCGAAGGAATTCTTCTTTTTGCTTGTTACCATTTCCCTCCCCTGTTCTGATTAAGCTTCAACAGCTTTGTTGTTTGTTACCAGAAAATGTTGTATTTGGTATAGAATTAAAGGGAAATGCATGCTCTTTTTATATGACACAAGGCCAAGTTTATAAAATTAAACATTAATTAAATTTAATGAGGTCAAATCAACGATGGTATCGTAAATTAGGAGAGAAAGAGTTAACAAATCTCTGTTCTCCTCCAGATGTCACTGTTGTATTTGAAGAGAATTTTTTTTCTATGTTTAAAAAAATAATTTATCCATGATTACTGCCAATGACTCTACATATAGTTTAAATATCTTCAAGCTTGACATCTATGATTTAAACTGTCCTCTTGCCAAGATTAATGAGAGTTGGTAGTTTTAGCAGCTGTTTCTAAATGTACAGGGATATTTGTTTGTGAATATTACTGCCACCATGATTGAGTGGTTTTAATTCCAGGGCCAAGAGCTTGACCTGCCAGACAACTTCGAGCATGACCAATAGTAGAATCTTTCATCCACTTCACAGTGACACCAGAGACTTTTAGTTCGACCACTTAGCTACGTTTTTAGCTTATATACTTTTATATACCAAAAAGTAAATGATAAATTTTATAGTGTACTACTCACAAAACAAAAATGTAATTTAAAATTAATGAGTTTTAACAAACCTTCGTAAAGTTTTAAGTGGCTCTTCATCATTTCGTCTTTTACATACTTCAGGGTCAACGGTGGTCATGACGCACCTAAACAGCACATAGTAACAACACATAAGGGAAGAATAATAACAAATATCAGGCCAAAAAATCTCATGAATACACAAGGAAATACTTTTTAAAAGTTGAAGATATATATATATAAAATGCTGTCTCACCTATCACAGGGGGCCAGCACTCTCATTTCAAGCTTATTGCCAATTTTCAAACTGACCCAGTTATCCTAGAGGGATAATTGAAGAAAACAATTTGAGAAACATTATAAAATTAAAACTGATCAACGTATAGCATCCTACAATAAGAAATATTTTAACTGAAATTCACTAATTAAAGATAAGCAATATGTCAGCTATAATTGACTACTAGTAGTATTTAGATTTAGTACATTATTATAAACGAAGACACTTCTAAACAGAAATGTTAGAGACTTACTTCATCCCAAGCTGATTTCACTCCTTTAATAACAATGTTGGGACGGAAGTTTTGTGTGGTGATCTCCCCATTTTCAGAGGATGGTATTCTTAAATTGAGATCATGTAATGATTCTTCTGTTATTATATGATAAGGACTCTCATCAGGAAAGGACACCTGGAGATTAGTACAACTTGCAAACTCTTATAATGCTATAAAAATATATAAAAGGCTAAAAATCTTTAGCACCATTATCAATTGGCGTCTAAACAGGTTGTTTAAAGAATTGTAAAAGGCTTTTTGATTACAGAAACTTTAAATTCAACAAATATAGGAAATGAATTTAGATTTTTAACAGAAACTTAGATTTAGAACTATATACAAGATTAAGGTCTAAACCCTAGATTAGAGCTGGAACCAAGATTTAGAACTAAAACCAAGATTTAGAATAAAAATGTATATTTAAGACTAAAACCACATTACAGAACTAAAATCTAGATTTAGATTTAAAACCAAAAGTAAGTTCACTAACTCTTTGATATCTCTAAAATAGGAAATGACACCTTTTTTGTGAAGAGTACTACCTCATTTGGGCGTAGGAATGTAATCATCTTCTTATTTGAAGTAACGTCTGTATTATATAAGATAAGACTTTTGATTTTCATGTTGAATAGTTTATTATACTTAAAGCATTAGATTGGATTTATAGCAGCATTGTTTGCTTTTCCTTATAAGAGTATTGTACTAGTTCTTTTCTTTAATCAGCTTCTTTGCACTTTTCCTTTGTCAGCAGACATTCTAACATGAGTACTTATACAGTTGAATAAAGTCAATCATATAATAAGCTTGTAATGAAAACAATTTTCTTTTTACAACAAACAATTTTAAATGTTTATAACATTTTTTTTTCTGTTATTCTAAACTCATGTAATACATTAGGTAAACCAGATTTCAGCAACTAATTGATACATTTTTTCATAGGATTCTGTTGCTCTTAAGAGAGGATCTTTCCCCTTTGCAGCTTTTCATGTGACTAGAAAGGCCAATCCCTGATACACATCTGCATCACAGGTCTAGTATTTGTGATCATCAGACACTGCATCATTTTCAGCCTTTTTCCTACTTCTGGTGTGTACATCATTTGCAATCAGGTCCCTTCCACTTTGCTTGCTCTTAAGATGGATCTATCCAGTTCTTCTTTCTCCAAACTGTTGGTTTCAATATGAAGAGCTTCATTTTATATTTTCATACATTAGGATATCTAAAGAGCGGACAATCTGCAGCTCTCCTGCCCTTCTGTTAGATAACCATACAAATTTCTTGACCTTATGGCATTTTATGAACATGTTCCAGCTAGACCCCAAAGCATCTACTGGTGATAGCAATACAGACCTCGTGGCACCCTGCATATTGAAGGACTTCAGAATATTCATTTTTTTTCCAGCCAATACTAGGTGGACCATGTTTTCTTACCATATAACAGAATGCTCATCGCACAGGCCCTCTAGACTAGGGCTTTAGTATTGGTAGTCAGCAAAGTATTGCCCCCACACTCTTTTCTGCAGCTGTGAAATGCCGTACATTGCCTTAGCTATCCTGTTATTGATGTCTTTATCCAGTAGCATATCACTGGAGATTATGAAGCCAAGATAACAGAAATGGTCAACTATTCCCAGAGGTTCATGCAAGGTGCAAAGCTTGTGTTTTGGACTAGTATTTTTGTTTTGCCTTGACTAATGGTTAAGCCTAACTTCTGGTATGCAGCTGAAAGTCTGTTTACAGAGTCTGAGCTTAGCATCCCTTAACATTGACAGGTTACGTTCTTTGAATAAAATAGTTGGAACTGCAAAAACTGATAGGGATAACAAATGATCAACTGGAGGGAAATATACAAGAGAGACTTGCAGCTAACTAGTGACTGGAACAATACTGAAGACCATGTAAACTCAGAACTTTGTCGACTGCGACATATAATTTAGGAAAGACATTTTTTTTTGGCAGTTTGTATCATCGCTGTTGTGCTGTTAGGCCTGAATTATAAATATATTTACCTTATCTTTATCAATGGCATTCTTCGTAGTGCTAAGTCTTTGTGTCACTCCTTGTACATAGACAACAAGTTGTAAGTCCTCCTCAAGAGCAGAACTTAACCAATTACTTACATCCTGACCACAAAACTGAGCCTCAACATTATGCTTCCAGATTCTAAAAGAAGAAAATTATCAAATTTAGATCTTGACTAGAAAACGGATGACAACAAATTTGTAGTATTTGATGAAGATACAAAAGTGTCAAAAAAACAACAAGGATGGAATGTGTGCTCATAGATTGCTTGGATGAAAAGTCTTACTCATGCTTTACATTATACAAAAGCTCACTTATAAATCAAATAGACAGATTAAATGATTTAAAAATTGTTTAATAAGTAGCATTTGACCCCCTTTATCAAATCTATTAAAGATTACAGTATAGTTCAATTATGTTGAGTTTTTTTAGTAAAACAAAATATTTTACTTATGTTAAAAAATTGTTTCTTATACAATGCTTCGGCAAAGTAGAAAATCAAGAGCTCGGTTCATACTTTGCTGAGGTTTTTAGGCATTCTAAAGAATTTCGTACTAGCATAAATAATTTACAAAAACCTGTCAAATTAACTAATGATCGTTATTAAGCTTTATGTACAATTAAATTTTTATAGATTAGATGACAGATAAAATATGTCTTGAGTTCTTGGAACAATAAAATTCTGATAGAGTACCTGATAGGTACAAGTTTGTCTTTACTGAGTTCTGAGTGCAATGACTGATGAAAATTACCTGACAGGTACAATAAAGTCTTTACTGAATTTTGGGTACAATGGAGTTCTAATATATTCTTTTCCCTCATAGTCAAGCTGCAACTCTTGGCCTACAATAGATGTCTTCACACCTGCCAACTTTGGCACTTGACGTTGGGTTACAAATGTACCATCAGCACGAGTAATTAGAAAATGTCTGAAATGAAATACTTCCATATTAATATTGATGATATGAGCATAAGTAATTTGAAACTTTCAAGTTTGATATGAAATGAGTTCAATGGGAAGTGATTTCTGAACCTTATGGTAATGAATTGAAAAGGCTATCAGGCAGCAAATTTTGAAGGAAAAACCTGGCACAACTAAAAAGTCCATTGAAAGCAAAAAACTCCAAGGTATATTTGGTATAATCAGTTCACTAAGGTACAAATGCATTTCCTCATTATAAAAGTATGGCAAAATTGCAATTGATTTTTATATTCTTGGAGCCAGTGAAGTGTGCTTGTGTGAGCAGCAACAGAATCTGGTCTTTGATCAGCACTGCTTTGATGCAGTTGTGGAACATGGTTGTCACAATTAGTCATTTATAATTTAGTTGTAAACTTTTCAAATTAGAATACCTTGATACTATCTTCTTTTTTTTTAAATGATAGCTTAAAAAATGTTTTTAGTGTCAAAACTTTAGCTAATTTTTTATATTGCGGTTAATGCCTTTTTCAAAAGAAATCAAAACAATCAGATGTCAGGTTATTTTTTTTTCTAAGCTTACATCAACTCACTCTGTCTTCTGGTAAAATGTTTGCAGATGTTATTTCTCCCACACCCAATCTCAGATCAGATTGAAATTTTGCACAATTATTTCTAGTACCTTACAAAAGAAGAATCCCCCCCCAAAAAATTAGTTAATTAACTATGGGTAATTATTTTGTTTGGTATTGAACAAGGGACATGCACATTCAATATGAATCCTATTGGCTAAGAGTTTACCTGTCAAGAACATTTGACATTCGCAGACCAGAGTATGTACAAAAGGCAATCTTGTTGGTAATGCCAGAACAGGACTTGACAGGGTAGCAATAGAGAGCAGACACATGACCTACTAGCTCGTACTCTTTTTTCTTTTTCTTGGACATTACCACCACAGCAACAGCCGTGACAGCGACAGTGGTCAGAGCCACAATCACACAGAGTTTACTAAAACCTGACCACTCTCTCATGATGCTGCTGAAAAAGACAATACAACAATTAATATTTCTGTTGATTACCAGTACAAAATAAAGAAATAATAGAAGAGTATATATAAGTAAAATAGAGGCAATTTGAACACAAAAATTACTGGTTAATAAAAAGATATCTAGGAATTGAAGAACTTATCTACAAATACTTTTGAGAAAAAAAAAGAAAAACACTTATCTAGGGTGTTAGTTAAGTGTCTACTGCATCTTTAAAAATGTAGTAAATTAATTTAGTCAAGGACTTTTCACTATAGTGATTTTTTGTTTTTTTTTTACATATATTTGCTATGGAATACAACTTAGAGAAGCTGTTCATGGCAATGAGCTTAGCATATTTCAACATCATTTGCATAAAAATGCCATGGTTTAAGCTATCTTTATTTCTGAAGGACCATCTGCAACTTTAACTTTCACACTTTCACAGCTTGAAGATCACTCCTGATTTGATTTTTTTTCCATTATAAGGTCATGACTCCACATTCTTATAAGAGACATCAGGAATTGTCAAGTTTCGCCATAACCATCGAAATAAAGGCCAATTTAAAAAAAAATACAGTGGGGTGTTCAAGAAGTCTCTTAACATGAAGGGGTGTGAGTGGCGTCATTTACTCTAGTATTTTGGAATTTAATCTAAATCTACATTCTGTAAAATGTTTGTAAAATGTTTTACATGTTTCGGATGTTCCTTCAGAGTTGAAGATAATTACTTCCTAGTCCAAACCTGCCGCAGGACGACGGGGGATGGGAGCGGGCAGGGTTTGAACCCGGGACCATCGATAAATCTGAACGACAGTCCAGCGTGCAAACCGCACGACCAGGCAGCCATCCAAATTCTAATCTAGATCTCTTATAATTATATAGATCTAGATCTATATATAGAGAGGGCCTATTCCGGCCCTGCAAAATAGCAGCGTATGCTACGCCACCGTCGCCCCCGGTCGACTAATACATCTAATGATCTATATAAAAAACATTATATTCTAGATCTATATATGGATATTGTAAAGTATATTAGATTTATAGATCTAAAAGACTAATATTTACTAATAATAATAGATCTATATATATTATAATTAATAGTATAGTAAGTATACTTAATTCTTAATATAATACTAATACTAGACTCTATAAATATTATAATAATTATACTATAAAAATTATAATAATAACTAATTATATACTTATATCTTATAGTATAAATTATACGAGGTATGTGACAAAATTTTTAAAAACAAAAAAAAAAATAACATGATATCAGATTGTTAAAGTGCTTTTTCTGAGCTTTCCAATGATATATAGATTGTTGGTATAGGTGCAGCGAATAAATTTTTAAAAAATTTTTTAACGCATTTTCACTTAACATTAAGTCAATGGAAATGATGACACCAGATTTTATGAAAATTGAAGGAAAATTGCTAATATTTTCAGCAATTTTCAAAGCCCATTTAAAAACCATATATCAAAATAAAGCTCATAGTGTGCTTAATTGAAGTATGGTATTGTTTTCTAAAATTTATTTACAAAAAAAAATTATTTTTTTTTTAACTAAGCCAATATGACATTGTTATTTTTAATTTATTAAATAAAACTTTAATTTATTTTTATTTTAAAATTTTATGAATAGTATAATATTAAACCACTTGTTCTGAGCTTTCCAATGATATATAGATTTTTGCTATAGGCTCAACAGTTAAAAAAATATATAAAATTTTAACGCGTTTTCACTTATATTGTAAAGGGTTTTCTGAAAATGTGTAACAGTTCGCTAATTTTTACCTCACAGCTAAAAGCTTTGTATATATATAAAAAGATTAGGATGTGCTTAATAAAAGTATACTGTTTTTTTTTACATTTTGATTCTATTGGGTGCAGGTGACAATTAAGTTTATTTAAGGTTTTGTCCCATACTGCACTTAATCTTACGATAGAAGCATGATTAACAGATGCCTGATCTGACATAGTGTTGGAAATATTTTTTATAATTTGATCATGGCAACTGGTAAACTCACTTTTATGAAAATCAGAATAAACGTAGGCTAAATTTTTTATAGATTCAATTAAGTGTTTTTCATAATCCTCTGCCCTCCCACCACTCAACTGATTTAAAGATATAACAAAAGTATCAGTTGGAGTGGTGAGATGTACTGAGTTGACAAGTACACCTTCTTGGGTTGTGGCATCAAACCTAAGAGTTAGATGTGGTGTTTTCATGGCAACTTCAGAGGCTTGTAGGTCTGAAATAACACCAAGTTCTCTTACAAAGTTGTCTAATGAGGTTCTGTGAGGGACGCAATCAAGAAGAACACCCAATCTCTGTGATAAACTACTTACTATAGGGGAGATAGAAGAGGTTGGGGCTTGGTATAAAAGACAATTAAAAAACATTAATCTAGTCATTACATCATAAGTTTTTTTGTTTTTTTTTAAGGGACCTAGCTTTATTTTCTTCTAATTCTTTAATTTTATTTTCAAGATGTAATTTATCACTTTGAAGGGATGTAATGATTGCGTCCCTCTCAGCAAGTTCTTTATTATATGAGGATTTATTTTTATTAACAAGTTCTTGGTGAGTTTTTTTGTGTGCTGGATGTTGTTTATTACATTTGAAACATTTTCTTTTTAGAGATTGAATTTTAGATTCATGTAATTTACCTAGTAGATTTTTTATTCTTTCATTTTTTCTTTTTATAGATTGTCTTAGAGTTTTAATACGGGTTGGCAGGGAGTTGATTTGAGATTTTAATAAACATATTTTTTTTTCTATATTTACTTTTGTCTTCAATTCTTGCCTGTGACATTAAAGAAAGGCGTCTTTTTAATGTTCTTCTACGAGGGGTTAATTCATTATTGCTTCTTATAGTAATCTGATAATAGCTTATAATTAGGATGTGTTAAAGAAGAGTCCAGTAAACAATCATACAAAATTCTTGATAAGTCTTGATATTATATTTTAATGTAGATCTACATCAAGTAATTATTTAAACATTGAAGTAGCCTAGATTAAGAAAAAAAAAAATATATATTAAATGTATATATCTAATATACTGAGATATTTATATTTTTAAAACTGACACTAAAATTATATACAATCTTGAATAAGTATCACTAGTGATACTTGAAGTAATTTAATTATATAAATTTTTAAAAATCCACGAGTCATAAAGAAAAATAAGGTATTAAGGTCAATAGAGACAATTTTTAAATTGTCAATTACCATCATTTAGAATATAAAAAAAACTTATACAGGCCTAATTAGTCACTATTTAAAGTAAATTTATATATAAACCAATATAAAGATTTAGCATGATTTCTTTATTTCTTTTTCTTAAAAAAAAAAAATAATTCTAGATCTAGATACTCTTTTAATAGATCTAGATCTATATAAAGACAAACTAGACATATAATGTAAAGATAATTATATTCTATATAGCTACCCAGTATAGATATAACAAGACAGTGAATGCACCGCAAAGTTATATTATAGATTTACTATAAATGGGAAGCGTGGTCAGGAGGCCAAGTGCACTTGAACTTGGCTTGGCTACCTAGAAGGGGGCTCGAGGTTTGACACCCGACTTGGGCAGAGTTGTGTTTACTGAGCGGCTAAAGGCAGCACGGAAAACCAATTTCTAGACCCCCCCCCCCCCCCACTGGTCCACAAATGAGATTGGACCAAAAGCGCTATAAGCATGAAAGTAGCACTATATAAAAGCTATAATAATAATATATAATATTGGTAGATGGCTGTCCGGCCATGAGGTTTGCGCACTGGACTGTCATTTAGACTTATCAATTGTCTACGGTTCAAACCATGCACGCTCATTTCCCATTGGAAAAGGAAGTATATTATCTTCAACTCTGAAGCAATATCCGAAACATGCAAACATTTTATTATGATTATACTCTGATTCATCTTGACCTGTTATATCTAAATTTGTAATATATACTATCTATTACTATTATAGATCTATATCTAGATGATGATTTAATCCACTCAAATTGATATAATACAATATGGATCATTGGATAATTTCCTATACTCTATATATTATATATTTGATATATAATGATAATCATTATCATCACAAAAATCTTTTCATTTTAGCTTATATATCTAGATTTATTAATATTTGAGTAATAGTAAAATATATATATAATATAGTAATATTTGAGTTATTATATTATTATTATTAATATTCATCTTATTATTCTTAGTTAGAAACTTTAGTTTCTTATGTCTAGTCTATGGTCTATACTTAGTAGACTCTAGTTATAACTTATTTATTAGGTTTAGATCACTTTAGTTTCCTATGTCTATACTTAGACTCTTAGTTATAACTTATTAGGTTTAGATCATCATGACTCCTGATGATTGATTTAGAATCTAGATTTTAATATAAGAAAATTAGATATATCATAAAATCATATACACTATAAAGATATAGAGTAGAGTATAATTAGATCTAGATCTATAGTATTATACTATTCTATACTGACTATGACTATACTGTAGATTTAGATCTATTAGATAATTAGTATTGGAGTATTGCTAATAAATAATTATTAATATTTATTTATTATGATCTCATATGATGATATGTCTATACTATTAGTAGTATTAGTATTAAGTATTAGTCTATAGTCTAGATCTAATAATTCATCTAATCTACACTTTAGAATAATGTACCTAGTATTGATCTTTCACTAAGTCAATACTATATATAGATTCAACTTTTTACTGAATAAACAATTGGATCTAGAATCTAGACCTATATCTAGTATTTAGATCTAAGATCTTCCATTCTCAAATTGAATATTTACACCTGACTACGGGGCAAAATTGTATTTTTAATCATGTGATCAAATAATTTGTATTCGCCTTTTAACATATAACCTGTATGATTAAAAACTAAATAGGAGCATTTGTGCATTTTAAAACATATAAAAACCATATAAAATAAATGCACAAATGCATATTCTACACAATGAAATCAATTTCAATGAAACAAAATCACATAGTTGTATTTTTTTCAGCTAGAACTATACAATACGGCAAGGTTATGTCGATCTGTCCCAATGGACGCCATTTTGTAAACTAGCAACTCACGGTCACCTCACAGAAATCAAAATAGAATTAGATGTGCATTATATAGGATAGTTACTTTTCACTGATTGTATGGTTGCATTAATTAGCTACACAAAAAACAAAGCTTCTAAAGAACAAATTCAACCTACATTTTGTGGTAGTTCTGCAAAAATGACAAACTTTTATCGAGATTATGTAAAAAAAATTTTTTTTACATCAAATATTTTTTTCTTGTCATTTTTTAAATTAATTATTTTAGAAAATATGTTCCCACTTCTAAAATAACAGTTGAAATCCTCTCTAACACAACTATTTATTTATTGTTAATTAAAAATTAATAGCACTATTACTTCAAATAAAAATAAAAGTTAAAAATGGCGGCACACTTTTCGCGCCAATCAAAATTAGTAAACATCCGGGGAATTTCGCATAGCTAGAAATACTAGATTACTAGATCTATAGTTTCTAGACCTCTAATTTAAGTTTTAGGAAATTGAGTGGTAGAGAATCTAGATCTAATTTAGATTAGATCTAGATTAATTCTACGATCTAGTCTAGCTAGTCTAGCTTTAGATCTAAATTATTCTTTATTATGTCTTACTTACTGAACTTACTCGTATTTTATCTAAATGTAACAAATTCTACTTTTTAATGCATTCGTAGATCTAGATTTAGGTCATATTGTCTTATCTAGATGATCAAGATAGCGGTTCTCAAACTTTTGTCCATGGCATGACCCCTCTAAACCTTGGCACATTTTACCACTGCGGTGACCCCAACCCTATAATTATTTTCTTCCATAAACTAAGTAACTGCTTTTGTCATTGTCATAATTACTCATAATGACCCAAACTCGTCCCGGACGTGTTGATTAAATCTTGCTTTCCGGAAAAGGATGGGCTTTTAATGGTAACTTAGTAACTATACTATAGTTTTGCTTTAGTTTTTGTATTGAAGGATAACCACAAAACTCCCTTTGGCTACGCTTAGGAAATTTGGTGACTGCAGTTTGCTTAAGTTGGCTGCACTGGGGCATTAAGTAAAGTTTCCTCTTCAGACAATGAGGTCTGAGGCAAGTGATGATTTGAACCCCCTGCTCCCGGCTACGCCCATGTGTCATATTATAAGTGTAAGCCTAATTCTCTTCAAATTTATACAGTTTGATAACGCATCCAAAACTGGATGTATGCTTGTGTAGGATTACATAATGTATTTTATTTATACATGTATGTAGTTTGAAAATTATAAAGCAATACAATAGCAGCCTTAATGAGTTTTTGGTATTATTTATATATAGATAACACGTTTCTTAAAAAAATGAGATAGTTACGTCCTACGCATTTCATGTGTCAATCTAGTCATACATGTTGATCTGTGACTTAATTAAACTATGCTAAATTTGTTTGTTTTTTTAATTCAATATTTTTTTTTGTAAGCCTTAATTGTAGTATTTTTAGATCTATGTTATTAAAAATAAACAAAAAAAAACCTTACTTTTTCTGTACAAATCTCAGAAAGAAGAACTCCATACCCATATTGAGCTGTGAATAAGTTGGGTGGTTTGCAATTTCGCGGCTTTGAATGTGTTAAAGTTAATTCCTAGTAAGTATTGTTCAAGAGATTGTTCTCATTTTTATGTTAGAACGTCCAGATGACTAGACCAATATATGAGATGAACTGCGCAGTGGTTTTCAAATCAGGGAGCTCTCCATATAGTTTTCTTTCTATTGGTGTATTTTGGGGCCAGTGTGTGTACGAATCTCATTGGTAAAGAGAACAATTTGGAAGGACATGTTGTCTCATTCTGTTGTGTCCGTTCCTGAGTCGTAAGATTAGACGTTGATCTTGTCTGGTAGTTTATAATAGGCATTATCTTTCTTGTGATTCGGATGTGAGCTTGTCCATTTCTCATTTTATTTACTATAAGTTTCTTCATTTCTTCTGGATAGACTGCAATGTTTAATTGTGAGTTTGTTCTCCCACACTTGGCAAGTATGCCAGTCTTCTCATTTCCTTCTAGTTCTATAAGTGCTGGTATCCATTGTAGCCATTAAAGAGCTAATTTTCGCCCCTATTTTTTTTCTGCGTTATATTAATGCTTTCTAACTTAACCTCTCTCATCCTTCTTTTTCATTCAATGAAAATCAAAAGTCGGGTGAGGGAAGGCGCAAAAACAAAAGGGAGGGCCATCAAACGTCCATGCTTATCAGTAAAACGATTAGTCCAAACACAACCTCGAAGACATCAAAGCAGTGTTGAAGTTCATGCTGCTCGAGCATAGCAAAAAGTACGGTCTAACGTTTTGAAAATGATAATACGTAGGCTACAGTGTATAGTGTTCACTTTTTTATATTCTTGTTGAATAAAAAAAATTAAGTGTAATGATAATTAAAAAAAAAACGAAAAAAAAAAACGTGTTAGGGCATCTGTGTCTCGCTGCTGTCACGTTTTTTTTTAAAGTTGTCTGCATTGAAAAAAAAATTCTTTGGTCGAGACCAGACCGGCCCATTTTGGTACCGACCCACCTTGCATTTGCCCCTTTGTCCATATAGCCAGTCCGCCCCTGACTTTAGGGCGAGAGAGTGAGGTCGACGTGTGCGCGAATCCTCCTCACTTAAATCCGAATTCCAGCGTGTCACTAGTCATCCCCCCAAGCAAAGAAACTGAACCACTTCCAAAAGACATGTCCGAGTCAGTCTCAGAAAAATACTAAATGTCAAATGGCAAGAAAAAATACCAGATACTGAAGTCCTTCGAAGAGCGGATCTGCAAAGCATCCACACAATCCTGATGCAGTCCCAGCTGCGATGGGCAGGACAAGTCAGCACATGTCATCACGCTGTGAAAAATGGCACACAAATTGCCGAGGAAAAGAGAACAGCGCTGGCAGAAGAAAAGCGCCAGAGAAGAAAAGCAAGGCCAATGACACTAGCTCCATCTGGAATAACCTGCCCGGTGTGCAGCCGAACATTCCGGGCTCAAAAAGGTCTCACCAGTCACATGAGGAGGCACAAAACCCCAGTGCAAAGCCCTCAGCCCCCTGAATGACAATAGTGGTCATCATCGAGCCACAATGGACGAGCTATATATTTTCATTGTAGACCAAGGCCTAGTAATTAAGAAACTGAACAGTGCAAAAGCTTTCTGTAATTATATTTTCGAGTAAAATACATTTCTGCTTATAATTAAATTTATCAGTCCCCCCCCCCCTTTTTCTTTTTAATTTACTGTCAAAAAAATTAGATATCCCCCCCCCCCCCCTTTTTTTTTTCAACCTTCACATCTTTCATAGCACTAAATATAAATGGTATTAAGCCAAATTACAAGACATTTTTTCCGGAGAAATTAACTTGTACATAACCAAAGTCAACAATTACAACCTAAACAGTTTTTAGAAGGCTTACACGTCTACAATCTAAATAGGCTTTCCAAAGAAGACCTGTAAGAATCTACAATCTAAATAGACTTTCCAAGGAAGTCCTGTACAAATCTATAGTCTAAATTGACTTTCCAAGGAATAAATGTAAAAAATCAAAGAGCCCACAATCTAAATAGACTTTCCAAGGAAGTCTGGACAGAGGCTACAATGTAAAGAAATAATGTTTTACCAAATCAATTCTACTTTTATGTTCAAATAAAGTCAACTAAATATTCAGATTTTGTTTCATAATTTTGTTACAATTCTAATTAATAAAGATGTCGAATGATAAGTATTGCTTCCATATTGTCCACATGTGCCTCTAGTAGAACATCTGGTTATTTGTGAAGTCAAATTAACAGTTGATTTCTTGTAGTCAAGCCTAACGTTGACAAGTGTGCAAGGCTATTCAAACCATTGATTTCAATTTGTTCACAAAAATAAAACAAACAACTTCAATTTTTTTTAAAAAATACAGAATAATGTACATAATGTATATATAGTTGGCTAATAACTTGATAAGTATATTTAGTGTTAAATTCAAGCCTCATACTGATCAAGTTGGTCACAATCTTCTATTAATTATATGTGTTACTGTCAAACGTAACTAATTAATACAATTTCCTTCGTGACAGAACGATGTTTAATTTTTACGTTAGAATCTAGTAGACAAAGTGGTAGAGGAAATTAAGCTCAGCTTTTTAAATTAACAAAATCTTAGTGCTAAAATCAGCACTCACATCAGCCCCTAATAATTAAGATTAATGGCGGCTGCTCAAGAGCCCTTTTTAATCGGGCACTTCTTGACCAGTAACTCAGAACTTATCCATCTAGCTTATTTTCTTCTTCTTCTTTTCTAATTAATAAGGTAGTAAGCTGCCCCAGGTCGACAAATAACCAACGAATCCGATGAATCTGTTCTGGATGAACTATGAACTCAGGAATCTGAAAGTTTGAAGTAAAAAAAAAGTAAAGTTCCCCTTTCAGACATTGCGATGCATAGGGCAGACAATGTTAAGGTCATCTGTTTCTTTGACCAATGGTTAACGAGCAGGTTGTCATGTGGCCAGCACAACGACCAACCGCCTTTACTCTCCCCAACTAAAGTCAGGTACCCATAAGAGTCGGGTGGACTCAGGGGCGCCCTAAATACCCCGAAATTCAAAATCAGCCTTCACTGAGACCCCAGGTTTGGAAGCCAAGCGCTTAACCACTCGGCCACCTCGCCCTCCCCCCTGAAAGTTTGAAACGTCTTGAAATGTATGTAGCCTCGATCTAAGATGAAAGCGTAATAGTTTGCAGCAGTACTCCTTTCAATAAGGCGGGTTATTTGAAGGTCATCTGTTTCTGTGACCCATGGTTTACGAGGGTCTCATGCTTAACACTCAGCCACCACCCAACCCATTTTTCAGTTAAATAACTATAAACCGGCATAATATATATAGGTATGTTTTATAAACATTTTCAGCTGTAGCAAGACTTTCAAAACCCAAATAATCTTCGACAGATGCTTATTTTGTTGATTTTTTAATGTCGACTCTCGTCGATAGTTTGTATATATTAGTCTTTAAATGTGGACTAACTTAATCGATTAGTTAGGCTATCTGATCCATTTGTTTTTGTAATAATTGTAAACATTCATAGAGGCAAACAAAACATTCAGATATGATTCTTTGACCTCATGAACTGTAAAAATGAAGATTTTGTTTACTTTCTATGTTTTCTATCCGATTCTATACATCTAGTTTGAAAACCTTATGCCGAAGAGAGCAGTTGAATTAGAATGACATTGTGCCACCAGCCAATGTACAACATTAGATGCCAATAACTCGAATCCTTTTTCTAATATCATAACAAAGACATAACCTACACCAACCCATAAGGCTTAATAATGCAGTTGTGTGATAATCAGCAAGCTATTTTCAAGGCACAGATTGCAAAAACCTGGCTACTAGATCAGCAGAACATTTGATTTTAATATTTAATGAGCATAACATTTGATCGCTCATTTGGAGCATGATATTTACTAGATCCATTCATTGCATCTACGACTTGCAAGTCACGTGTTGTCGTAAATTAGCTTTTGTCAGATATGGTTTTATTTTTTATTTTGTGATTTTTTTAGAATTCAGTCCTATATCTTTTTTTTGTTCGTACATATACATGTGTACCATGGTCGGATTTAAGGGAGGGCAGGCAGGACGGCCTATTGTCCTGGGACACCACAAGAAAGGGGTCCCACATTGGAGTAAAAAAAACAACATATTTCAACGGGTCAGCAACTTACCGGGTCTAATTTTTTTCTCCATTTTTACCGACAATACTTTGTGGTTAAAATATGTCCACTCATTGTATGTTGTTAATATACTCCGTATTTACAACATCACGTAAACGTAAATGTAATTTTTTTTTTACTAAAATGTGCATATTAAACAATTTTATTTGTCTAAACGAAGGAAAGTTACATTTTATAAACAATTTATTTTTTGTACACAATGGCAGGCTTTGAAGATATTATTATTTTTATTAATAAGTAGATTTTTATTAAAGCTTTCGAATAAGTGTAGAGGCCTCCACATACTTAAATCCGGCTTGAAAGCTGTTGAAACCCAACATCTGATTTTTTTCCACATGATACCAAGATGATTCATCATGGACAAATTCAATTGGATTCTGTCAGGAGCGGCTATTCAATTAACCCTACACTGAAGTTATCTCCCTTATGTTCAATGCATGTATTGACAGGTTCTGGGAATATGAGCTCCGACCCTCAAGAAGTCGATCATTGCCTATTTCTATTGCCCGAGCAATATTGGAGGAGAACCTAAGCTTGTCACGCACTGAGTCTAATAGGTTATAATCATAGAAATACTAGTCGAACTATTAAGTCGTCCCTGGATGAATGAAAAGGAATATAACGTTATTATTGAGAAAATGAACTGTCCTGGTCAACTAGGTCACAACTTATTCATCAAATGGTTTTACACACTATTTTGACCACAGGCTATGGTGGTGTCCCACTGGACTAAGTAAACTGTAGATTTATTTCCTGCTTACTTACTTAGGTCCTCCCGCGCCGTTTGGCGCATTGAGCGGCAAGCTGTCTCCACAAAGATCTGTCATTGGCAGTGTCTGTAGCCTCCTCCCACCTGGTGTCCACTGTTGAGGTCCTCCATGAAGGTGTGGCGCCAAGTTATACGAGGACGTCCCTGTTTGCGATTTCCTCGTATTGGCCTCCATGTCATCGCAAGTCTTGTTATGCGTAGTTCATTTTGTCATGCGACGCTCTGTCACAACCTCACTAAGTGTTCGACTCCCAGTTCGGCATAGGATTTCCTTGTTTGAGACCCGATCTGTGTAACCTACTCCCAAAATTCCTGCTAGCTAACATGATAATAGAATTTCAGGAGTGCAATAGGAACACCAGGTCAGCTTTTAAACTTTTAAAAAATTTCATTCCTTTTTTTTGTCTAAAATATATTGTTTGTTTGGAAGAGAAATGTGAATTCATCAATCTCTTGTTTGATTGTTTTACATATTTCATGTGTTCCAGAATTGAAGATTCTTAGTCCAAACCTCCCGCAGAACGGAGGACTATGGCGACGGCTGGGCTTGAACCCGGGACCAACGAAGCAACAGTCCAGAGAGCATACCTCACGACTAGATAGCAGAGGAGTCAGCGCTCAAGGTATTAGCACCAACACACGCACACAAACACATACTCTCTTTCACACACACATACATTTCATGAGAATCTCTGGCAGATCACAAGTTTGAAGTTTACACATTTGAAACTCTCTCTCTCTCTCGATCCTGTAAAGACATTGATGAGTTTGATTAACATAAAACTTTAATTTTGAGCATTGGTTTAGGTTGACAAAAAGTGAAGGTCTAGAAATCATAACAAATTACATACATTAAAAAAACAAATTTCAAACAAATAAATAGTGTTTTTTTTTTCTGAGTTACTCATTCTACCGTCTAAATAGCAGGATTTGCATTAGTCATTTAGTATACGTTAAACCGTAACAAAGTTTATGTTACAAAAAAAAAAAAAAGAAATATTGATTGAAGTCAATGAACACAATTTGCTATAAATAATTAGATGTACAAACTATACAACGTGTTCCCAGAAATGAACGAATTCAGACTGTAAATGGTAAAAATGATTTCTAAGCCATAAAGTCCATTGTTTTATCCTAATATACAGGTGTAGAGTAGAGAGCTAGATCACGTGACTGGGTGTTTCGTGGGAAGGGGGAGGGAGGGACTATACAATGTTGAATATCATCCCGCATTTTTTTGAGCAAATATTCTCAGCGATATTTTTGTTAACTCATACAAAATATTTGAGTCTTTTTAAAAACACATGGATGAACTCAACAGCATTGGAAATAAAATTGGCAACCCCAAAAAAACCGAACAGATTATGTACAAGCTTTTTTAAAAACCTAATTGCCCCACTCGCACATATGTATAGCAACACTTAACACACTCGTTACTTCGCATTGACAAACACATGTACAGTGAGTATTATCGTATGCCGAAACATACATTTAAGATGAACCTAATCCTGCCCTATGAACGTAGTAGAAAGAGCAATATCAAACTTACACTCTGATAGTTTTAATATGGAGTGTGTGTATTGGTCAAAATGTGTGTGTATTTTTGACTGTGTGTATGTAAGGTTTTTATCGCCAGAAGTTGTAATTTAAATGAACACGCCACTACCTAAAAAGTGCTTCCAACAGCATGCGTCTCAAATAGCCTCTGACCACCAGTTCAACTTACATGTGGCTGAGATAATTGATCCGAGGAGAACTGTTATTACTGACAGGAGAAAGGGCAAAGGCGAATATATGGCATCTAAACCAGGATCGGCTCGTTAGCCTTGGTTGGCTCCCCATCTTGGAGAAGGAAAACTTCTGCTGCGTTGCAGCTATACCCATAGGAGAGACCTTGGGAGTCAATCCTGAGGAAAAATCAAGAAGCACACAAGGGCTGACCCCAAACTGTATGGGCACTTGCTGTTCCTTTGGATACATCAGCTTGGTGGGGAAGAGAGGGGGTGAACTGTTGTTTGGGAGACAGGCATTTTGATCAAGTCTATCCCTAGTCTCTTTATGACTGAAGGATTCCATAGAGTGTGTATGATGACAACCTACGACAATAGTTTTACTTTTCAAGCTATACTCAACATTGTGCCATCGACACCAGCAACGACTGGATGGAATCTTAAAGTTATTCACACATCAATTATGTTTCCTGCACAAATAGCATCCCCTTGACACAAACACAGTCACATTGAGCTCTTTAAGATCTAACTTGTTTCTATTTAGTTCACACCAATGTCTGTGTTGAGATCTGCCTCACCATAGAAAATATTGATTTTCTGTAAACTGTATACTTTGCTAGCATAACTTGGCAACTAACACTTGTCTACATACGGGAGAAATACGTTACTCAAATATAAGATCATGTTTCAGCCCTGCCTAGAAACAAGTTAGTCATTACTAGACTTTACATTGATCTTTCTTCTATCTGTGATTGTAAAATGTTTTTGAAAAAAATATATAAGAAACATCAATTTTAAAGGTAAAAAAATTATAAAAGTAAATATTAAAAGATACAAGTACAAGTTCTTAGTTTTGCTTGATTCAGTAGTTAGGCTTCAACGGAATATAAATAGTAAACACGAATTCTCGGAAAAAACAACAACTTGAAATCTCATCTCCATTTCTTTTGAAGTCTGTTGTTTTAGTGTAAACATTATAGGCAGTTTTTTGTTGGTTTGAAGTTCTACCAGTTAGGTTAAAAATACACCACCACATATTGTGTCCAGTATGTCTCGTACATATAATGAAGCTGCATATCAAATATAAATACACTATTTAAATTAACTAATGGTTTTGAATCTGTATAATGAAAAATATAACTGGTAAGTAAAGCGAATCAAAAGATGTGCTCCAAGTGAAAAATTGATTTAAAAAAAAAGGCTACACTGGTAAAAGGCGAGAAAGATGAATTTATGAAATCTAGATCAGCTGGACCTAATGAGTTTATTTTAGAGTTAAAAAGCTGAAAGAAAACATTAAAAATGTATCTTAGATTTATAGTGACTGGTTTATTGTAGAAAAAAAAATCTAAATAAATACGATGAAAAAAAAAAGTCTGTACATTGTTTATAACATAATACATAAAGAATGGTTTGGTTTAGACGTGTATAAGGTTCAACTATCTATTTAGTTTGTGCTAACGGCTTAAAGTTTGTTCCAAAGAGATCGTCTGTGGGTTCCTGTAGAATGATGTCCATCATGGAAGAGTTATCACTAAACTTGGCAAGCGGCACGTAACATGTTTTCACCTCGCTGCTAAGTCTTGGCTTGACTTTGTCTTCAGTGGAATCTTGCATTGCACAGGCGGGCATAGCCGTTGTGGAGCCGTTGCTGATTCCAGCAGGCTTATTGTTCACAGACGACATTGTCTGCATTTTTAAGAGCACCGAGCCGTAATCTGGGGGCTGTTTAGGCGTGTACATCTCTTCCACATCATCTTCTTCTTCATCGTCCTCTTCGCTTTCGATTTCCTGTTTGATTGTCTTCGTGCGTGGCGACAGCGACCTTGACCTCACGTGCTCGTAAAATAGCGTGAAGTTGTTGGAGATGACGGGAAAAGTCAAGGCCATGAAAAGAACCCCGCAAACGGCACAGGCAGTACCCACGACGTATCCGACGGGGGAGGACGGCGCCACGTCCCCGTAGCCCACAGTCGTCATGGTGATGATGGCCCACCAGAAGCCTATGGGAATTGTGGTAAAGTGGGTTCGGCTGCCGGTGCCAGTGAGAAAGTCCCTCTCAGCGTAGTAGATCATGGTGGCGAAGATGAGCATGGCAAGGAGTAGGAAGATGAAGAGCATCATGAGCTCCTGAAGGCTGGCCTTGAGAGCGTAGACGAGGACCTTCAAGGCCTGGTAGTGCTTCACCAGATGGAAGATGCGAAACATGCGGAAAATCCTCAGCGTGAACATGATCTCGAAGACATATCTCTCGTTGAGGTAACAGTTCTGGTGCAGGTCTGACTGCTCGAAGATGACCTGCACGTACAGGGGTACGAGCGCCAGGAGGTCGATAAAGTTCATAATGTTTCGGATAAATCTAAGTTTCTTGGGGCAGACCAAGAACCTCATGACCAGCTCCAGCGTGAAGAAGACAGTGCAGATAAAGTCTAGGACGTTAAGAGCGTCATTTGACTTATGTTCCACGTAAATAATTTTGTTGTCGTCTGCGTATGAGCAGGAGCTGTTGGTGGCATTGACCGCTTTGGGTTTAAGACTGGGCAAGGTTTCCAGGCAGAAGCCAGCGATGGACGCAGTGACAAACAAGAAAGACGTTATTCCATACATCTGCAGAAAAGAAACAACCAGGTTTAACAGTCTACAAAGTAACATTTAATACATTTTATACGTTGATCCGAGGGTAGAAACAAAAAGGAAAGGAAAAAAAAAATTATTGAAGATTTTTTTGCAATCTTATTTTCTTTTTTAAAAAGATACATAAAAACAATTTTTAAATAGGTCCTATGTCCAATGCCCTATGTGAATACAATAAGGTTCTAAATTGTTACACGTGGTTAGTATGTCGAAAAAATCCCAATTTAACAATCTTAATTTATCTTTCGACATACTGAATACTAACATCAAATATTTTCTATGATATCTACAAACACTGACTGAAACACTAAAAGAGTTACCATAACCATTACCTTACGCACACATATTCTGAGTTTAAAGTCTCTTTTTTTTTAATTTCTGAGTTTTAGTGAAATTTTATTTCAAGCTGAGAATGTGTGACCTTTTGGTTGTGTCTAGATCTACGAGAAGAGTTTGAAGTTCAAAAAAAACGAATAGAGAGGACATGAAACTGAGGGATTAGAACAAAGCACAATGAAAAACATTATGACCTAAGATAGAAGGCAACAGGCTCAGAGAAGATGACATTCAAGTTTTCTTTCAAATAAAATGTATTTCAATTTGTTTTTATATTTATGACATTTCTGTAAACATCTAAGTAAGACAAATGTTAAATTTCAACTCAGATTAGATTTAGATGAAAAGTTGCATAGATTTATTTTGATATGAAAAAAAAAATGGGCCAGAATAAGATAAGGAAGAGGGGGGGGGTCTATTAAAATATTGATAGCATAGCTATTTAGCAACATGTTGTAATTTAATTTAATAGTCCACTAATACCAAGGACAAGGGTTATTTTTTTAAAAATTGAGACACAGTCGAATATTAGAGTTCTTGAAGTCACTGACCATAGCCATTCTCGATGTCCTGGGGTGGTCCATAACTAGCCATAGTTTCATCTGGACAAGCCTCCATCCAGTTAAATTGCTAAGGTCAACTTTCATCTGCTCGTGTTCCAAACTTTTGTTGAAGGAATTCAATATTCTCTGGTTTTCTATATACGACCTGTAATGTCTCCAACAGCAGGCCTGAAAAACAACAGCAAATCTTAAAACTTTATACATTGGTTAAAAAACGAATTAGAGCACTGCATGACCCAATGAGACTAGTGATGAACACGTAGCTAAGGCACACAGTTTGATGTTGAAAGGGTTTTTCAGAAAGGGAAAGAATGACACTAACATGGACATTTTCTACTGAGAGAAACATCATGAACGGGAAAAGGGGGAAAGAGTCTTGGCAGGAGAAAGAAATCGATAATCAAAAAGAACCTTTTTATGTGCGAAAAAATACTGTTTAGAAAGGAATGGTGAGGGGTGTAAAATGTAACATGCTCAATATGACCTGAGCCTCAATATGACCTGAGCCTCAATATGATGTACAATTTACAAGAAACAATATAAAGTACACTGTATTATTTACAAATATAATGTACAAGGAAAAAGACGAAATATTCAATGAAGTGTACAGTATAATAAAGTCAATGTAACGTATTCAGTTGGAAGTACATATAGAATATGCTTGTCATGAAGTACCCAATACTATGTACACCATAGTGGTGCCAATAGCAATATAAAGTAGATATTTCAATGTGTTATAGTCTCAGTATGAAGTACACTGCAGGTTCTCGATTTTTAAAAAGTTTTAAATCAATTCTATTCATCATGAATATAGTTTCAGGTAAAACATACGGACAATCATAAAGCTGCTTTGGGATGTGTGGCCGAGAGAGTTGGACTACCTATCAAGGGGGCATAAGTACCACACATGACTTAAGTAGGGTTGTATTTACTAAGCATCTAAAGGCGACACCCAGATGCCCCCCCCCCCCCCACACTGGTTCACACAAGAGATTGGACCATAGCTCTTTGAGCATGCTATTAGCATGAAAGTTGCGCTTCGCAAAAGCTATAAAAAATATACAAAACATCATCTTTGAATATCTTGAAAGCTCAAATCCTCCATTTTGAAATCTCCGGATAAACTCCAAACAATGCTCTAGTTATCTGAGTACCTGATGGTTGAGACTCAGGGAGACATGGCCGTCTACTCGCTGTAAGAACGAAACCTAGAAAGACATTTTTTCCCCATCTATTGTTGCACGTATCTCTCCTGTATTTCTCTTGGTAATCATCTCGTGTGATACACTACAACGTAACTCCATTTCCGCTTCCGGTCTTCCTGTCACTAAGATATGTCTATACTGCTATACAGCAGGGAAAGGCTGAACATGTCTCGCGAGTGCGACTAGGCTCTTGTGTGGCTCGCTCTTTTGCCGAAAAAATATGCCCAAATTTAGTTTGTGTGTGTTGTCATTATCGAAGTGGAATGTACCATGCAGTACCGGGTATTTTTATGTTTTGTAAAAGATTTAATACAAAAATAACAAACAAATTCTATTTGAAATGTAAAATTTAGATGCAAATAATTGTTACGACTGTCTATTGATTTCGCAAACTATTAATAATAATAGTATGCGAATTTTTATATCTACTTTGTATCAATGTTTACTTATATGTGAACTTTAAGTCAAATTGACCTTGCTGTTTTCCTAAGTAACAGACACTGAACGAGATTCGTAAAAAACTTAACTGGTCACATGACACCTTCCTTAACTGTCGGCCACAGAAACAGATGGCGTTTACATCATTTGCCCTATAGATTGTAAGACCTGAAAGGGCTGAGAGATACTTTTGATTTTAGCGGCCCCCGAAATGGGAAAAGATGCTATTAGTTCTGAGTGGAATGTCTGTCCGTCCGTCCGTCCTGTTTAGATCTCGTAAACTAGAAAAGATAGTGAAAATCCGACATCATAATATTTTAGACCATTCAAAGTTCTGATGCAACGGATACTTTTTTTTTTCTGAAAGCGAAAAATATAATGTTTTAAATCACTTATGCAAGCAGTTTGTTTTTTCTTTAAAATACACCACTTTTACAACTATTCACTATTAATAGTAACAAACACGGGAGGCTCTCTTTAGTATGGGAGATCACTATTTTCAATATTTTTAACACATTTATGCAAACGGTTTTAGATTATTTGTAAAAAAAAATATTTTGTAACAAATGTAATGCTAAGTTATTTCTGTCCTACTAACAATGACATTAATTAATACAAATACACTTAATCTAAGCTTTTGTTGTTTTTAAAAGTATTTTTCTATATTTTTATTTATTCATAAATGCTGCTATGTTTGTTTTCCAGTGTGAAATGTTGTTTTATTCAAGAACCGGCATTTTTAAGTTTTGTCTAGCCAAAGAACACCAATAGTATTAATCTTTTGGAATGAAAAAGCTTTGTCATTTAACCACTAAACCTTAGAGGCAGTATCTGCTTGCGTCAGTTACTAAGCAACGTAGTTTTACGCAGTCATCAATTGAGCTCTAGTACCTCGCGACATCATGTTCAGCAGTTTAGGTCTTGGTCACGGCAAGTTTAAATTATATCCCTTGTTAGTCATTACATGGCTCTGGGATAGCGTTATGTGCCCTTGATGGGACAGGGAAACGCAGACAATGTAGTTATTCAATAATGTCGGGCCGAAGATCGAACAGTCTGGTCAAGTCGATTCTTACCCCTAGTACAGTGAATGTGGAGTTCTGATCTATTAATGGTTAACAGAGGAGGCACAGAAACGCTGTCAGGGAGAAACAAGGAGACGCCAGTGTCTATGTAGGAGTATGTAGGATTTGACTTTTAATACTCTTCAAACAGCTAATAGAACTAACTGATGTAGACATATTTTATTCAATTAAAAACAAAGTAGAATAAAACTTATATTTATAAATATACACCGATTCAACTTGAGAGTAGATCTATGAAGAAACAGAAGTCCAATGATAATTGAAACAAGATATAATTTACTGAAACTACACACGTCTTTTCTGTCTCATGTCTTTCGTTTGTTGTCCACCAGTTCATCTTTCACACCAGTAGTTTATATGTTATTGACACAGACCACGTCGTGCTTTCATCAGAAACTCTCTAGTTAACACAACCAAAACATCTGCCCTACTTTCTCCATGGTGACATCAGGCACACGCCATTCCACTTTATAACAGTGTCTGTGTTTATTGTTCTTAACGTCTTCAACGGTATCCCAACAAAGCTCTCAAGGCCCCCAGGGCCGTTTTAAGTATGTGGAGGCCCCGGGTCAGGATTGTTGTGGAGGTCGTGTTACAGCATATCTCTGATTTGTTTTCAAGTAGGAAACAAGCTAAAACATTATAGAAAAGGTTGAGCTCTTTCAATGGATTCTACAAAGGGAAACAAAAACATGAAAACAAGGAAAAACTCAAAGAAAAAAAGTTTTCAAAGTCCGTCTTCCAATCGACTGACCTTGATTTGTAGTTCTTCTATTTGCCAGAAATCTAACTCTCTTTTGACAACAGCACCGCACACTTCTAGTGGAACATGAAGTTCACCTGGAGATAGCATACACCATAAGTCATTAGTACATACAACATAAGTCGTTAATACATACAACATAAGTTATTATTACATACAATATATGTCATTAATATATACTACGTAAGGCGTTATTACATACAACGTACATCTTTATTACATACGACAAAAATCTTTACTACATACAACCCCGATATCTAACTAAACTCAATTTGATTACTTTCAGTTACCAATCCAGCCACACTCAAGAAAAAACCAAGATGTATGTTCAAGTTTATTCATCGAAAGAATACAAGTAAGGCTTTTACGTTAGCTAGAGCTGGTACATAAGATACACACATAGAATGTGGTCCACATGTATGGCAATGAAGTAGCAATGATAGTCAAAAATACTTAAAAGAGCCAAAAGTTTGACTTATTTGTTTTGAAGTCCGGTAATTCCATTTGAAATACGATACTTAGCCACCTATCACTTTCCAGTGTGTATGTTATGCAAAGCAGAAAGCTGAACCCTGGGAAAAAATCTTTGCATTAAACAAATAGCTACGTAAACACACATCTTGAAAGCATTTTGTAACAAAACAAGGTTATAAAGACAGTTTGTGTGGAAACATTTTGTAACAAAACAAAGTTATACAGACAGTTTGTGTGGAAACATTTTGTAACAAAACAAGGTTATAAAGACAGTTTGTGTGGAAACATTTTGTAACAAAACAAGGTTATAAAGACAGTTTGTGTGGAAGCATTTTGTAACAAAACAAAGTTATAAAGACAGTTTGTTTGGAAGCACAAACTTAAAATCGGCCCCCCCAAGTGGTCCACTCAGGCAGATAAAACGGTCACAATAGTTCCAGAAAGAACATCAAAAACTAGGAACTACTAACGACTAACAAGTAGAACCTTATCTGTGTCGATACAACAAGAGGAGACGTACTCAGGATACAACAAGAGGAGACGTACTCAGGATACAACAAGAGGAGACGTACTCAGGATACAACAAGAGGAGACGTACTCAGGATACAACAAGAGGAGACGTACTCAGGATACAACAAGAGGAGACGTACTCAGGATACAACAAGAGGAGACGTACTCAGGATACAACAAGAGGAGACGTACTCAGGATACAACAAGAGGAGACGTACTCAGGATACAACAAGAGGAGACGTACTCAGGATACAACAAGAGGAGACGTACTCAGGATACAACAAGAGGAGACGTACTCAGGATACAACAAGAGGAGACGTACTCAGGATACAACAAGAGGAGACGTACTCAGGATACAACAAGAGGAGACGTACTCAGGATACAACAAGAGGAGACGTACTCAGGATACAACAAGAGGAGACGTACTCAGGATACAACAAGAGGAGACGTACTCAGGATACAACAAGAGGAGACGTACTCAGGATACAACAAGAGGAGACGTACTCAGGATACAACAAGAGGAGACGTACTCAGGATACAACAAGAGGAGACGTACTCAGGATACAACAAGAGGAGACGTACTCAGGATACAACAAGAGGAGACGTACTCAGGATACAACAAGAGGAGACGTACTCAGGATACAACAAGAGGAGACGTACTCAGGATACAACAAGAGGAGACGTACTCAGGATACAACAAGAGGAGACGTACTCAGGATACAACAAGAGGAGACGTACTCACGTCGACAGTTTGACCGATACTGTTGTAGTGTTAGTTCGACTCAAGACTTGATACCACAGGATACGACGATTTGGTAATGTTATTATTATTACATTAATAATATACATATGTATTCCATGAACTGATAGTTTTGAAGATATAGCTAAATCCTAGGTATCACAAAAGGAGGCGCGGTGGCTGAGCGGTAAAGCGCTTGACTTCCGAACCGGGGTTCGGCCGGGGTGCGAATCCTGCTGAAGACAGGGATATTTAATTTCGGGATCATCAGGCGCCTCTGAGTCCACCCAGCTCTAATGGGTACCTGACATTAGTTGGGGAAAAGTAAAGGCGGTTGGTCGTTGTATTGGCCACATGACACCCTGGTTAACCGTAGGCCACAGAATCAGATGACCTTTACATCATCTGCCCTATAGACCACAAGGTCTGAAAGGAGAACTTTACTTTTTAGGTGTCACAAAGACGGCATCACGAATGAAGAGATTAGAAACAGGATTAATTCAACAATTGGACCCCACGATGACCTGATAACCACTGTCAAAAAACGTAAACTCAAACTCTATGGCCACATCACAAAATACTAAGGGCTCGCAAAGACCTTCCTTCAGGGAACAGTACCAGGAAGAAGATGAGGATGATTGAGAAATCGATGGGAAGACAACATCAAAGAATGACGAGTATATAGTATTTACACTCAATGCTTCCTGTACGTTTAGACATGATCTAACAAACCGCATGGGCTATTAGTGAGGGTACGTGTGTTTGTGTCGTGGCCAGAGTGCAACTTAAAAAAAATTGTTTTGTAAACATTTTTTGAAAGGCATTGGATTAATCTAGACAGAATCTCTACCTCTGTTACGCCTAATAAAATTGTGTTTGTTTTTAACGGCTTGAAGCAGCCTGCTTATCACTTGAGTGGCTGGTCGATAGTTTCCCCTTAAAAGGCGTCCCGTCGCTGTGTACAATCAGATCAATGTAACTTTCTCTGCCACACGCGTAAATCTTGGCTAGAACATTTCTACTGTAGATAAGATAGCTCATCACTCACGAAATGACATATGAACTAAAATAGGATAAAAACTAGACCAGTTGATTTGAAAAATAAATCTAATCTTTAAAACTACGCCCATTAACAATGAAACATTTAAAATGGGACATTAGGCGCCGTAGATAGCCCACATTGTGAGCGGAACATGACGTAGATCCCCATTGTTTAGTCGCTGCTTCATGGGACCCAACTTTAGGCCAAGAAAAGATAAAGAGGAAAGTAGGGTCAAGTACACATCCCTTGTTTATAGAATAAGATCAAGTACACATCTCTTTTTAGAGAGTAAGATCACGTACATATCCCTGCTGAAAGAGTAAAATCAATTACACAGAACTTCTTTGGAGAGTAAGATCAAGTACACTTCCCTTGTTTAGAGAGTAAGATCAAGTACACATCTCTGTTTAGAGAGTAAGATCAAGTACACATCTCTGTTTAGAGAGTAAGATCACGTACATATCCCTGCTGAAAGAGTAAAATCAATTACACAGAACTTCTTTGGAGAGTAAGATCAAGTACACTTCCCTTGTTTAGAGAGTAAGATCAAGTACACATCTCTGTTTAGAGAGTAAGATCAAGTACACATCTCTGTTTAGAGAGTAAGATCAAGTACACATCTCTGTTTAGAGAGTAAGATCAAGTACACATCTCTGTTTAGAGAGTAAGATCAAGTACATATCCCTGCTGAAAGAGTAAAATCAATTACACAGAACTGCTTTGGAGAGTAAGATCAAGTACACTTCCCTTGTTTAGAGAGTAAGATCAAGTACACATCTCTGTTTAGAGAGTAAGATCAAGTACACATCTCTGTTTAGAGAGTAAGATCAAGTACACATCTCTGTTTAGAGAGTAAGATCAAGTACACATCTCTGTTTAGAGAGTAAGATCAAGTACACATCTCTGTTTAGAGAGTAAGATCAAGTACACATCTCTGTTTAGAGAGTAAGATCAAGTACACATCTCTGTTTAGAGAGTAAGATCAAGTACACATCTCTGTTTAGAGAGTAAGATCAAGTACACATCTCTGTTTAGAGAGTAAGATCAAGTACACATCCCTTAGAGTAACGTCTGTATTATAGAACATAAAAGTCTTTGTGGATCTTACTGCATTTAGAAGGAATGCTTTATTTCGACGTTTATAGCGCAAATTTCATTAAAGTTAAAAAGAAAAAGGGCGCTGGACGTGTCTAAGCGGCCTCTTTTTTTCAGGATCAACACGTCAAGAGAACGACGGTTCGGCGCTTGGTAGAAATGTGTCCTGTCCTACGCAAGAAAGGTAGTATTGACAGAGACATTAACGTTATGGGTTTATCTTATTTCAGAAGCATCTCTTGAAAACAGTATAAAGTGAAGTATTGTTCGGTGAACAGACGTCTCTTAATTGCCTAATTAATTTAAATTTAGTTTCATAGTTGCATTAAATTTTTAAACATTTGTAGAAAATCTTTTGGTAATAATATCGTTTTACTGAGTCAGTTATGAAATCTATAACTATAAATCAAATACAAGAGACTTTTGAAAAAGGTTACCTTAGCGGACTATTTGTTGAGATAAGCTGGCTTAGTACAAGGGCAACGTACATGTATAGAGGGATCTCAGTCGGAGGGATGTCATTTCACTTTTAAGAATATGGAGTCTAGGATCATGAGGGTCCAAGTGTAAACAAAAATGTTTAGACAAAAAGTTTAACTTTAATCTAATTTATGACTAATTTTTTTTTACCTTTCAGAAAGAAAAAATGCTAGGTCGAAAAAAAGAGGGGGGGGGGGGGAAATAGCTTCATTTGAGGTCGCCTTTTCTTGTAATCATTACTTTCGAGGCGCGTTGGCTGAGCGGTAAAGCGCTTAGCTTTCGGAATGGAGGTCCTGAGTTCGTATCCTAGTGAAGGCTGGGATTTTTAATATCAGGATCTTTGGGCGTCTCTGAGTCCACGCAGCTCTAATGGGTACCTGACATTAGTTGGGGAAAAGAAAAGGCGGTTGGTCGTTGTGCTGGCCACATGGAACCTTCGGTAACCGTGGGCCACAGAAACAGATGACCTTTACATCATCTGCCCTATAGATCGCAAGGTCTGAAAGGGGAACTTTTATTACTTTCGAGTGAAATATTGCTGTATTTTAGCGGCCCCCGAAAGGGGAAAAGACGCTATTAGTTTTGTGTGGCCTGTCTGTCCGTTCGTCCCGATTAGATCTCGTAAACTAGAAAAGATAGTGAAATTCGACATCATAATATTTTAGACCATTTAAAGTTCTGATGCAACGGATACTATTTTCTTTTTGAAAGAGAAAAATCTAATGTTTTAAATCACTTATGCAAGCAGTTTTTTTTCTTCAAAATACACCACATTTACTATTCACTATTAATAGTAGCAAACACTTGAGGCTCTTTATTAGGGGAGGTGACTATTTACCATATTTTTAACACATTTAAGCAAACTGTTGTAGAATTTTTGTCAAAAAAAAATTTTTAAAAATATTTTTATTGTTAAATTTTGTAAGTTCTGTTAGACTCAATACTATATTTACACACAAAAAAGGTTTACTATTTTTGTAAAGAGAAAAATTCTATTTAGTATGCGTATAAAGTCAGACATAATTTAAAACAACAATTCATAAGTATTTTTTTTTATATTATCATCGTGTGAACTTCACACGAAAGAAGTAGTAGATAATCCTCTAATCAAAGAAATAAAAAAATATTTTTTTTTTTGGATTTTTTTTTTTACTTGAGGAATAAGAGATTGGCCCTTTACAAAACAATCGGATCAATTAGATATTCATTAAAAGACATCAGTTAGACCAGGTTCGCATTTAATTTCACATATACTTTCACCTATCATTTGGTCTGCTAATTCGCTGGGGCACCACACAAGATCTGTTAACCTTTTTTCTCCATTATTTTCTGTCATTTGTTTTTGATAGAATTTCATTCTGATAATATTAAAACCTGCCTTTTTTATCTGCCTGGGTGGACCACTTCGGGGGCCGATTTTCAGTTTGTGTTTCCACACCAACTGTCTTTGTAACCTTGTTTTTTACTTCAAAGGTGAAAGACATTTCGGAGTGATAACTTTTCGTATGTTAAATTACCTGTCACTTTCAGGAATTCATTGCGTCCAATTAAAACAAATTATCTACATTCAAATAAATGTTAAAATTGCATAGAAAAAAATGCCAGTATTTTATCGTTGTATACATTGTTCCAGATCAATTTCAGAGTTCAGGATTTTTAGTTTCAAACATAATTTAGTTTTAGCGAGTTTTAGTTAATAGAGTCAACTTGAAATTGCAAGCTACTTACACATATATCTTAGATCTCTCCGTTAGAAAAGTTTACAGGTTAACAGACTTTAACACTCTGTAAGCAACATCAGAATTTACTCCTTTCAGTCCTTGTGAGCCATGGAGCAGATGATGACCAGATGACAGTTCATCTGTCTCTATGGCCTACAGTTAACGAGGGTGTCATGTGGCTAGTACAACGACCAACAATGCTTTTTGAACTAACGTTGGGTACCCTTTAGAGTTGGCTGGACATAGGACGTCTTATAAATACCAGTCTAAATCGTGATTCGAACTCCAGACGTTCAGTTCGGAACCCTATCACTCATCCACCACACCCTGTAATGACAGAATGCCATAATTAAGAAAACTTTTCTTTGTCTTTTTTGGTTTATTCGTCACAGAAGTCAGCTGCTTTTTTTTTTTTTTTTTTTTTTTTTTTTAGATTAAATAGGAGTGTGTGTGTGTATCTGTGATTGGGTAACCAAGGTGATGTGTAAAGACTCGGTCATGGATGAACATGTCCTGTCTCCGAACAATCCTTTGTAAAAGCAGGAGATGATATGAGCTCGTATGAAAAAAACACAAAAGAGAGTAGGAAACAGCGTACCAAGCAATGGACTTCATGTCGTTAGGATGTGAACTCTAGACCTTTGCCAGACGGCGTGGCAGTGGAAGAACCACGACAGAATGTGTCAAGAATGCACGATTTCTAAACCAATGGAGATTCAATAAAAAGTGAAAAAGAATAAACCAAGCAAAACGGGTAAACCAACCAAAAAGTCAGTAGTACTGTTGCACTCTTGTTTCCTGTCCCATCATTCTCCCCCTAATTTGTTTGGTGCTCTAGGTGTCACTTGCTCTTTCAACTTCTTAATTACCATTTAATTATTGACGTTACAATTAACTGTGGTCAATAGAGCAATCGATATCCCAGTACCGGCTTGAAACAAAAATCGAATGTGAATAGAAATATGAATGAATGTAGTTGTTTTGTTTCAAGTCAGGCACATAGAAGTTAATTGTGTTACGTATCTAGGTAACAATGCCTAGATACTATTGTTTTTTTTTTCTTGACCTGTAGGTTGTCTGCCCCTTTGTGTAATAAGTTTTTTTTTATTTTATTCTTCAAGAGTCAAGCCACACAGACAGTGACCGGTCCTTGACCTATGTGTGTACCTCTGGTTGAAAGGAGGGTGTTTCTTTGCTTCTGTCTCTTTGAAGAGCGTTCTAGATCTGGGTGTTGATGACTTTCTGTTCTAGAAATTACCAGCTATCGACGCGCGGTAGATTATATAAAGACCGCTCGCGTAACGTTGACAGACAGACATACGGAGACAGCCGTGAGACAGAATAGCGGAGACATTGCGTGACCCGTGCGTGGTATACCAATTGATCGTGTAAGTTAAGATTTTTTTTTTCAAGGCCTTGCTTGTATTTGTAATTATATTTTCAAACTCTTGTATTGTAATATTTTTACATACCATTTTTGTAAAAGGGTTTTGGTCAACCCTTCCATTTTGTATTGAGTTATATTATGATTAAACATTAAGTTGATATTTTACCTTCCGATTTCTTGTGTCATTTTTTTTTGTTATTCATTGTAAGTCTCTGATTAAATTCAGACTTAAGATAAGTGACACAACTACCTTTTTCTATTGTCACGTTCCCCTAGGCAAGCCATTTAAAAGTAGAATTCAATTTGTAATACGTGACAAAAGAAGTTTGGGGGCTCGTCCGGGATATTTTTCTGAACCTATTTTCGTCTTACTTGAGTAATTTTGTAAAGGCGAAGTTGACTTTAACAAAAAAATTTTTTTTTGTGTCAAAGAGTCGGAAGTAAAGTATCAATAGTATTGACCAAACTCTCTTAAGGTTTTTTTGTTGTACTGATTTTGTACTGTATATTTACATTGTATACATATTTTTTTTGCTTGTAATAGTTGTTAGTTAGTCATGGATATTCAGGTTTTTCTTGCAAATCCCTCTGTGGAAGAGCTTGATGCTTGTACTAGGAAGGAACTGGTCCTTATTTCTAAACAGTTAGGGTTAAAAATAAAATCAAATGCCCTTAAACAAGAAATCAGAGATAACATTGTAATCCATTATGTAGACGAGGAAGTGTTTTCTGAAGACCTTTTAGAAACACTTAGACACGATGAGGGTAAATCAGATTTAGAACTTCAGATAAAATTAAAACAGATGGAAATAGAAGCCCAGAAAGAAATTAAACAAAAAGAATTAGAGCTTGCAGCGGCTAGAGAGCAGAAAGAAATTAAACAAAAAGAATTAGAGCTTGCAGCGGCTAGAGAGCAAGAAATTAAACAAAAAGAATTAGAGCTTGCAGCGGCTAGAGAGCAGAAAGAAATGGAAATGAAATTACAAATAGAGTTAAAAAAATTAGAGTTAGCTGCTAATGTAAGACCAGATTCTTCCCCTGCCAGTCATACTGCTGAAGCAACAAAATTTTTGAAAATAATTCCACGCTTTAATGAAGCCACAATTGACAATTATTTTCCACAATTTGAACTTGCTGTGAAAAATTTTAATGTACCTGAAACTTTGTGGCCCACTTTGCTGCAAACAGTTTTGACTGGTAGAGCTGCAGAGGTATTTTGTTCTTTGACCATTGAACAACAAAAAGATTATAATGTTGTTAAGGCCTTAATTCTTAAGGCATATGAACTTGTTCCGGAAGCTTACCGAAAGCAGTTCAGGGATTGTCGCAAATCGGATGGCCAAACCCATGTAGAATTCCTGCGGGAAAAGGAGCGACGCTTTGAGAAATGGCTCACTTCCAGGGAAATCGGCACCGACTTTGCAAAATTCAAGAACCTAATGCTGATGGAAGAGTTCAAGAGTTGTGTGCGGCTGGACGTCCGTACGCATATAGCTGATCGTGGCGAGGAAGATGTGCACAAGGCTGCAGTGTTGGCAGACGATTATATAATATCACATCAATTTGCCAAGTATACGACGGATGTCAAGCCAAAACAAGTCAAACAGCCTGAGTCCATTGCTAGCAACTCCATCAAGAACAGCAGTACAAATGACAGAAAACCTACTACAAGTAAAGCTACTTGTTCCTACTGCAAACGAGAAGGCCATAAAATTGACGATTGCTGGAAATTGAGGAAGAGAAACGAAAAAGCTCCTTCAAAAGTCAGCGCTTGCACAGTACAGTGGTCGTCGAGGTTTACTCCCTCATCATCAAGTCATATCAAGAATACCTCGACACCACCTGTTTCAAATGTATTGACTGTACAAGACTCTTCGAAAATGTCTCCACGATGTTCAAATGACTCAACAGTGAGTTCTTCAAATTCATCTTTACGATGTTCTAATGACTCAAACAAGAGTTTTTCAAATACATCAAGCCGATGTTCCAATGACTCAAACAAGAGTTTTTCAAATACATCAAGCCGATGTTCTAATGACTCAAACAAGAGTTTTTCAAATACATCAAGTCGATGTTCCAATGACTCAAACAAGAGTTTACCTAGTACATCACAGCGATGTTCCAATGACTCTATCCAGAGTTCCCATAATACATCACCCCGATGTTCCAATTACTCTATCCAGAGTTCCCATAATACATCACCCCGATGTTCCAATGACTCTATCCAGAGTTCCCATAATACATCACACCGATGTTCCAATGACTCTATCCAGAGTTCCCATAATACATCATCCCGATGTTTCAATGACTCTATCCAGAGTTCCCATAATACATCATCCCGATGTTCCAATGACTCTATCAAGAGTTCCCATAAGACATCACCCCGATGTTCCAATGACTCCATCAAGAGTTCTCCAAATACATCCACAAGATGTTCTACTGACTCAAGAAAGAGTTTCTCCACTGCGTCTCCTAGAGATGTCAATGACTCCAGCGAGAGTTCGACCCAAGTCCAGTCTGCATCAACTAAAATTGATGTTTTATTAGAGGATTTTAAGCCTTTCATTTCGGAAGGATTCGTATCACTACCCGGTGATTCTACAAGTCTACGACCTATCACCATTTTGAGAGACACAGGTGCCTCACAATCGCTACTTTTAGAGGGTATCTTGCCCTTGTCAAAATCATCATCGACTGGGAAGAGCATCCTGTTACGAGGCGTAGAGCTTGGATGTATAGATGTGCCTCTACATCTAATCGACATAAAGTCAAATCTCATTACTGGACCGGTTGTTGTAGGTGTCCGACCAACATTACCATTGGAAGGCATCTCATTGCTGTTAGGCAATGACTTAGCAGGTGGAAAGGTGATAGCCGAACCCATCGTCACTCAAACACCCGACTTATCAGCCACACCCGAGGAAGACCTAGAGTTATATCCAGCGTGTGCAGTAACAAGGGCAATGAGGTTGAAAGCATCTCAAGAAGAGAACGTCATCAAAGCCAACAGTAACCACGATGATGTGGACTTGAGCACCACATTCTTTGCTTCTCTTGAAGAAGAACCAACGCCAAATTCTGAAAAGCCGGCATCAACTCGAAAACAGTTGATTGAGGACCAAAAGAAGGATCCAGAGCTCGCCAAACTCCGAGAAACCGCAATGACATCACAAGAAGCAGAGCTAGCATCAACGTGCTACTACATCCAAGATGATATGCTCTTCAGGAAATGGAAACCTCCAGACGCATCCAACGAAGAAGAATGGAGAATATGCCATCAAATCGTGTTACCAGAAAGATACCGAGCGTACATCATGAATCTGGCTCATGACACACCAATGTCAGGTCATCTCGGCATCCACAAGACATACCACAAGATTATGTCACACTTCTTCTGGCCACGTTTGAAGAAAGATGTCATCCAGTACTGCCGATCTTGTCATGCCTGTCAGATGGTTGGCAAGCCAAATCAAAAGATCCCTGTTGCTCCTCTGAAGCCGATTCCAGCCTTTGAAGAACCTTTCAGCAGAGTACTTATTGACTGTGTTGGTCCTCTCCCAAGGACAAAAGCTGGCAACCAATACCTGTTGACCATTATGTGTGCTTCAACTCGTTTTCCTGAGGCTATTCCTCTAAGGAACATAAAAGCATCAAACATTGTAAAGGCCTTAATCAAGTTCTTTACTCTATTTGGTCTACCAAAGTCCATCCAATCGGACCAAGGAACGAATTTCACGGCCAATCTTTTCAAGCAAGTCATGACTCAGTTGGGCATCAAACACTGCATGTCGAGTGCGTATCATGCCGAGTCGCAAGGCGCTCTTGAGCGATTCCATCAGACTCTCAAGAACATGATCCGAACCTATTGCTTTGAGCACGAAAAAGACTGGGACGAAGGAATCCACATGCTGCTGTTTGCAACCCGTGAATCCGTCCAGGAATCGTTGGGATTCAGCCCTTTTGACTTAGTCTTTGGCCATTCGGTGCGCGGTCCCTTGAAATGTATAAAAGAGACTTTGTTGTCACCAACAGCCACTGAAGGACTTTTAGACTATGTAAGTAAGTTTAAAACTAGACTTTATGATGCTTGTGTTCTGGCCAAAAATAACTTACAAAACACCCAATCCAGCATGAAACGCTGGTATGATAGAAAGGCCCGTGTTAGAGAATTTTCTCCCGGGGATAAGGTGCTTGTATTTTTGCCCATACCAGGTCAACCCTTGCAAGCCAGATACTTTGGTCCCTATGAAATTGAGACCAAAATTAGTGACCTCAATTACACAATCAAAACCCCTGACCGTAGGAAAAAGACTCAGCTATGTCACATAAACATGCTGAAGCCTTATGTATCTCGGCCAGATCACTCAGAGAAGAGTAATTGTGTTTTAAATACAGTCAAAAGTTGTTCAAATAGCCATGTTTCTCCTATTGATGATGATATTGTAAAGGAGAAATTTGGACAATACAAAATACCTAATTCTTTTGTACTACAGAATTTGGATGTAAAACTGTCTCATCTGTCTTCGACAGAAAGGCCAGTTATCATGAAACTCATTAATGAATTTAATGACATTTTTTCTGATGTACCAAAACAGACTAATGTTATAATGCATGATGTAGATGTTGGCGAGGCTACTCCAGTCAAGCAGCATCCTTACAGGGTCAACCCTGAAAAACTTGCCATACTTAGGTCAGAAATCAAGTATATGCTTGAAAATGACCTCATTGAACCAAGTTCCAGTAGCTGGAGCTCCCCATGTGTCTTGATACCTAAACAGGACAAGACTTATCGTTTTTGTACAGACTACCGTAAGGTAAATGCTGTAACAAAGACCGATTCGTTTCCTATCCCTAGGATAGACGATCTCATAGATCGTATTGGTGACGCTAAGTACATCACCAAAATAGACCTACTTTCAGGTTATTGGCAGGTTCCCCTGACTGATAGGGCAAAGGAAATCTCCGCCTTTGTCACCCCTGATGGTCTGTACCAATACAAAGTGATGCCATTTGGCATGAAGAATGCTCCTGTCACTTTCCAGAGAATGATAAATGCCCTGCTTGCTGACATGGAGAATTGCCACGCATACATAGACGATGTAGTAATTTTTAGCCAAGATTTTTCTAGCCATTGTAAACAACTGCATTGTCTTTTTACTAAACTTTTACATGCAAAAATTACTGTAAACCTGAGTAAGAGTGATTTTTGCCAGGCTTCCATCCAATACTTAGGCCATATTGTAGGACAAGGCCAGGTGAAACCTGTAATGGCCAAAGTAGAAGCTATCCAAGCTTTTCCTATTCCTGCTGATCGGAAACAACTCCGAAGATTTTTGGGAATGTCTGGATATTATAGAAAATTTTGCGAAAATTTTTCTGTCATTGCCAGTCCTTTAACAAACCTCCTGAGAAAGAACGTCCGATTTACTTGGACGGATGAATGTCAGAAAGCCTTTAACCAAATTAAGCAGATATTATCTAGCTCCCCCATTTTGATGGCTCCTGACTTCGGAAAACCTTTTAGGTTAGCTATTGACGCCAGTGACACAGGTGTTGGGTCAGTCCTTTACCAAGAAGATAATTTCCAAGTAGAGCATCCTATTTGTTTCTTTTCCAAGAAATTTAATAGACATCAAAGAAATTATTCTACTGTGGAAAAAGAATGTCTTGGGTTGATTCTTTCTATACAACACTTTGATTTTTATATCAGTGGGTCCAGATGGCCACTGGTTGTATTTACTGACCACAATCCCCTTACATTTATCCACAAAATGTCTGGCAAGAATCAACGACTTCTCAGGTGGAGTTTATTTTTACAAGAGTACAACCTAGATCTTAAACACATAAAAGGCAGCGAAAATGTTATCGCCGATGCCTTATCTAGATTGTAAAAAGTATTTTGATGTATATATTTTTTTTTTATATATCATGATAAATACATTCTGTAATGTAAATATCATTTTTGTAATTATTCTAAAAAGATTTCCATTTCGTGGAAATGTAAACTTTTTATTTTTAGGAGGGAGGTGTTACGTATCTAGGTAACAATGCCTAGATACTATTGTTTTTTTTTTCTTGACCTGTAGGTTGTCTGCCCCTTTGTGTAATAAGTTTTTTTTTATTTTATTCTTCAAGAGTCAAGCCACACAGACAGTGACCGGTCCTTGACCTATGTGTGTACCTCTGGTTGAAAGGAGGGTGTTTCTTTGCTTCTGTCTCTTTGAAGAGCGTTCTAGATCTGGGTGTTGATGACTTTCTGTTCTAGAAATTACCAGCTATCGACGCGCGGTAGATTATATAAAGACCGCTCGCGTAACGTTGACAGACAGACATACGGAGACAGCCGTGAGACAGAATAGCGGAGACATTGCGTGACCCGTGCGTGGTATACCAATTGATCGTGTAAGTTAAGATTTTTTTTTTCAAGGCCTTGCTTGTATTTGTAATTATATTTTCAAACTCTTGTATTGTAATATTTTTACATACCATTTTTGTAAAAGGGTTTTGGTCAACCCTTCCATTTTGTATTGAGTTATATTATGATTAAACATTAAGTTGATATTTTACCTTCCGATTTCTTGTGTCATTTTTTTTTGTTATTCATTGTAAGTCTCTGATTAAATTCAGACTTAAGATAAGTGACACAACTACCTTTTTCTATTGTCACGTTCCCCTAGGCAAGCCATTTAAAAGTAGAATTCAATTTGTAATACGTGACAATTGCTAGATATAAAACTCATAGACTATATATATAGTCTATGATAAAACTCCAAAATGCAATAGATGTATTAGGATGTCCTTGTTTGTCAGATACTATCGACTGTTTTAGTGTTCATGGGACTTTTAATAGAGTGCTTCACATTTCTATTTCTTTATTGTCCCACTCCGGAATTTTAATATTTTATGGGCATTTATTCGACTCTCAGGTTCAGAGTTAATGCGTGTGTGTGAGAGAGAGAGAGACAGAGGTCTAGTCATGAAATTATATGGGTCTAGTCAGGGGCGGACTGGGTATCAAATATATGCAATGCGACCCCAAATTGTGTGCCATATGATGGGTATCCAATCATAAGTGTCCTCTAAAAAAAATTATTACTATATCAATAAAGTATAACACTTGGAATGGCGAATCTCTTATTGTGAACACATTTCAGCTACCTTACCATATACATTAACATATACATGTACTTGACATTCAACTTCAAGGCAATCAAAGCTGGATAGGTTGTATTGTTTGACATGACTTGCTGTCATTTTATTTTTTTTCTTTCAATGTGCTGTTTAATTTTTACGTGCCTTTTATAAACTCTTTCTGCCTTAGTTTCTTTAAATTTTCTATATAGATTTTCCTTCTGTTCATACAGCTTCTTTAATCTATTATTAAACCAGCATTTATTTATTTTGTTTGAAGTGAATTTAGTTGGTATATGATTTTCTATAATGTTTTTTTTATGAAATTCCAGAGGTCATCGACAGGTTGGTTAATGTCTTTTTCTGATAAGAATGTTTGTTGGAAGTTTAATGCAGCTTGGTGTAGTTGTGTTAGGATGCATTTGTTGCAGAGTAAGAACATCTGCAAGGCCTATCACATGACCTATTTTGAAAAAAAGATTTTAATTCATGAAAAAAAAATATTACCTGGATTGTGTCCTTACTACACATGGAAAGGCAATGTGTACATTTTTTTTTTTATTTCGGGATTTTAAGGGTGCCCCTGACTACACCCAACTTTAACGGGTACTCGACTTTAGTTGGAAAAATCAAAGGCGGCTTGTCGTTGTGCTGCTCTTAAACATTGACCAAAAAAGCAAATGACATTAACATCATCTGACCTATAGATCGCCCCAAGCCCTGAAAGCGGAATTTTACTTTACTCACAAGGTCAATTACTTCTTTCTCAATAACTTGGAAACCTAGTTGGACTGTCGTCATGAAAGACCCGCCTACGCACACAACAGAAAGTTAAGTCCCTTGTTTGACGGTAATTTAGTATACTAACGTTCAGTAGAACTAATACTATCAAAACATTATTTCATATTTTAGCAAAACCTCTTTGTATTTCAACCTAAGTCTAAAGCTTTGGCGTCTTATGGCGTTGAGCCTGTTCATTTATAACTGCTGTCATCATAACGTTAGTGAATCTCTAGTGCTTGCCAGTAAACAATAATGATTTTAGTACATTTTTTTTTTCGCACCAGATTCTAGCCCCTGGGTTATCGTCTGCTCCTTCTTTGTCGATTCTTTTGCATTTTGATTCCAATCAACATATTTCTACACTGTTAAGATAATAATTATGAATTATGAAGGACTTCGTAGTGGCTACTTTAGATCATGTGACAACTCCACCCAACCAATAACAATTCCTATGTGACTGGGGACATGTCAATGTATAGGACTTGCAACGTTGTCAGTCTCGCCATAGATTCCTCCCCGAATATAGTCACACACTGACGTGGATCTCGATAAGAAATAAAGGCCTTGATTTTAGTTTTGTTTTTTGTTTGCTATTCCACAATATAGATGGCACACAAACACTTACAAACACACATGCACACCCATGTATATCATCAAACCTCACACTAAAAACATTATCATTGGAGATAAGGACTACAAGATGAATGCATTGTTCGTTAGCACACTATAGTTGTGGTACTATGAACTTAGAGCATGTTTTTTACAAGTATCTATTTGTAATGTACAGCACACAGTTCAATGGCTTAGCTGAAGATGAGAATTATTTTAATTTTTTTGAAAGTATCGTGTAAATGCTTATAGGTTAGACCACAGACCAGACCACAGCATGATCACGTGATCCTTTTCACGTATCGCTTAACTTAATCAGAAAACAATTATTTTTCCAGTTCGTGGTCTGAAATGTTGAAAGAGCGGAACTAAGTTAGTGATGAACGACCAAGTTGGAATGGATTTGTGACATTTTCCTTTTGTCAAAAGATTTAGGAAATGTCATTTCGTGGGTGTGTTTGTTGAGCTTGCAAGAGTTATCTATTATAGCTCAATCCGTTTACTATCCATACTATCTATCTATCTATCTATCTATATCTATCTATCTAAATATCTATCTATCTATCTATATCTATCTATCTATCTATCTATCTATCTATCTATCTATCTATCTATCTATCTATCTATCTATCTATCTATCTATCTAGCTACCTACCTACCTACCTACCTACCTACCTACCTACCTACCTAACTACCTACCTGTCTGTCTGTCTGTCTATATTTGCCTGCCTGTCAGTCTGTCTATTTGTTCGAACACATTGGAAAATGAGAAAGAACAAAAAAAAAGTCCATTAGGACAGCATCTCTCTCTAAGTATTCAGTTAATAATGAATTCTTCTCCTTTGTGCAGGGAGATCTAGGAAGTAGGTAGACTGGAAACCAATCGATTGTAACCCCCACTTCACTCATCTACCCTACTGAAATATACACCTAAGTGTTGACGCGTGACTCACACTGTGACTAGGCCAAGAATAGGGATCAGCAAGGACCTACAACTTGGCTATAACCTAGGACTCTGCAAGGACCTACAACTTGGCTATAACCTAGGACTCTGCAAGGACCTACAACTTGGCTTTAACCTAGGACTCTGCAAGGACCTACAACTTGGCTATAACCTAGGACTCTGCAACGACCTACAACTTGGCTATAACCTAGGACTCTGCAACG